>PTEX01000093.1:1099785-1202568 GCA_003342815.1 Eudromia elegans
GGCGGCGCCGCGCTCCGTGCCGGGGCCGGGACGGGCTGCGCGTCGGGCTGCGCTCACGGAGCCGGCAGAGCGGCACCCGCCCCGGCTGCAGGTCCCGGTCCCGCGGAGCAGGTCCCGAGGAGGCCCCGGCCGCGAGCGGCGAGGCGGGGTGCGGTGACGTGCGTGCCTGCGTGTGCTCGCTGCCCGCGCAGCGCGGGCGGCCACGCGCGTCTCGGCCGCGTGCCGGAGCGCGGCTGGCAGGACCGAATGCTCGCGGTACCCGCTTTACCAATGAACCGGGTCGCGGAGGCTCTCACTGAGTTACTCAAGTTTTACAACCAGCCTGGATCTACTGCGATGCTTCCCCACGCCCACAGTTTGGGATATGGATATATCCCYGATAGAAACACTTCGAATTCTGTATGATAAACAACAAGACTGGAGGGCCTCACGTTAGCGGCTGAAGCGCCTGGGGCCGCGCGGCTGGGCCATCCTTTTGATGCTGCAGCAGTTCCACTTGGGCTGTACAGTAACACGGGAATTGCTGTGCACACCTGGAAAAACTTTTGGAAAGGGGTGCTGCAGCGGCAGCTGCCATTGGTGCAGAGCCTTGGCTGGGCCTAGACGTGGCTTCTGGACACAACCGCCCTCCATTTCCCCCCCAAAGATCCAAACAAAGGTTTTTTTAGACTAAATCACAACACKGCTTATGAAATTGCATAAAATCGAAGAATGGTTGAGGTTGGACGGGACCTCTAGAGATCATCTAGTCCAAACCCCTTACTTCAGTGGAGGGACTCTTCCTTTCGGGTTCTGTTTTTTTCACCTACTGAAGCCACATGTGTATTGTGAAACATTTATACAAGTAATTCTGAATCTCCATATGGAAAGCTGTTGTTCATCCCGTCTGTGTACTTGTGTCTTGCAGTTTTCAAATATTTGTTAAAGCTAATTCAGAAGCCCAACCTGGTTTACTGTAGAAACTTGTTTTAACTCCAGAATTAACAAGGCAGCAGGTAACTGAAACTACAAAACGTCAGGTAGCATTCCGGAATCAGACTGCAACCTCACACTGGAAATCAAGCTATAAAGGGAGAGGGAAACTGCGGGKTTTGCCGGTATCCTGGTCTAGAGTTGTGCTGTGCTGCCACCCAGTGGCCACACGCAGCCCCACGGGCAGGACCTGGTGGCAGAAGCCGCTTGAGCAGCCCTGTGACACGGGCTGGTGAACTACACGCTCACCGAGTTCGGGTTAAACCGCATTAATGGAGTGATTCTCCATGATCAAACTAAAATGAACCAACCATTTACTGGACAACTCCGTTTCTTTCCCAAGGAGACTAAAGTAACAATATATATTAACTCACAGCTTTTGTTTTGGCTATGACAAGCTATGATAGAACCAAATGTAAAGTCAGGGCCCTTGACTAAAAGAACATAATACATCCTTTTAAAATAAATATTTATTGTGGATATGACACTTCCATATTGTAACCACATTCCACTTCTCAGAAAAAAAAGRATACAAAGCACTGAGCTGCCTGCACCTTTCCTTTCTGCGCTGGGACGGGGAAGCTGCCGCGCACCGGGGCGATGTGGCGCAGCTCTCACGTGGGGGCCTCTCACGTGGGGGGCTCTCGCACAAGTTCAGTAGCACTCGTACAGGTCCGGGGCCGCATGCGGCTGCCTCTCACCTGCCTAGGGAACGCGTGGAGAGCCGAAGGGTTTGAAYGTAAGGACGCAGCTGGTTTCTTCTAAATGGACCTGCTCTGTCTTCACTGGAGAGCTATTTCCTTAAAATAGTTACTTGATTTATGGAAAAGAGAAAAAATAAAAGGCACGTACAAGTAAATAATGCCTTTCCATCTGCAAAACAAGGTTCTACAGAAGTGAGGATCCTTGCCTTCCTCTGGAGAAGAATGTGAGGGAGAGTAAAAGTTGTAAAGGGTAAAGAAGGAAGCCAGGGYTTTTTTTTTTTTTCTTTGCTTTTAGTAACAGGAATAAAAATTTACAGTCTTACTCTGTTCACTTAGCAGTTATTCTTCCATGTATTGCAAGGAGACAACAAAATTAAGTGCAGAGCATTAAAATGCAGGAGGTAAAAATACGGGATAAAATGTAACAGAACTACAGGTGGCCTGCACCTGGRTGGATGGATGGATGGAAAATATTAAGCTGAGCCGCTTTGCTTCCTACAGTAGCTGCAGTGAACCACGCTCATCTGAATGAAATCAGCAAACGCACTAGAAGGAGCCGTCTCCCATACCACATCTGACGGAGAGCAAACATCCAGTGGCCTCGCCTGTGGGAAGTGTGTTTCTCGCACGTGCTGGTGCGGAGTCTGTCGCAGGTCAGCGGCGCCATGAGCGCGCTCCTTGCCTCGTGGGGCACCCCTGCGGCGCGGTCCCCGTCACGCGCAGCRCCCGTCACTCCTCCAGGATTTCCTCTGTGCCCAGACCCCCGGGCTGCAGCCGGTTTAGTATCCTAAGGCAGGCGGCTGCTCGTTCCTTTCGAATGGCCAGCGTGGTGAACTCTGCAGTTCTGAGGAATTCCGGAGGCGGGGGCAGCGCCCCCAGCAGGCGGGCCACGAGCCGGGCTTGCTCCCGCGCRGCCCGGGAGAGCTGCCCCAGGGCCCCCGCGTCTGCCCCAGGCCCAGCAGACTGCGACACAAGGCCTAAGAGATGCTGGCTAAGCAGCCTGACGTGAGTCAGCTGCTCTGCCCAGAAGTTCACTTCCCCTTTTTCAAACAGGTAATCGTCTTCATCCTGAACCAAAAGAACACCAGCAGCGGTTAGAAAACGACTTGTGGTCTTGATGAGAAAGAGAAAATTGCAAAGTACACGCAATAACAYATTTTAGAGAAATAATCAGGATAGAAAATGTTTTGGGAACATACATTTTGGTGAAAAACTAAAAATTCATATGCATAATTTTCCAATGGTTTTTAGCAAAAAAAAAAAACACAGCACGAAGTTTCCTATTATGACAATGAAATTTACCTTCAAAAATCATGCTTTTATGCTGTAACTCTTAGCAAGCAGTGGAAGCAACTAGTGGTGCTAATCTTTAACATGTGCTTGCCTCCCACTGTGAAACTGTCTTATATTACACAGAGATCTCTGTAACCATGATGCTAATTTGCTATATCATGGAGCTCTTTGAGTGGATTAAATGAAACAGGGAAATTCTCTCAGTCAGTGACACATCAAAAGGGCACACCTAAACCACAGGCTTAACAAACATGTCACAATATATTACCTGTTTGTATCAATTGTTAACAAACTTCTCAAAGATACAGCTCTTCCTGCAATTMCCAATTTGTTTTCTAGCATTATATTTATATATATATTTTTGCAGCCTTTTCAAGGGCAAGGTAGCACAGTGTTCTATGCAATACTGGGTTACAGTACAGACACCCCACAGTAAAGTGTTCTCTATGTAACTAAACCTCCTTATGAAAGCAAGGCTCTCTCATGCTATACAGCAGTAACCATATGGAAAACTGAACAAAGCTACCAACTACTTAAATGAAGTTCAAGGAAAAGCAAGCCRTTGGGATAACATTGTCCTTAAATGTCAGATGTGCCTTGGTATTCAGGACAGTTTCCGTTCAAGGCAAGCAATCATTTGCAATAACACTGAAGGTAGGTAAATTAGGTAGGTAATTAGGTAAAACCTTGAAATGCTTCAAGCAACAATGATTTGTTAAGTAACTCTCATTTCATTATTGGGTTTTGTCTTTTTTTTTTTTTTTTTTTTTTTTTTCCTTCAAATTTTAATGGTGACACTGCCAGGCCACAGAGATCAGACTATTTGCTTATTCTCAATATACTACCGTGCACCTGAATTTTTATTTTAAATTGAAATACAGTTAATGCTAGAACAATGATCTTCTGGAACAGCTTAATCAGGTTAGATATTTCATTCTCTTCCCAACACCAGAGTGCAGAAATAACAGCAACTCCTACATGCGAAAACAACGGGTTGTTTAAATTACCAGGGCTGAAGTCTCCACATCTCTCCTCAGATCACTGTCTCCCAGCAGCCATTCCAGCAGGATGGGTATCCCAGCACRGACTTCCCCCCACAGCTGGAGCAGCTCACACATGATGCCAAAAGCTAAATCCAARGCCATTGGAGCACTCACTACCCTAAATGCAAAGTCTGTTGGGAAGAAAATATAAATAGTAATGTATACAGCAAGACTGGAGGAAAAAAATCAGCACAAAACCAGCATCTGGAATCCAAAGGCTGAATTTACACAAACACCTACAGAATGATAAATGTAAACAAGTTAGCTGGATGGATGCTAATGCTCGGGCAACTCGAACACTGATACTTAACACTTTCTCCTGCACAGGTAGTGATACTCATTAACATGGATTCATACAAAAAGGCCTGTCTGAAGCATCRTCAGAGCAGCCCTCATCATACTGCTACATAGTGACCATGCAAAGTTGCAGCTACGCCTTATATGTGATTTGATGATACGCTACATATCAAAGCCTAGAGCATACTAAATGCTGTTCAAGTGCTGGGATATAAAATAAATCATTTTTTTTGTGCGAGATCTCTCTACAAAAAGATACACACGCAGCATAGGTAAGAGAGATCGAACACACAACAAACTTAGAGATGCAAAAGAAGGGAGAAGCAGAGCCTGCCGACAGTATCATCCCCTGGCTGTATTTAAGCGTTTGTGCTCTCAGCTGCTGCAGCATTCCTTTAGGGAGTAAAGAACGGGAAAGCTCATGCCAGAACTGCACACAGAGCCATCGTCTATGCCGTATTTTTTCCCTAACCTTCCCCATTGCTCTCGTCTGTGCACATGTTTTACCTGTGTTGTTCCTGGGCCTGCTCGCCAGCAGAATCCATGGAAGTACCAGAAGCTTTGTTTGCATGAGGAATCCAGGAACTGCATTCACAGCCAGGAGGTTCACCAGTCGGCGCTGGGGTTTTTGTTTTGTTCATTAAATGAATAGGAAGGCAGGGGACAGGAAGAGACAGGAAGCGAACTCCTGTAAAATCCCCATTACTGCCACATGGATTTTGTGAATGCTCATCCTTGTGCACACTTACTATCGAAACTCCTGCTCACAGCATGGTCTCACTTCTCACTAACAGCATCACAAAGACCCATCATTCCTGATGTGTCACTCCCTTTTTTGAGGAAGGAGCACAGAGCATAGCAGAGTCAGAATTACCCTGAAAAAGACACCACAGACATAGAAGCCAGCCCTTACTTTTATGTTTGAGCTTTTAAGCTTTGTGAGTTTTTTTCTCCATGAAGGAAAATAATAATTGACATGAAAGAGATGTAGGCAATCAGCTGAAACGGGTCCCTCACAGCTCCCCCTGGCTGTGTGACAGTGGCCCTGGGCCAGCTGCAGGCTTCCCTGGYGCCCTGGCTTCGATGAGGAGTGAGGAGCAAAGGCTGGAGCACGTGCTGGAGCTGCAGAGGGATGCATGAGGACAGCAAAGCGCTCTGGGCACAACGCTGGCCGAAAGAGGGCCACGTGGCATTGGGCAGGCAGGCAAAGTCCTCGAGGACGTCAGGGAGCCTGAATCTGAGACTGTGAAAACAGACAATACAATACAAAGGGGAGTGACGGCAAAAGAAGAGATGGGCCCTTCTTCATCTTCAGAGTTAGGTGAGGGTAAATGGAAAACTCCTCGAACAGGCAACAGGAGGGCAAGCAGGCAGGTCTGGGCTCCSCRGTTCAGGAGGGACGTGGAGCTTCTAGAGAGGGTCCAGTGTGGAGCGACAAAGATGATGAAGTGACTGGATCACCTACCGTATGAGGAAAGACTAAGTGAGCTGGGTCTGTTTAGCCTGGAGAAGAGAAGGATGAGAGGAGATCTGATCAATATGTACAAATACTTGAGGGGTGAATGTAGGAAGGATGGGGCCAAACTCTGGCCAGTGACAGGACAAGGGRTAATGGGCAGAGGTTGAAACTCAGGCAGTTCCATCTCYACCYGAGGAAGAGCTTCTTTCCTGTGAGGGTGACAGARTCCTGGCACAGGCTTCTCAGAGAGGTTGTGGAGTCTCCTTCTCTGGAGATCTTCCAAACCCGCCTGGACACCACCCTGTGCCCCCTGCTCTAAGGGTCCCTGCTGGAACAGGAGGGTTGAACTAGGTGATCTCTAGAGATCCCTTCCAGCCTCAACCRTTCTGTGATTCAGTCTCATTGTGACACCTAATCGTGTTGCATTTGCCGCTTTTCTCTGGTAAGAGTAAAATGAAACGACCAGGTTTGTTTCCGTCACGTGAAGGTTTCATCACTTTATCTGGACACCCCTCACTCAGCTGTGCTAGCAACAGTGCGTTTGCAGCGGTGCCGTGGGACACTCCCACACCCCTTATTTTAAGCTTTGTTGACACTTCCTTCCAAGCCTTTCTCTCTCTGCACTTCCTTTCCCTGTTGCRGTGCCCTCCCTGCGGCAGGCGAGTACTCTAGAGCACGGGCACACGTTTCTCCCCTGTGGTTTGACTGGGTTAGGCACAGGCAGAGCAGACCTTGGCTGAGGTGCCACCGGTACCGCTGCTCCGCAGAGGTAACGGCCACACTTAAGAGTGGGAAAGACACAAGCGACGAGAGAGGAGAGTATGTGCTCTAGGGGAGCAAACACTCGGTTTACGAACACTTACAAAACACAACATCTTAAAACCAGTTCCTTTGAATTCTCATTATCCTTCAGAGCTCTGTCAATGATTACTGAACRCCTAGAATTGACCATATTTAAATGGTGTCCCTTCGTTGTGCCGTTTTATTTGTACTTGAACATTTAGCAAGGTAAGTGCTGCCAGGGACTAGAAACTGTCTACTTTCTGAAGACAGCAGCTGCTTCAAGAAACTGACCATACATCCAACTGCATACCCAATAGCCACCATTTTCTGGGGTAAATGTAATACAGGTAAGTAACAATCAGCAATGATGCTGCATAATACCCACAACTTAATAGGTGTAAAATGTTTTCATTTCATTGCTTTGATGACCCTTAACTCTRTAAGTGCCAGTAACAGATGCTGCAAGTATGTACAGAATCTTTTAAGAAGCCCATGAGGATATGTCTTCTAGCAATAAATATGTGTCTTTCCTGCRGTATTACCTGTTTTCAAGAGCTGCTCCTCATACCATAGTTCGTCTGCAAAACATTGCTGAATTTCAATTAGCCACCTATTATGCACTACTCGATCCCGTGTTCTGGACCCATGCTAAATAAACTGAATTGGTTGCCTTGTTGTCAGCACCATTATGACTGGGAAAGGGAAGGTCCCACCTCGATGGGAGGAAGGGCAAGACCTCCCCTCTCRGTGACTGACCTGCCAGTTCAGATGAGCTGTGAGCTGAGATTTCACCATCGGAAACAAGTAAATGAAACRCTAAGATTCAAATGATTATTAATATCTTTTTAGGATGCAAGTAGCTRTTTGBCTTAAATAACTGTATGAAAAGAAAYCTGAACAACAGATTTCTAGAAGCCACTCACAGCTGATTACTAGCACAGGGACTAAAACTGCAAAAACTGAACCCGAGCTGCTAGCTATTACCAAACACTGGAAAACAACAGTGCTCCCACCAGCACAGTTCTACAGAGTATCAAAACTGTACTAAAATTTTCAGATATCAGTTTTTAAAACTCTAGAACATATGTATGTTCCAACATGCACAAACTTCATGGGCAAGATAAACATCTTGTTAAATAAGCCATTATAGAGGCTGAAATACCCGAAATTCTCTATGCCTCAAGCAAGTAGTTACACRTAGAAGAATTAATACTCCTTGAAATGAAAAACAGAAGATAAAAATCAGGTACTACATTTTTTTGTTTTGTTTTGTTTTCAGGAAGTGAATTTTCAYAAAGGGAAAGGGGTTAAGTACTGCAGTGTTTTAGTCATCTTTGTTAATCCACCCACGTAAAAATTAGACCTCCCACATACACATTCATGTACTCCGAAGCTTTGATCATGCCAGATGTAAATATTTCTTCTAGTGGCCCATTACGTGTCCTCAAAACATACCATTGTTTTCTGTTAAAGCCTCAGCTACCTTATAGAAACTGAAAGGATGCATTAGAAGTATGCTCGCAGAAGATTGTAAGCAGCAATCAAGATAAGATACACGCAAAATAGAAAAGCAGAACRAAAAGGGAATAAAATGGAATTCCTTCTCTACCAAATCTTTATATTTTTATTTATTTATTTATTTACTAGGAATTTTCAGATAAGTAAATTTTATACTGAAGAGTAATGCAATTTGTAGATCTAAGTGTCTACTGTGTTCAGAACAAACAGAAAAGAAGTCTTCAAATGAAAAAAACATGCTCCTGGCCYAGCCTAACAGTTACATAACCCCGTCCATAAAGTGAGAAACCAAATTCCTTATGTAGAAATAACTCKCTTCTATGTTAAAAAATGAGCTTGAGAGGGATTATGCAACTCTACAGCAACACAAGACACCAGTTTCTTGCTTCCAGAGAAACTGTGGGACAGAAGAGAGGCAGTAGCAGTAAACAGAAAACAAAGTGTTGTTCATACCCACTTAATCTCCACAACTGCCATGTCAGTATTATGGACTTAAAGAAMAACAACTGAGAAGTAAAATGACAAAGAAAAACATGCAAAAAGGGTAACCTGCTTACAGACAACCGGTATATGACTGTTTTAAAGGGTGCTTTTTCATTGCACTGTGTCCATTTAAATTAAATAAAAAGAAAAAATCAGAATTTACATTTTTAAAATGACCACTTATGAAAAACACACTATATAAGATTCTTTTTTTAGTGTTTCATAAAATTAAAGGTGATTAGCTCTTTTCTGTCCTCAAGAAAAGTATCGTTCTCTAGATGACGTACACCTACTTCATCTGTTTTCCATTTTCCTGCCTCCATCTGTTTTATAGCCATGCTTTTTCAGCATAGCTTTACAAAGAGGCCCTTCCTGACATCATGCAACACAATGTCAAAACACCACGCTAATACCAAACAAACCAATCAAGACTAATTTCTTAACAGGCTCTGCGGGTAGTGGCCGTAGCGTTGCTCCCAGCTTTGACTTTGACTGCAGCGTTTCCCTTAGCTTTGATTATAACCAGATCCGAGTTAGYTCTGATTATGAAGGAAACCTACAGCTCGGGACTGAACAGAAAATTACTTTCAAGTTCCTTCTTGAACAAAAAAGYGCACACATATCATGAATCATTTCAATCCCATTTGTAGAATGTGGACAAAACAGTATTTTCCAGCTCAGCCACGAGAACCTTTTCTATACATAAACTTTTCCCACACAGGCTAAGCCTCTTTTATRCACAGAGTTTTACTACAAAACAACCACAGCTATCAGATATTTCACAGGAAATGAGCATTTGCACTTCACCACTTGCAATACTGCCTTTTTTTTCTCCTCTCAAAACCTTCTCCGCCAAAACCACGTTTAATTTAAACATGAGAAAACCAATAGTCTCTAGGTAATGCCACACAACACATGATCTTCCTTTTGAACCAGTAAAAAGTAATATTATTTCAGCTAATATTATTTCAGTTTTAAAAGTTGCTGATTACAATATGAATATTTAACTCAAATTACTACATTAGAAAATACATGTACACTGACAGTTGCAAATGAGTACTGCTAGAATTAAATATATGACTAATAATATTATTATGACATGTCCCAGTTAAGAACCTTTGTTTAGTCCAGACCATCCAACGTGCATGAACTATGTTACAGCCATGCAGAGGTACAGAGCCCAATAAATCTCTGTATCGTATGTAGATTTTAGAATCGTATACGAAGAATGGTGGTGAAATATTTAAGTAGTAGTGGAACAAGAAAAGGGCATGTGATCAATATAGAAATGTGTAAACAAAATTCTTCTCCCCACAATAATTTAAAACCAATAGAGCTTGGGAAAGAACACTCAAACATGTAAAAATGGTTTTCAAAGCAGTAATAAGAGACAGACTTTCATTCATTTCCATGGAGTCACAGCCACTACATCACAGCTTCCATATGGAGCCTATCGAGACCTGAAAGCTGCTCTCCTGTTCATTGACTCGTAATTAAACACTYGATTGGTAAATAGGTTTACTAGCACTTTGAGACCTCCAGGCTCAGCATATACAATTACCTTTTAAACAGTCTTCTTTGATTTTCAAATATATAGTAAGTCATAACCTTGACATAACAGTGTCAGTGGCTAATTAATATTGCTAAATGAAGAATTGTCAGTAAATAATCAGTAGCCAGTCTTTGATAGATGAACTGATCCTAATACAGTCCATTCACTCTCAACTTTAATTAGTGGCATTGTATTCTACAAAGTAAATATTCTCTTCATCAATTTGATGATCTAACATCATGTAAGAGTGCTGAGAACAACCTGTAAGGTGTTGAAATAAACTTGGAAATATGAAGTAAAAAGTCACAGTGATTATACATTCTTGTATAATGTAATTGTTAAAAGGGAAGAAATAACGTAAAGCTTCTTGATTTTAACAAGCCACTGATTTTAACAAGCACCATACGTACCAATAAATCTTGCTAAGACAATCACCAATTTTAGTGCAGCAGTTCTCTCTCCTGTCTCTGATTAAACTACATAATTTGAATACACTATATGTGGYTGGTGGATATTTTTGCTAAAAACAAAAAGGCAAGCATAAAAATACGCATTTTTACATATGAGTAATGCTGCAGCAGCAGACTTTTTGGTACTATAACCTTTGCTCTAGATGCATGCTTGTCACTACTAGTGACAACTGCTCACCAAAATAAATTCTTCAACTTTAAGTTAWTGGAATTTGAATAATTTTAGAGTAACAGCAAATTTTCAAATATATATATAGATATAGATATAGATATGCACACTACTCAAGAACACCTAGGTTACAGTATGCTTTGATCTCATTCGGTGTTTTCTCCTGGACATGAATTTACACTTATGGCATTTTACGGTTTATTTACATTTACACTCATTTCTCTCTTATCTGCCTTGTTTCAGCGGTTCTGCACTGAAGTGCGGCACAGCGCAGAGCCGCACGCTCCAGAAAGCTGCAGATAAGCACTGAGCATGTTTGAGCAGGGCAGACCTTAGCTGGCTTACTATGAAACACTGATGTGGGAATGTGTTCAACTTGCTGAATTCAGGTCTTTTTGAACAGAAGAGTGCCCTTATAACCTTAGCAATTCAGGCTTCAGGTCTGTTCTGGTACCTTATAATTAAATAGTACTGGAAGGGATAAAGGGGAGAGAGAGAGAGAGAGAAAGAGAGAGAGAGAGAGAGACTATTTTAAAATACAGATGATTTCTACTTGATTTTTATCTTTGCTTCCTTTTACTTATTCAGAAGGGATAGTTGAAATGCACTAACCATAAGATTATTCTTATATAAAGTGAAATAAGTATCCTGTGTAACCATTTATGTCAAAGAAGTTCATGATATATTTTCAGTTTCTTTGCTGGTTAATTCCCTGAACCCACTTCCTCAGCATGTACGAGCCTGCATACGTGCTTACGGCGCAGAGCTCCACTGAAGCTGTTGCCTGTGTGAACCCCTGTTGACAGAAGACCTTTGCATCAAGAAGCTTCCAATATAATGTCCACATAGACAAAGTAAGAGCAGGAACAAGATTTACAACAGGAGTGARAACTGCCTAATCTGACATATACCTTAAATATATACACACATGCTCTTTCTTTGATTGATAAACATAATTCAAAGGTCTTCAATGGGAAGTATAATATAAATACAAAAATAGTTGCTAATATATGTATTTGTTTWACAAGTGTCTTCCCCATTTCCTTCAAAGTCCTTTGAGGAACTGTTTTTTATTTATTTAACCAAGAAGGAACTGACAGTGCCATGAGTGCTCTCCACTATATTGATGTGCTTGCTGAGCATGAGGGCTCCTTGCAAGAGACACCACAACAGTGAAAAAAGTAATTTCTCACATGTCAATGCAGATGTGAACTGTGCAAGACAAGCTGCAATTATTGTGAAGAAACCTCTCTTTTTGTTCTTTTTATTTAATACACGACTCTGAACCTCTTCTATTCCATATATTCTAAAATATTCCAGATATGCAAACAACAACAAAATTGCTAACCAACCTGTGCCTCTCAGTGTCATAAATCATTATATGGAGTACATCACAAATCGCTTATATATTTATGATCCCCACAGAAAGAAGAAATGTCATTTTCTGTATTCTTCAGATAAAGAGAGGAGGCAAGAAGACAAAGAGCAAAAAAMCCCTGACTATTTTTAGATGTCAGATCTGAGACATTATGACTTCCCCCCCCCCCCCCCCCAGATATTCAGCATCACACACTGCTTGAATGCTCAAAACACTTTTCCTCTGGCGTCAGCTGTGTGTGTTGTGAACACCTGGAACTCACGCCTCCAAGATGTCAAGCCAAGCACCAGCRAACTCGTGGCCTCCCTCCCAAACTCTGCTCGAGAAGACTTGCTTACCTGCACAGAACAGCTCTGTGGAAGCAGCAGAGGGCCAATACAGATCTCGGGAGCAACGCTCCATGGCTCTGACATCTCTTTTCTTGAGATTCTGTCTTAATCATTACACCATTTTTGATTTCTAAATAAGTGACRTAGCATTGTTAGAGACGACAGTTAACTGAACTGCATGAACCTGATTCATCCTCAGGGCAAATGCCTCGTGTGTTAAGTGCTAAAAGGACTTCTGCAGACAAGAAAATGAGTAAGTGACAGTACAATTCACCTCTGCTTCCTAATACATGCAGCACAGCACAGATGGACTAAGGCTGAACTTCCTAGCTTGTGGATACTTGGCAATCTTACTAACATTCTTAATGCAGAAAAATAGGAAAGACAGAATATAGCASTGCATACGTGTGATTTTCTACGTTCTTAAAAAGAGAAAGAAATCTATACCTTACCCAAATAACGTGAGGATCGCCTTGGCTGAAATCTCTGAATCTGAATACTCCTGAGACAAACAGTGGAACCACTAGAGAATCACAGCAGTATCTGCCACTTGAAACTAACAGAGTAACAGGAAAAGGTAACATCACCACAGGTAACAAGGATACTGAGAGCCAGTTCCAGGGTCTTCTATCTAGTCCCAGCCAACATCCCGTTATCTCAGCCCAGGCCTAGTTATCTCGACCAATTAAGTCTCCTCTTACCTACCTTCTGTCACTCTGTCTCCCCCRAAGGGGAACTTGTTCAGCATTTATCTTCTTTGTCTGTTCTGTTTCTTCCCTACCCTTCCAAGCACTTACTGTTTTGGACCCAGTCCAGACTCCCTCTTCCCAGTACTTACATCAAAGAGCTTTCCTCTCCTCATGTCCTCCTCTCCCACCGACCAGACCAACCTCACCTCACTCGACCGAGTGAGGATCATCCCCTCCAGCTCCCATCCCTCACCATCAGCTGTTCAGCCCAGCTATTTCAACAGTCTATAGACCTTTTTTCCCCTAGATCCAGCTTTTTTCCTTCTCTAGCCACAACGGAAGGCTCATTTCCCCCCACTTTGCTGACCGCTCAAAGGTAGAACTGTAAGTGCAGGAGTTCTCGTTTCACAAGCCTAAACACAGCCCGGCCCAGAGCCGCCTACAGCTGCAATTGCAGGGAAAATCCTTCTGAGTCACAGGATTCCTGGAATACGGCACACTCAGTAGCCCTGCCGGGAACGCGAGCAAGCTCTTTAGGGCAGTTTAAGCTGCTTAGCGATCACAAAAATCTTTCAAGATCTCAGCTTTTAGACTTCACTAATCCACTAATGAATACATAGAAATGGCAACATTTTATAGTCTGATTTCTCATGCAAATTTGAATATATTTCATCAAAAAATCGTTGAGCCAAAACGTCACTATATTACAGCATTCAAAAGAAAAAAAGTCTTTGGTTATTTTTTATAGCCTTCATAAATATTTCAGAAAGTATTTTCCTCAACTTGCTCTGTAGAATCATGCCTCATAATTAAACAATTAAAGTTTATAAATAAATAAATAAATAAATAAAACACATTACAATGTAGAAAACATCAGTACCAACTACTGAAGATTAACACAAGTAGCTGAAAAACAGGGTATTATAATGAGAAGTGTCGGACAATCCTAACAACAGACTATCAACTCGGCCTATAAAAATACACAAGTTCRCACACAATTCACTTAATTTTCAAGACAAATTATAAAAAGAAGATGGAGACARAAAAGCAGAAGGCCGTGAGTTAACAGAAGTCAACGCAATGTCTGTTSAAAGGGTGACAGAAACGCAGAGAATGAAGTGGGAGGGCAGACAGTGAYGGAGCACTTCGTGTACAGAAAAGGGTAACAATCCTGGTTTATTTTCTTCAATCACACTGGCAAATCACACCAATGTCAAAGAAAATCTTGCCCCATTTTTAACAAAGTGAGGAAATGGGCAGGCATGCTTTTGTACACGTTTCCCACCACAACTTCTGAACYAGCTGTCCTATTTCAACCAAGTCTGACAAAGTGGATATGGGAATCCAAAATATTAAGTCTTGTCTCTATGAAACTAACGAGCTGGGTAGAAAAGAGAGACGCTCTTACTGTCCCACATAGCAAAAGACTGAAACTGGAGTGGTGAGAAACAACAAAATCCACTTACTTGCAAAACAAACCTACCGCATAAAAGCTCCCTCATTTCACTGCTTAAGGAACTTTTTAAACTAATGCCCTACGTGCACTGACCTATGTCTGCCTCTTTCTTCAACACCTTACTTTTCAATCAGCATATTTCAAATGTGCCTGAATTGGGAAACAACAGACTTTACTTCACCTTGCCATGGGTGGCAGTAACAGAGCATTCATCGTTACTTGTAAGGTTCAGTAAAGTCCTCTAGTCTGGAGAATTTACCTTACTCTGYGACAGACATCCTGTCACAGGAACAATTATGCCAAAAATAAAAACATGGCACACACACCAAAAAAAAGGGGGGGCGGGGAGGGGAAGGGAGCAACTAAGAAGCAAGGGCTACCTGAACTGTTTCTAACACCTACATGAATTTGGGTATGAACCATTAACATGAATCTGACCTCCTGACCAGCACAGAATTCGTGTATTTCTGTGTTACTTCACCCCAACATCCCCTTCTAAAATCTCACTCCATCCCATCTGTGACCCAAAATCTGTGCTGACTTCTCAGTAGGGAAATTAGAAGTCATTGCCTCCAAACAATCAATAATATATGGAATGGAATTCCCAACATATGGAATATATGTTGGGAGAGATTTCTCCATTTCAACACTGTCTTGCCTAGCTAAACTAATCTATGCAACACACGTTGCTTGGAAAAAAAAGGAGGTGTGGGGGGTATATATTGGGGACATCTTTTCTGGGAAACCCATGACTTGTTCATCAGCACTGTTGCTTTGCTCCTACCACCACCAGCCTTCAGAGGATATGAAACAGATCAGTTTACCTGACAATTCTGAGAGATRATGATGATGATGAGATATGAGATGTTAACACACTATTTCACTGAATGCTGATTTACTTGAATAATTTACATTTTAAGTACTTGACTGTAAGAAAAAAMGATTATGGAATTTAATTATTAGTTATGCTTCTTGATATCTGCACACTTCATAATGTTTTCAGTAAGTAGAGGAATATAAAAATATATTCTGATATTTATAGCAAGAGCAGGTTAAACTGAGCACCACATAATCTAAGTAATTGTATGTTAAGTTTCATAAATGCTATTAACTTAGAGGCATTATTAGAGGCAGCAGCCCTAATGCCCTAATGGAAGTTCAGCATGGTTTGTTCAACTCCAGTCATCTATCCCCTGCTAAAGTTAAGCGGTATAAATATTCATCACTGCCCTAAACACATTGCTATTCCATTAATACATCTGTTTGATTCTTAAAAAAGATGTTTGGTCTATTCAGAGGAAGAACTATTTCATGCTAGAACAACAGAATGAAATGACTGAGTCAGTGAGACCTACTCAGAACTGATTCAGTTACTGATATTTAAAAAAAAAAAAAAATCACTTTTTAAACAATTAAGGTATGGGCGAAAAAGCCTTAATGTAACAACTTACTATCCCAAAGTTTCAGCATGGCAGTCTACACATTCTSTCATTAGGGAAAGTTACCGCTTGCTTGGGTGTGAATTTTAAAAATGAGAATGGCAAGAAGAAAGCAACAAAGTATAACTCTGGTCTTCATCCCAAACATGACATAGCCTTCTGGTGTGTCTGTACATGAGAGAGACTAAGAAGGTAATTAACACAGTACATGAAAAACTGAATGGGTTTTATTAGTCCTGGTAATCAGATACTGTAAGTCTAACCTCCACTGTGATCAAGCCAAGTGTGTAAGTTAATAGAGACCTTCACTAAAGTATTTCTGTTAACACTTTCATCTTACCAGTGGGAATTATTTAATAAATAATAATAAAATTTTTCATTGCTAGCATAGCTAGGTGATCATTAACACAGCACAGACCATGCAAAAGTACAAAATTAAAAACATATGAAAGTGGCATGACACTAGTACTGTAAGCGATGCCAGAAATAACTCTGCTCTTCAAAATGATTTCAACAAAGTTTTGCTGAACTTTTAATAATCAAAAGCCCTTTATGTGAAGTTAAAGAATTTACATGTACACTTCTAGGCTTTTATTCCCAATGATGCTTAACTTGACCTTCGCATGCATGAGAAATTGATTTGCTCAACTACTGCAGATCTGAGCTTTCCTTGTAAGAGCTCAATTGGAACTGATTGAAGAAATAAAGAACAAGTTCAGTTTTAGCCATCCCGGGTTTTGAAGTAGGAGCTCATTGTATTCCACAACTGTTTTAACCTCCCCTCCCTGCTAATTAAAAAAAACTGAATCAGTGAGAAGTCTACAGGGCTCAGGGAATTGCTAACACAGTAAAAGCACCTTTCATTTTAGGTTGCTGCTTTGACTCTGTAACAGGTAGGTGGTACCTCGGTTATTGAAATTGCTGAGTGCTGCCTGTGTGAAACAAGCTAGTGGTTTACGTTAATTTTGAAAGGTATTTTATATTCCCTACCTCACTCCCACCCCCACACGGACACAAATGAAATGCCGCATGCAAAAGAAATTTGCTTGCAGAAATGTATTATCGCCTCGTTACAGTGGAACGACACCTCTGTGCAGAACGTGACCAACAACGCAGAGTATCCTACACGACTGCCTTAAAATGGCTTTGCACTGGGACAAATGTTCTGTGCGGGGCTCTGCTCAGGTTATCGGGTTACCTTCTTCTCCAGCTGGATGCAAACGGCAGAGCAAGAGCCAATTCACACTGCTGCTACGTCTGTTAAACCACAGTTTCTGCAAGACAAGCAAGCGTGCCGGCTACAGCCGGCAATTAGAGGTTTCCATGAAAATACACACACAGAAAATAAATTAATGGACTCTTTCACACAGGATTTGACAGGCACTTCCCAACAGACCTTTTTAATTATAACACAGGTGAATGTTTAAATTCAAATTTCCCATATTTAACCTACATATGACCAGTTCAAAATTGTAGAGGCCGTCTGCTGTAGATGTCTACAGCATTGAGTCTTGCTCACTTAGGACTATGCAATAACAAGATGAAAGAAACAATCCACAGGAAACTTGTAAAAATTAGCAAGTTTTCTYGCCCATCACCTGATTTCAGTTGGTATCCCATCTTAGCTTTTATAAAGAACACGGTGTATGTATGGAAGTATCTCTCCAAGACCCTCTTTATGATTTAGAACACAGTCCCCAACTGCTCTGGATGTGACAGTATGAGGCTGGAGGTTTAGGTAGTTTTCAAAGGTACTGAAATGCCTGTGAAATCACATCGTATCGAGGACATGTAGCACATCAGAGACACAGGGCCACACTCACTTGGACTGCTCTGCCTCATCTGGCCTTCTCCACCTCAAGCAACCTGAAGAGGAGCAGGGCAGGCGTGAACCCTGGCTACAYAAAGCCCTTGTGTTCACAGACCCAGTCAGAACAGCCCCCAATTTGTTCCAGCTTTCCCCTGTACAGGGAAACAAACACTTGAGAAGGTACCACCAAATCCTGTTCCCTGATTTTTAATCAAGTCCAGCCTCTGGTCCGATGATATGAGAAAATGGTCTCCTTATAAAAGGAGAACAAATTCTTTTCTTTCAAACTGTATGCAATTCCCTTTCMTTCTTTCACTGTTGTTTTTACCCCATTCCCTTCTCTGACTCCTAATTATTAAATAATTCATCCTTAAGGTGTAAGAAAAACTCTTTTTCACTGTTGCTTATCTGTTAATAGGTACTATATTTACAGTATACAGCAYTTACATAGCTTTCAGATATATATGTATATAGTGTGTATATGTATGCTTATTGTATTTATATATATCTGTCTCCAGTTATTTTTTATAAAGCTGTCCTGTGTCAAATTGCTCAGCTCTGTAGCTGCTGAAGTCTTTCAAAAAGAAATCTCTTGGGAGCCTTGTTCTCTCTCAGGGCAACAGTGAAACACAAGAGGAGGTGCTAATAAAACCAAAGGGCTGTAGCAGTTGGTGAGGAAAACAACACAACTGGTGCTCAGAGGTAATTTTTAGACAAYGGGCAAGCTGCAGCAGTATTACTGCAAGCTTCCTTTCAATTTTCGGGGAATAATAACTTTTGAGTACATTTCTTCAAATAATATATTTGAACCTTGGTATAACAACAGCTGAATACAGTAGTGAAATGTCTTACAAGTTATAGGGTAGGTCCTGCAATCTTCATGTACCATGGAGCTTCTATGACGATTCTAAATCCGTTAAAATTGTATTTCAAAATTTTAACATGATTAAAAAGCTGAATATTTTTCTTGTTTTTTAGCATGTTCAGAATTACCAGTGCAGGATACTAGCTATTAAAATAAAAGTCTTGATGAGCTGGCTGTAAAAAGCAGTCAAGATAGGGAGGACAACACAATTTATTTTCCCCTAGAGCATCCTTGACATTCTTTCCGTCTCCTGTAGAAAGAAGACTTACTTTTCCTCCCTCTTTTGTCAAGTGCTACAGAAGCTTCCAGTGCACCAGCTCTTCTGCACTTTCATCTCACTTAGGGAAAACATGAAAGATTTCCATCGAGAAGAATTTGAACAGTTTTTGCTTACAACTGGAGACACTGATTTAGCACAGCTTACTGGTCTGGCTCGCAAAACGGTTTTATTCAATAGAGGCAAGGCAATTAGCACTGCTACTTGCTCTTTTTAATTAGTCCAGGAGAAAAAAGAAAAAGAGAGAAAAAGCACTTAAGGAACCACTGCTCTATCTCAGAAACAAAATGTAATGTTGTGAAGGCAGATGATGGTCAATAGTGGTGCTTTTGTATTAGATGACAACATAACAAGTGCAAGGTTATTATAGGACATAGCAAAAAGCCTTGTTTTATAAGCTTATAACATCGCATAATCAGCAGGAGGACATGAATTCATTTTGGCTTCAATTAAATAGCTCTTCAGTAATATTTTACTGGTGACAGAGATATCATGGTTAGGAGGTAAACTGCAGAAATTAAACAGAAGTACAGATTAATACATCCAGTGATGGCTCCTGAGCCTGAACTCAATGGTAGCATGTAAAGAGTTTTCTGAACAAAACTATTAAAATATTTAAGCCTATATTTTTCATAGTTTTGCAGGAAAAAAGAAAAGAAATATGGAAAAATATCTAAATATTATTCAGGAACCACTATTAACACAGGGAAACAACTCTATTAAAAAAACAATCCAAATGGCCTCAGTTACTCCTAATCAGAACCTCTTTTTTTTTTTTAGTTCCCTGTAAAAATAGGAGCAGTTTTTAGAAAAGCAGAATATCAGACATTAAAAAAATACGTTACAAAGATCTTAGGTATAACTATTTCCATAAAAATATGACACAAATAGACTATAGGTCAGATTTGTTTCTGGAACAGCACTAAATTTACTCTAGCAGAGAGACTAGGTAAATTAATTTACACTCCTAGACATCAATTTTTTAATCCTTGCAACTAACCTTATAATAGTTGCTTTCTTATGACTATTGAGGTAGATGAAAAGAAATTACCAAATTACAACTGCTAGCCACAATAAATGTTCCATAACTGCTACAGTGTGTCATTGGGTTTCCTGGTATGAAACTTCTGATGTGTAAGGTCACCTAAGTCATCAGATCATCACCAGCTAGTACAGATATTTACCAACTACTCAGTTTAGCAGGATGAAAATCATTCTTGTTGAGGCTTTGCCTTCCCAAATAAATGCTACTCTATCCTACAGAGTAGAATTAATCCTACACACAGTTCTATGCAGACAAATAAGCACTCACCATTAAATGCATGAAAAGGGGATATAACTCCAAGTATTCTTAAACTGAAGGCTGAACATTTAACCCCCTTGAGAACACTGACCTTCTCCTCTGTGAACTCTACTCAGATACTGCAACTGCAGCACTTGTGATGTTACCTGTTGTGTTTTACTGCACTTTTCTGCAGCCTCCAGTGCAGTGTGTGTTAGCCATCCTCCAGGCACGGCCTCTGTCTCCTCCATGGGAACCTTTTCGGGGTATTTTGAGACTACTCATGCTGCCTTTCCTCCTCTCCTCACTGTGTTTTGTCTAACAGTCAAAGAGCTTTTCAACACCTTGCAGTGCTTGTGAATGGGCAGTCACACCCTACATTTCAATATAACACTGTAGAATGCTGCTAATCATGAGCTT
This sequence comes from Eudromia elegans, assembly GCA_003342815.1. Taxonomy (NCBI): domain Eukaryota; kingdom Metazoa; phylum Chordata; class Aves; order Tinamiformes; family Tinamidae; genus Eudromia; species Eudromia elegans. The sequence continues at coordinate 1,120,474 of PTEX01000093.1, forward strand.
ACAGGATTTACTGCTTTTACACAGGCTTTGCAGACTTCATCTGCAATTTTAAAATTATATGATCTGTGAAAGCATCTTGCTTTGCAGCAGAAGCAGTTTTGATTTTCCCTCCCAATTTTAATTACTTTCTTATACTACTGCTTCCATTTGGATGCGTACAGTTTTTCAACTCTTCATGTGCCTGCAGGTCATTTTTATGAAGGCTACCGCCCCATTTAAATCTTGACATTCAGCTCAAAAGATAGATAGATATATATATATATTTATATTTACATATTTATAGCAGGCAATAACTATTCTAAGTTCAGATACTGAGTTCTTTTTGGAGACTTGCACATCTAGTTACCAAAAAACAGTTATCAAGAAGACAGTCAAAGCAACTAAAATCCTGAAGCTGATCCCAGAAARGATTTTCATTAACTTTGCTTCTGCCAGTATTCTTCTACGATACAAAGCATATTAACATATTTTAGCTAATATGATTAATGGCTTTGCATTAGTAACCCAGACAATACACAAGGCCAAGGACCTCACTTCACATCACAAGGTCTGAGTGGGAGATTGCCTGACCAGTTTCCAAAGATTCTCAAGGTAGCTTAAAAACCATGGATGTTAATAAGTACTTTCTAAATGCCTTTTCTAACTCTCTGTTTGTTCCTACCTAGGCCAGTAGGAAGGGTCTGAAACCGGTCCAGCCGTGGGCAGCTCCTAAGTCCCTGCACCACAGTAACTGCTGCCGCGTGTCCAGAAGGAAGACGCTCCTGCCCRGCCCTGCCACACGCGCACCGCCAACCTCCCGCAGCTGCCGGCACGCAGGTGGAAGGGCCGGCCGGCTCTCTGCCCGGGCTTCTTGCACGGTCTCCTTCGCTAGCCCTCACCTTCACAGCCTACAGGCTTCCAGGCTAGGAAATCTATAGCTGCTCCCATCTCCTCTCATCAGACAAGTTCTGACTTTGTGCTTTTTGTAATCCCTCCATAAAATCTTGGTGAATATTATGCCTAAGTCTCACCTAAATCAAGAAGAGGAAAACTATCACCTATGGTCCCACTGCAGGCTGCAGTCAAGACATCCTCCCAGCAAGCTGCATGAGGCAGCTCCCCTGTTTATCTTTGGCTAATTAGCTGCTATTGCCCACAGCTAGGCAGCCRCCAGAACTGGTTCTAGCAGCTGTAACTAAAGCAGCCGTTTGGGGCCCCAGCTCACTGGGAGGCCTATTAGCCCAGCTTGAACATCACGTCGAGAGAAGCTGAGAAAGGCTGAACCCTACACATTAATCTTTGTCCAGCACTGGAGTAACCCAACACTTACCTTGTTCACCACAGCCCTCCCATTTGCCTCACTAGAAGGCACAGAAGTAAAGCAAAAAGTGGTGAGTCCACCCTCAGGATTGGCAAGATGATAGGGCATCATTCAGATAGAAATCAGAGTTATAAGTATGTTTTAGCATCTCTCACTTTTACTCAATAGAGTGCAAGCACCCTGGCATCTGCACGCAGCTCAAGCAGCGCTGCACAGCTCCGAACCCCAGCTACCTGCCAGCCCCACAGCTCAGCCCCACCGCCTTGCCCCACCGCCTTGTAAGTAAATGGTTAGGCCTGGTGAGGCATTAGYGGAAGGTCAACTCAACGTTCTGATGAATTAAAGCTCTAAGAAAGCTATTTAACACATTTACCTCGTGGCAAACATGCAGAAGAAAGGCTCCTTCTGCTTGCATGTACTTTAAATAAGAGCTTGAAAACACTCCATTTCAAATACTGACGAGCAATTAGGTGAAAAAAAAAGTAACCAAAATATACTTTTTTGCTTTTTCAAGTGTAGCATGTGGGATGCTTTCAGTCCCTGTGCTCTTCTCAGGCAGCTGAACATTCCCAGCGACAACAATATTTTTAGCATTGCAGCTTTGCCCCATATTTCTCTTTCAGYAGGAATAGGAACAGATTAAATCCAAGCCCCAAAGTACTTTATGGCTCTGTCATAAGGGACATTTGGGATACAAGTTTTGGGATCTCACCTGTCACTCATGATTTGCTGGTATCACCTGTGGTGTTGATGACGAAGGCCAGACCACTGCGCTATGCTCACATCACAGAGCCCGCACTATCTCCTGCTCCTTTTGAGAGCTGCTTACCAGATCTTCGGAGGGCAGATGTATGAAAACTTCTGCAGAGATTTAGAGATTTAGGCTCACTGAAAAATTATTTTCAGAGGACAGGAAGAAGGAACATAAATGGCAGCATGATCTCTTCTCTCCTCTGCTCTTTCAAATGTTAGTATAGTTTATTTCAATCTTCTTACTTTTCCCTTCCTTTCTCCACTGACTGTTTCCCTGCCCTCCCCAAGCCCCCATACCAATAAGCCTTTTCTGCAAGAACCTTCAATAGAACCTTCCTTCTTCAGACTCACACTCTAAGTCATGAAAAGGATTATTTTTGAGTTTGTCTTCTATATTCATGAAGCGTGGAAAAAAAGACGAGAGGCACAAGAAACAAACAGCATTTCTTTCCCTAAGAAGAAAGCATGATTCACAACAGAAAAGAGGCAGAGATACACAGGCCAGTGAAACACAGATCCACGTCCCACAACAATGACTTCCACCAGGATCTCCATCTCCCAGCGGCGCTTTGTGCCGCAGCGTCGCCGCCGCCTCCTCCCTGGGATCGCCTTCCCAGGGGCTAGGCAGCCTCTTTAGAGGGCTTGGCTTCCTCCTGCCCAGCAAAACCAGCACCGCCACCAGCTGAATGCTTTTTGTTGGTGAATAAAAAACCCCACAGGATATTAGTCATTTTCAGTAACACTATTTTTGCTGAGAAAAAAATAAAGTAGAATGTATCAGGAAGGAAACAATCAAGAAGAAAGGAGAAGAAAGCTTTGAATTGCCTTCTACTTCTAAATTCTTGCCATATGAATATCAGCCAGATGCTATTTCTACTGCTTAAGACGTATCTTATGTATCCATCTATCTATTTTTGGCCAGTGGATTAAAGCAGCAATAGGTACAAAACCAACTACATTACTTGCAGCCTCAGATTACACAAGAACGTTAGGAAATAATGAAAAAACAGGGCTAAGTTTCAYAGATACTCAGGACATGTTTTAATCACAAGCTACACTGGAGTCCTAGGTAGCAGAGTGGTGACCGYGGGGGCTCCGCTTGGACCCACTCACCTCCCCCATGCTGCACAAACCCTTCTGAGCTCCACGGCTTGGAGGCCCTCGCTCTCCTGCCCATCTCCATAACCCATACGTGGTATAYGTTTCCTTTGAAAAGAAAATTTAGCCTCCTAAATCCTTCAGGAACCTTCAAAGACTTACTTCGGTCYGCAAATCTAATTGCTCAGTGAAACTTGATTCAGCTCTGGCAATTTTATATCAGTTAAATTGGTGCTAACACTGACAACACTAAAAATGCTCTTAAAGCAATTTAAGCTTAACTCAGTGATTTACCAAAATAAAGGTCAAACTGTCTAAAGGTATTTGTTTTGTAAAATYGTTTATTTAAACTTTTCTAATACAGATAAGCTCAAAACTTTATATTAGGTAACACATCTTCCTCTGTAAATAACAAAGCCACAGAGGAAATGACACAGAAGTGGACACAGCTTTTTTTCTCTCTCTCAATTATGTGACTTTTTCAGGATATTCAGTAAAGTAATCATCAGTAAAGAAAGTAAAACCTTTCTTTTTCAAAGCTTAAATGATCTTTTTTGTAAAGAGTAACCCCTGGGATAAGAAACACTGCTGTGAATAGGTCTAGACTTTACACAGCCATGGGTCACTAATTTAATTAGATTTCAAAGAAACTATTCTACATTTACACTGAATACAATACTTCCTGTACCCTCCCTCCTACTAAAAGGAATAAAACAATCCCACAGAAGTTTACACCTCAATGCATGAGGAAACAACAACAAAGTGTACATACAATACCTCAAGTTACAGATTGGGTTCATATTGTTCAAGTTATTAGTAAAAACTTAACTGCCTTCTAGGCTGGTATTTTAAGCAAGCAAAACAAAACCAAACAAAAAAAAAAAAAGGAAGTTTTTCACATCTCTAATGAAACAGGGTTCTGTTTGGCCTGACCTGTTCAGAAAATGACTGCAATTAACCTCTTAACTTTTTTACCTCATACCTTTAATCTATTTTTTAACATTACAAATTAAATTAAGCTTCTCTGTATGAATAAAAGAAAAAAAAAAWAAGGATTTTCTGGTACAGTACATTGCCTCCCATAAAAATTAATTTGAGGTTTGAGGGGTTGAARGAGCCCTCCTGTGAACCGGTGTGTTTGATCTTCCGTGCTTTCCTCCTTGCAAATGAAAACGGGCTGTAACTGTGACAACGAGGTTCTGTTATCACATTTGTTACCCTGAGTTTCATCCTCTGCAAGGTTACTGCCCTCAGAACTGCAGTGATCCAAAACTGCATGGAYTGGCTACTACAGGAATGTGTTGGTTTTCTTTTTTTTTTTTCTCCTCCACTCTCACTAAAATCCATGATGGAATAACAATGAACAAAGTTCATATTCTCTCCCAGGAACRTGTATAAAATTTCAAAGAATTACACATATAGGGGCCATTACTGGAGGTGAAACCACATAACTGACTGGAGCATTTGCCTCTGGTTTCACTGTCTGTAGGCGACCTGAAGAAACGCAACTGACACGATCGCGCTGCCACATATTCATTCTGCTACTCAACGAGACACACATGAAAGAAAAAATGTCCTAGAATAGTTACATGAAAAAGTATATATATTAGCTGGAAGCTTTCTACTGCTATCCCCAGACAGTCTCTGTTTCTCCCTTGGAAGCTGGAAAGCAAAGCAAAACACTGAAGTAGGAGTTCAGTGCAGGAAAGAACAGGAGTGATGAAAGAAAAATAATGAAAATGTAGAATGAAGGAGCAAAGAAACTAGTTTTTACCTTTTTAGAAGCAGTATTTCTTCCTGTTCACCGACAAAGGAGATTGATGTAATGAAAAGCAGTTTAGGGGAAAGAACGGGAAGGGACAACTAAGTTTAACCGAGGGGTTAACACAAGTCTGGGGCYATGAACTCCTACTCTAATTAGGAACATGGAAAATAAAAGGCAATTATGATGTTATTTCCTCAACTCTATTCACCTCTGCTTTACAAAGTGACAAATTATAACAGCAAGGGTTGATGTGACCTCAGTATAAACTAGTAGGACAGAGCCCCCAGCATCCAATGCAGTTATAGAGGAACATTCCTTGGCATAAAGATACAACAAAGAAAAAGAGATAAAACACAAGAGCCAGAGAGAAACTCCAGTCTTGCATGCTTTCCAGAGGAAGCACCCTCTGATGACATCGGAGTCCTTGGCCCCAAAGCCCCATGTCAGGGACAGAAATATACCCAGAGTGAGACGGTCTAACATGTGCCTAGAGCCTCCTGGAGAGAACCGTAGCTGGGACTAASGAGCCTGCTAGAGCTGTGATGAAAGTGCTGGAATCAGAGCTGTGGGCAGGTGAAAGCCCTCCATCCCTCACCTTCCTAGCTTCTCCTACTGCCTAGGACTGGCCTTAAACAGCAYTTGCTCAAAAGGTACATCTGCCATATGAGCACATTCGTGGCTACTCCATTTACAGTAGTGACAAGCATGTACTTAACCCCCTCTTCCTCCTCCCCCCTTTTTTTTGATAATCCGTTCTTCATTGAGAATGTARCTTAAGTTTACATGGTGTTGGCCATTGATTTCTCCTGCTAACATGTGGGTCGGTGCAGTCAGTGTTGAAAGCCACAGACAGACAGGGACCGTCGGGGAAAGAGGAGCACGCGAGCAAATTCTTGTTTATTCACAACACATGGAAGAAAGTCTCAGCAAACACTCTCAAAGCACAACACAGTAATTAGTTAGGCCTACTCACATTTTGTGGTTATTGCAAAATTAATAGGGTTGAGGAAATTAGGGCACAGACACAAAGGCCCACATCCTCGAAAGCACATTGTGGGTGTGCTGAGAATYGTCTTTGTTGATCTAGATCTAAATGGATTTCAAGGTCTAATAATGAATCAATGAGTTGAATTCTGTTTCTCAGATTATTTTCTTGCTGTGACTAGGCTATTATAACGACCTGCAATTCAAATAGCATCTTCTATTGCATTACATTAGACCAATGTCGGTATTGAAGAATTTTCAAAATTACTCCTTATGCAACAGCTGACTCATCACAGCAAGAGTCATAAAGCTTAAAAGACAACCACCGTCCTTTTACATAGTCGTGTGACCATATGCAAGTTACACTGAAAACACACACACACACAAATAATTAAATAAGATGGGTGTAAAATCATGAGATTTTCTGCTATCTTCCACAGTATGCATTTATAAGAAATGCATGAATCATTTTACAGCTAGCAAGTTTTGTGACGAGGAGAGAAATACTTTTGATTCTCAAGTATTCAAAAATATTTAAAGGCAGAAAGAAAGTGAACGTACCTGTTCCTTTACCGTTCTTCCTTTGAGACTGTGCCAGTTGTATAACCTCTGCAGCAGCATCCCTAACTACCAAATCCTCATTCTGCAGCAGTAGAACCACACATTTCCACAGAGCAAGTGTATCAGATAGACCTAGGGTATTTATAGAGGAAAATTAAGAATTCTACTTCTTGTATGCCTTCAAAAAAGTTACAGAGCTTCATTTTTGCACCTAAAAATGACAAATTCTGTGAACATAAAAAAAGGGGGCAGGAGAAAAATGTTGCAATGCATTGGGAATACAAGTGAGAACATTTCTGCACACATGTGAACTTGATCTAGGTTGTTGACTCAGTCTGGAACTGATAAGAGGATGGACAGTTGCTCTGAAGCAACTTTATGTCACAGATACTCTGAATTTTCCAGTCTCTATCAGTGCAGAGTTCCTACTGGGCAGCAGCAGAGGTCCACTGGCTCTCTGTCATTATGAATTTCTGTTGCAGATAAAATAGCCAGTTTCCTCAACTAGATACGTTTCTATCATATCCCTGAGAGACAGAAAGGACTGCAAATAGATTTTCCAGGAAAACTCTTTCTCTGAATCTTCAAGCAACTGCAAGGAGTAATGAGGCAACCTAAAGCTCATCAACCTGCATTGATGTTCCCTTTATACTAATAAACTTCAAGGAAATTGTATTGATTATCATTCCACACTAGAATGACCTCAGTTCCGATTCAAATAATTTTTCTTTTTTTTTTTTTTTTATTTCTGCTTTAAATAATATGTAGTCAAGCAAGCAAACTCAAAAGTGTTTCACACATGCATAAACTTYCCATTTAAGAGAATGATTCTGCACTGCAAGTTGATGTGATAACTAACACAGTTCTTGTCTAACAAAAATATGTATCTAGTCTATCTAGGTGAACACAGACTAAAAGCATTTATTTTGGAATAAAACTTCACAAAAAAGCCCCAAAACAAACTAAATAAAAATTAAAAAAAAAGAAGTATTTAAAGCCTACTGTCTTGTTCTAGGATGGAAAATTGATTTATCGCTTGATAATTGATTGAAAATCGATTTATCGCTTACCACCGAACTATTTTGGAACTAAAGAACTCCTATCCCTATTCAGTCACCAAACCTTCCTTAATCTATATTCATAGAAAACCAAAAGGAAAAAAAAAAAATAGCGGGGAAAGAAAAAAAAAAAGAAAAAAGAAAAGAAAAGAAACGAGAAAGGGGAGAGGGAGAGAGAGGGAGAGAGAGAGAGAGAGAGAGAAAGAGAGAGAGAGATGGGGCGGCATATCCCCTTTGGAAAACAGACCAGAGAATTTCACCTAGCTTTGCCTATAGGTCTGTGAAATATTGATGAATAAGGCTGTGTCTGCCATTGGTTTGTTTTGTTGTTGGTTTTTTTTCCCCCTCCTCCCCTTTTCTTTTCTTTTTTGTTTTGTTTTGTTTTCCTGGTATTTTTTGGATGTTGTTTTTCCCTCCTCACGGTAGAATGCGCTGAACTTTATAATTTCAACCTTCGGCCAGCAGAACTTGGTTATGCTCCCAGTGCCAAATGAAAAGCATAACCACATCACAGCAGAGTATTTCAGAAGGCCACATCAGAGTGCCACTGCAAGCTTGTAAATCCACACAGCAGTGCAGAGTGGCCTAGAGATCTAACTGTGCCAGTATTTCTGGATGTTCTCCATCTCCAGAGTTATTGCAAAAGGCTCTGCACAACAGTGTAATTTGAAGTAAATTTGTAYGTTTAGTACACTAAATCCCACCAAAAAAACCCGTCTGATGTAACTGTATTTTGACTGTTTGTATATACATACATGTACATAATAAAGACATTAACTACTGGATTTAATCTAAAGAGAATCATAAAACTAGAGTATTCAAACTACTTACCAAGAATGAGTTTTTCATTGATCAGAAAGAATGATGTTGTATTTTTAAGTACTTCTGCAGCTGCTAATAACATCTCTGTCTCTTGCTCATCTCCACAAGAATAAACTATCAGTTGAATCCATTTTTTTAAGATTTCTTCTGAAATCTGAAAGCACAGGACAAACATGGCAAGTATTGGTGGCAGTGGTAGTAGTTGCCAACACATTAAACTACACACTACTGAAGAAATGCAGATTTTTTTGAGGTGGTGGGTCCCACATGTCTATTCCAATATTGGTTGACTATGTCGCATGTATTTTGCTTGACAGCAAAACAGTCCTGGGGAAATCCTGTTGTACAATCACAGACTTATCTAAAGACAAATGAAACCAAAAAATAACCCTCTATAAATAGAAAACTGACAAGAAGTCCCATTTCCCTTACCTGTTGATTATTCTGTAGAAGATGAACAATCAACTTTGAGGCAAATTTGAGAGCAGTGCTTTGAATTTCAGTGCTGAGAAAAAAAGATTGGGAATGTATCAAAAACACAGTTATTTCTGCCTTTCTGCCATTTCATCTCCGAAAACAGACTCCTTTTAATCATTCTTGATTAGCACCAGTAGTTATTGTAAAAGTTGAGCCCTCAAGAGTTTTTATAGACCTCAGCTTTGGCTAAGTTTTCAGTTTATATACAAGTGAAGTAACGCTTTTATTTTCACCTCTCTCATGTTTATTTTCTATCTACAGTATGGAAAAACATCAGTAAATAGAACCCAATTAAACAAAATAGATGTTATTACTTGGAATGATAAACAAAAGCATCTCTTCAAAGCAGTGTCAAGTTCCTGGTATCTCTCTCTACAGAAGGACTCTCCTAGTGTCAGAACACATTAGCCACTCCTGAGCCTCCGGACCGCCCGCAGGGCCCAAGGAGATGGTGTCTGGCACCCTGGCTCCTGCCGTGCTGGGCTCGGGGCAGGAGAACAGCAACACCTCGGCAATAAGGTCTGTTACTTCGCTCCTTCTATCGTTACCAGCACCGGTCAGTATTTGTACGTGTACCCTGCTTTGTTTCAGAAATATATGCTCCACATCATCRTGGAAACCTGGCAAATATAAAACAAATCAATGGCACATGTGCACAGCTATATGCTGCCATTCTATACTCTAAACCCTGAAGGTTACACATTAGTAATAGTAGGTATGATCTTTATATGGTTTCAAAAAAGAGCTTTAAATAGTATTATTTTGATAATCATGAGATATCGTACCTGGTGGAGATATCTACAATATTCAAACTCCACATTAAGAGTTCATTTGGATTCATTTTCATACAGCACTCAGTCTTTGGAAGCACACTTTGGAGATCCATATTATAAAGAATTTCCAGCACCTGCACACATCATTCAAAAAGAATTCACAAACAATCTCATCAGGAATGTCCACATTTGAGATTCATAGAGCACTGATTTTAAACCAGCTACAAAGGATCTTCCCTGATGGTGCTAATAAAGAAAGTGTAGGTTTCTACTTTAAGCAAGAACATATCTTACAGGTTTATAGCACAGGTCCTATTCAATTAAAAAAAAATTCCCACTCACATAATATTAAAAACAAATATATCACACACAAACATTCTGAAGTTAATAGTTTTATTTACAGCAAATACCCACTTTGAATAAAGCAGCATTCTCCTACCTTGCAAAAGCACTGCAGATTATTCTCCTTCACAGCAATTGTGAGTAGAGTATCTTCCACATCAGACAGCAAGCACAGCAAACCTCTTTCTTTTTCTGTAATCTGCTTGGAGTTTATTTGTTGCAACCAAAGCAGCACTGCCTCCAAGACAAGCAGATGTACTTCATGGAACTCACAGTGAAGGAGACTCCCTACTGACAGTGACGGCTGGGCTATTTTCCCTGCAAAAGGTGAATTGCTGCTCTGGATGCCAGGATCTACGGCCGCCGACAGTACTGATATTACGAGCTTGGTGATGCTCTGAAGATACTGTGTCAGTCCCGGTACTGCAGACAAGTAGGGAATACCTGTCACCAATTCAGACTCTGAAATTATGGTGTTCAACTCTTCCCAAAACCCAAACAATTGTGTTCCTGAAATGAGAATAAAACCAAGTAAAGTAACAAGCAGATGATACACCATCTGTTCTAGATAGGAAGTAACTCTGAATTTGAAAAGCTTAGGGCATGAAAAAGATCTTGCAAGGTAAATTAAGACATGAAATGAGAGCAAAGTTATCCTTCATTTTAAACTGATTCTATACTTTTAAGTGACTTTTGTAGATGTCATGTATTCATAATTAAATAAAAAGAAATAAGGACACAAACTTTATGTTTAAATGTTTACATTGTTCAATAGGTGAAATGAAAGCTTCAAACAACTTGAAAAATGCTACAACACTTTGCACATTGATTATCAGTTTTTACCTCATGGTAAACAGCAATTACCCCAATTACAAAAGACAATTCAGTACAACTTTGCCAGTTATAACCGCATGTCAAAGTATTTTCTTAAACTAAACTCACGCAGTCTTGCAAGTTGCATGCTTTGCTCTTCAAAGTAATTAATGCAAACATACCTTACTAAACAAATCTGAAAAGAATGTACTTCATCCAGAAAACTGCAAAAGCACCACATACAAATATATAGTCAACTTGACAGAATAGCTCTAAAATAAGAGATTAGATTGGTGACAGTGCAGTCTCTGCAGGCCTACCAGCWGCAAGTGAAATCAGCAGACACAACGACAAGGCCATTGTGACATTTGTGAAAGTCTCACTCTTCACATAACTTTAGTCAGAAAAGCTTACTGCACAGAAGAGATGTTGTCTTAATAAATAGATCTGTCCTGTATCCATCAACTGTTGTGAATTTACTCATTAAAATCCAGTATGCTCTTTATACACACATTAACTGTGAGSAGTTAAGAGAAAAGAGATTGCATCCCAAGCCATTGCATGTATTATGACACAGCAAGTATGACATTTTAGTCATATACATCCATCTAGCCTTTCTAAATTGCAGCCTGAAGACTTTCTTTACTGCTCAGCCACATCCAGGTGCTAGCGGAAGGGGCACCACTATCTGCAGTGACAGTGAGTAACTGGCTCCAGCAGAGSTGGCAATGTTGACACAAACAAACTGAAAGAAAACCAAAAAGCAAACATCCCTCTCCTGCGTGGGCACTCACACACCCACATCCACAGAGTAAAATTCTCGCACTCCTTAAAATCATCATTTTTCCCATCATCCACAGAAACAAATCGTTTTATAATACTGAAAATAGGATACTCCCCAATCCTGATGCTTGTACATCTTGCATAGCATGAAAATTATAGTGCTATAACCTACAAAATTACAATGAAAGCAAGACATAAGAAAAATCTGTGAAAAAAATAAATCCAAGTGGAGAGAAGAGTGCTGAAACTGGGAATTTTGAAGCGTTATCTCAAAACGCACTGAAGATAGAAAGTATTAAAGTCAACTTGGTTAGATTTCTCTGTTTTCTACAAGTCTATTGATTACCATATAACTTGAAGTTCTTTCAATGTCATCAACATTTGATGTTTACATATAAATCTGGCAGTGATACATTGTCTGGTATACAAGGCAGATACATTTTCTGAGTAATTCTGGAGTAAGTTTCAAAGAAATCTGGCCTTTGAAAAAAGATGTACAGACGTATTACTTAACCCATTGATTCCACCAGATGTGTTCTCACTACAGGTTTGTTTCTGCACTGGCTTCATACAGAACCTGCAGTATCACTGAGAACCTGTCACAGCAGCAAATAACAGTCCTTTAGGTAACAGAGATGCCTCCTATCTCTTAGCATGTAAATTTGTATATTTTATTGCTGCATTTTCTAAACACCCTTCAAACACACTGGCATTCCAAACTGGCATTGTAAAAGACTAGCACTAATCCCTATGTTGCATGGCAACTATACAGCTGCTAAAATTCTTAATTTCTGAACTGATTGCCTTGGAAAGGATTAGACCATGGGTCCTAGTTACTACACTTATAAGACACTACTGATAAAATAATCCTAGCCAGATGAAAGAAAAAGGTTGAGCTCAAGCATCTCAGTTCCAAGAGACAAACAGCTTCAGTTTTAGAGGTCTGGATCCTTCCAGTTCCTTAAGTGTTGCCCAAAACTGCGTAACTTCACAAGACCAGTTGTTCAGATCCAGAATGTAGTTTCAACACTTGCAAATGAAGTGTTTGTTTCTAATTAGCTTTGAACAGAGGTGCAAGTATCATATGCACATGTAGTGGCATGAAGACCTATGGGGATGGAAGGGTCAGAGCTAGGCAAGCAGGAGCAATACTAGGTACCCAAGCGGACAAAAATCATGTTTTTCTCGTTTTGTTTCATCTCGTTTGTGTCAATATTGCCAGTTTCACTACAGCTTGATACACTCTGGCATCACAGATAGTGGTAACTGCTCCTTTAACTTCAGGAGTTGGCCACGTACTAACTTAAAGATCTGTCTTCTAATAGTTTATTTGAATTCTGCAAAGCCAGCACCACTTCCCTCACTAAGTGTCTTCATTTTAAGAGGGCAAATTATTTTCACATACAAACACAGTAGAGCTCCTAGAAATACTAGCTTGCAGAGACTGCAATACAGCAGTCGTGCCACAGATGCCGATTTTTCTGCCTGTGTCTTTGCTCAGCCTTGGTGTGCTAGAAAGCCAGTCGCTCCYGCTTCCTCCTGTGTTCTGCCTGCTGCTCTCCAAAGCTCTTTTTTCATGCATCTGAATACAGAAGGAAAAGAGATGCCTTATCTTACTACTATGCAGCAGAAATATCCTTGCTTTTAATTGCATCATCAAAAAATCCTCCCTGGTTTTCATGTAAATATTTTCTTTGCTGCCTAACTTAAGTAAACTCTTTTCTTTGACCTACAACAAAATTTTTGACTAAACCAAGAAAAAACAAAACAAAACAAACAACCAAAAAAACCAACCTGTACCAGCATACTGGATTGCAAAGTAAATGTCTGGCTCCGTTGTTAAGATACAGTAAAGACACATGTTTACTTACAAACAAGAACATTGTAAAGTTTGAACCAGCTGCCATCAGACGGAAGAGCCAGTTTTCGCTGACCAAACAAAGACACTGGCAAACAGAAAACCCAGTTTTGTCCAGGATGGTGATGGGGCAAAGAAGCTCCCAAGAGGCTTTTTTTGTTTTTGTGTTTTTCCCCCGTTACAGTTGCCTTATTTGTCTAGGACAGGAAGAACGAATTCCTCTTTTAAGAAGAGGCATTTCTTGCACATCCAGTTCTCCTCAGCCCGGTACATCAACACCTTGCAGCCCTGTGAAACCCCTTATGCCCTTTACATTGACAYAGCACATAATACCCACATGTGATGAGATTGTGAGACCACAAATAGTTTGCAAAACAGATTTCTAACTTAAAACATGGATTTGCTGTTATCTTTAGAAATTTCTGGACAGTGTGGGACATGCAGAATTTTGACGAGGCTGTTAACTCTTTTGGAGTTAGATATGATGGATTGCTTAATTTATTATGACTAACTGAAGTTCCCAGGCAGGTACATGATGGTAAATCATCCTTAGTCATTTGGGGAAAAAAAAGAAAGAGGAAAGGGAGAAGAGCAAAGTTGGATTACCAGCCCTGGTAAATCCCTGAGCTATGGAGCCTCCTCAAAGCCTAGCCAGCTTCCAAGCCTGGTCTCTCTGCAATGTACTATGAATCTTCCCTGATTAATCTGTTTTCTTTTCTCCCAGATGGGGTAGACAGGCACTATTCTGTTGAGTTTGTTCACAGACTGAATAGATACATATAGCAAAGAGAGAAAAACTTCCGGAATTCAGGAATTCACATGCCATCAGCAAACTGCCAGTGCAGCTATCTTTCCTCTCAGAGATTATACAATATGCTTGAGATTGACAGAAATAATTTGTATTTCTTCTATAGTTAAAACCTAAGTTTGTTTCACCTCTTTACCAGTTGATGTGTCACCAAATGATTATGTATTTCTGTTGGATTATGTAATTTTTACAGAGGCTGTCTAGACTGCTGCCAGTTCTGCCAGCTCTCAGTATCAACAAGCGTGTGTTTTATTGGGGCTTTTCTTTTAAAGACAACTACACACATCATCATCACAGAGTAAGTATCAGTACTGGCAACACAATCCAAGACCACAATCATGAGGGACTGAGATCTGAATCCTTAGCAATTTTCCTCTCATCTTTTCCCAGGTTATTATTCTTTACCCTACTTTATTTACGTTGACTTGCTTTACAGATGCAATATAATGCTATATGGACAAGTGCCAATTTTTGAACACAATCCCATATAAAATGTGCTTAGTCAAGTAGAGTTATTATTCAGATATATTAGCCAAGCATATTTTAGTTGAGTTGRAACCATTTTTTCATTCCATGAATTGACAAAGTGCTATCAGAAAACTGCTCTGAAAAGCCCTCAAGAAAGAAAACTTGAACACGTTGTATTGTGGCACTCTTCAACTGTGACAAAGGGCAGGAGCCCTCCAGAGCTGAGCTTTCACTTCCACCTCCTGCTCTGGCTCCTGAGCTGCCAATCCCACTGGAGCACAGCCATGGGAACTCTCATTTTACTGCTTGGATTCAACACCAATTTTCAAGAGAAGATCTGAAAGCAAGCAGGACTGTGATGTGCCCTTTCAAATACTCGCACATTCAACCAAATAGAGAAACCTTGTCGATAAGAACACCATAGCAAAGTACAGCTTGTTTACAGTCTGATATTCCAGCTCTGGCAAGGCCCATCTCTGATTGCTTCACAGAAAAGTGTGTAGCCTCAGTCAGACATGTGGATCTGTATCCCTGCAGCTTGACAGACTTCTCCTTTTAACTCCCACTGATCCACACTTGTGAATTTATAAATATATACACCTGCGCTGGCACTCCTTTGGCCAATCTCATCTGGGTTCTGAGGCATATCTTCCCTCTCACTGTTACTCGCTTCTTGCAGCAATTAAGTGAAGGTTTGGAAGTGACCTCTGTTCCTACACCACCTACCTACCTTCAATGCTGCTGTGTGTCTCGAGGAATAATTTAACAGCTCTTTAGCAGGGCACAAGCACCAGAACATCACCTGGAAGATGAATGTACTGTTCTACCCAGTAGGCTGGAAAGCTATGGGACAGGTGGGATTTCAAGCCAATAAAAGTAATTACTCTGAACACAATCTACTAAAACTGTAGAGAAACAAATGTGCCAAATATTCTTATTAATCATAATTAATTCTGAAAGTAGGCATTACTCATGAAATATTTCTAGATCAGAGAAGAATTTTCATTTGCTCCCAATAAAGGCAAAAATAGTGTTTATAGGTACGTATTTTACATTTTTTTTTTTAAATAAACTGCTTGATTCAATTTCCTTCCTATTCCAATTGCATTCAGTAGCTGACAAAAGGATAGAAAGTATTCCTGTAGGTTCACATTACCTGGGCCTTCTGTAAAGTCTAACCAAACCACAAGATGCCCTGGCACATCAAGAACCTAAGAAAAGGATCTAGATGCTACATATCAAACAACAGGCGTTTTCCAACAACATTACTCAGGCAACACTTCTGTCCAAAGCAGCAAATCAGACTAACGAATTTGTTTTTTTATTGCTGTTTGGTTTAAAATAAATAATCATCACTTGGGTGCCAATGAATTTTTWGTTGGACAAGATGTTTTTAGTATCCATTACTGCCTCTCTTCCTTACTCACAATGTAAACTGATTTGAATTTGTAGTAAATTCCTTCAGGGCTGTCTTGCACTTTAGGAGACAGATTTTATTAACTGAACACAACAAATCACTTACAGAATATAAGCACAATGTAGGAAAGGACTAGGCAGTTTTGTATCCTGAAAACCTCTTTGTAATTTTAGTCCCTTTAGACAGGCATAATCAATTAGCAGTGGTCTGATTTTAACCAGTTGCAGGCTCATTACACTGCATTCCCATTTATGTTGATGAAAATCAGTTCAGCCTGTGGCCTGGAACTCATATATAGCACTTCCTGGGGCCTCTTAGATAAACACATCAAGCAACAGTTTTATTTGGATCTGTCCTTTGCCCTTTATTCATTGAAACAACTTTACAAATCAAGATTAAAATGAGAAAAATTGACTCATAACTAGACACACACATATAGGAGTAAGATATTTAATTGGAGACACATATAAAGCTTCGGTTAATAACTATTCCTTACAGAATATTTAAGCGTGGGACTCAAAACATTAACTTTTAATGCTGAGTTTAGCATTTCTTTTGCTTGTCTAGGGACACTTAGATTGYATTTAATACAAACACACTACACTTTCACTTCAAAAAGCCTTCTCCATTTCATATATTGCATTGTCCCTAAGGTAGCTTCAAGTTTTTAACATTTTTTTTCATTCTAGGTTTCTATTCCTACTAGATATTTCCTGCCACATATTGTTTTGAATAGATAAAGAAATGTAAGCAAGACAATGTTAACAARTTATTCCTGAGCAGAGAGTCCACAAAAGTAACCGCCTTCCTTCTATAGAAATTCTTYTAACATGTAGCAGTCCATACAAGCTTTAAAAAATTAATGGATTTGCTATGGTCTGTAATTCAGTCACAGCATGTTGYGGGCCTTCGCTGGTCTTCACTAGTCAGGGACACTACCAAAAGCTCTGAGTTTCCTAGCATGGACTGGTCAATAAAGACTTTTGCATATGTGCAGCAATTACTCAAAAACAGTCAGAGCAGCAAAATCAAAAGTAGAAGAATCAGGAAAGAGACTGATGAAGGTAATATAAAGCCCACTAATAGGAGCCCTCACCCAGAATACTGTCTTTTCCAGCATAAAAGGGAGTTGAAGGATGAGTGATAAGAATGAACAGAAGTAAAGAAAAAAAACTTTGTATGAAGAGAACACAGAAAGACTGGGATAATTCATATTACAAATGAGATGAACAGATGTAGAGGATTCTGAAGAACTAATACTCCATAGAACAGCTGTCTTTAACAAAGGAGTTTTCAAGAAGATGAAGGATGACAAATCCAGATTACATTTTAGGACTTTCTTTCTAATTTATCACTAAAAATTATTACCAAGACCAATTGCTTATCAGAATTTTAAAACCTTATGCCTCATACAAATTACAAAAATAAGTAGAGATTAAGAGATAAGTAGAGAATAAGTAGAGATGAGAATTACAGATAGTAGATATGGCCTATCTAAAACAAACATTCAAGAGTCAGAAAAAAAAAATCTTCTCGGCAGAAGCATTCTGCCTTGAAACCGCTCTGTACAGGAAGCTCATTCCTCCATACAAAGCCTGCAGCCCGTTGCAAAGATTGTCCAGCACCAGATGTGCTGAGACTAATGCTTTGACATCACTGGGCAAATCCCAAGGCAAAGATCAGAAACGGAGARTAGATGTATTCTGTTTTTACAGCCTGGCACCAGTCAAACATTCTGGAGAGCTGGAAGAGATCACTTTGTTGTGGTGRTGGTGGTTTTTAACACAGTTCTAGAATTAGAAATACTGCAAAAATCAAGATTCAATCTTTCACAAGGAACAGTATCTCATCTGTTTCATTAACAGTCTCCAGAACTAGCTCCTGCAATGGAGAATTAATGGCCTTTTTATACAAAACAGCTGAAACACCAAAGCACTCTGGCATTCAGTAGATACTGCGAGTACAGGTAATGTATTATTGATTCTCCAGACATGGAACAGCTTAGAAACTTCCCCACAGAAATTTCATCTGATTTATATAGCAGCATTTTTGACTTACCCGGTATTTGAAACTTCCCCAGGTGAGTACTCAGCATCACAAGGACATCAATATAGGCAGCTCGAGTCACCAAGCAAGGATTTGGCCTGGAAAATTAAATGATTGGAGATGAAATCCTTATAAAACCTGTGCTTAGACACAACCAGGAAAGCACACCAGCTCAGAAAAATGCACCAGTACAAATATCAGCAGCTGCTATATGAAAAATGGGCTGAGGTCTCTTTTGCCCCATTAATAAAGATCAACTACTGGTAAAATTAGATGGCTTATGCAAAGAATAAAGCTAAGTTATCTAAGCTTCATATCCTGGTCTAGACTAAATGACATCAGGTTTCCTCCATCCTTTCCCACAAATTCTAGTTTATATAATTTATTATTAATGGAAGAATCAGCTTGCTTTGGCAGTTAGCACCTCTTTATTTTGTTTACAGACAATGTGTGCTATTAATTGCATTATCAAAAATAAGACTTTTGGTCTTAAGAGTCTGTAAGAAAAAAAAATGCCTATGAAAGGTATCTACTACATCCTTTCACTGGCTGTACCTCTACCATTGTTTTGATGAAGACCCCAGATGCACACAAGCTTTTTAATTTAATGTTTTTTTCTGCAAAGAAAATCAGGATGGAGGATTGTGTAATGAGTAATATCCATTGGTCTACCTTCTGCTCTACTTATTCAAACCACAAGCAATAAGCATTTTGTTTTCAATTAGAAAAGAAAAGCTAGGTTAACATCTTCACTTTTACCACTTTATGTTTCAGCTAAATAAACTCTCYCTGGAACACAACTTAATACGTGAACAACGCATCCAGTTTAAAACACAGAAATTAATCAGATGAGTCCAAAGGTACATGCACTAAAACAAAACCTCTGAGAATCAAGTAGTATAAGTTTTTAAGTATGACTAATTCTGCTCGATATTTCATTTTTATTTGGTCTGGCACTTACTTTGTATGCTTATCTTTACAGCTGAAACTCATTCAAAAATGTGTTAATCAAATATGTTCCAAGAGATATTTTCAACTCTGCAACATCTTTAAAATTCCAGGAAAAATAATTTTGGCTAATTTATAAAGATGTATGATCATCACATGAAAACTAAAAAGGTTTTGGTGTAGAAATTTTGCAGCTGGTTTTGCCTATATCTAGATTAAAAGGACCACTCCTACCCAAAACACTCCTCTAAGCAAAGCTCTTATCTGTGCCTTAGGTTTAAAAAGCGAGTAACCGCCCAGTCAAAGACAGTGAGGCAGCCCCAGTCGGCCAGGGAGCAGCTGAGGTATCTTAAGCTTCTTGAAAGATGGACAGAAGCAGCCACAGGAGCAATTTAAATTAAGATGACATACATGATGGGCCTTCTTCACTCTAGCTAGCCTACAAAATCTTAAAACACACTTTTTTGCCATCTCATCAGAAAGCAAATTTCCAACTTACAAACTGTGCACTGGGAAAAAACATGCCAATGCAACCACTACTGAGGAAGTGACAACAGCACTACTGAAATGTGTTATTTTCTGGTACAGCTTTTAAGCATTTACCGCTTAATCTTGAGCATTCATTTTTTGATTTTTTTTAAAAAAATATATACACATATATGTATATTTTTACTTTAGAACAAGTCAAACATTTGTTCTTAGTCTGCTCCATTGCTTTGGTGATGTTAGTGCATTTTCAACCATGTGTGCCAGATGGACAGAACAGGAAATCCAGTTTTCCAAAACCAAGAAATTTCAGTTGGTCATTACGTAGCAAAAACCTTAATGTTTAAAGATAACCAAGTTTTTTATTTGCATATTAGGCCCGACAGCCAAAAATCACATGCTGAACATTTCAAATGATGTACTGTGCAGTATTTAACATGCCCTTTTTAAGCAAAACTTAAACAATGAGAAAAGAGTACAAAATGTTTCTTTTTTAATGCAGATATCCAAATAAACTGATGCTGTTGTAAACAAGCTCTGTAGGAAATCTCTCTCCAAACAAAGAAGTCTAGCAATGGTCACACTAGCAATGGTGTGAGCTGTAGGCATCTGTTCCTTCTTTTTTTGGTTCAAATCCCCCAAATTAGCTCACTTCCCTTCCCATACGGATACTCATGAAAACAAACACTTCACATGCCCAATCCAGATTACAGACTGTATCTGACGCTGAAGAGAACAGAGCTCAGAGCTCAGGAGTCTTGTACCTGAGGGTCTGCTCAAGCAGAAATATAATGTGCCTATGAAAGCAATATCCWAACTACTAACGGATACTAACAGCAGGCTAGCACAGCACAGGGACTCGGCGTCTCCTCATTAAGGAAATGTGTCTACTTCAGCAAGGACTCTGGTGCAACAGCACATCTGTGAAGTTGAACAGTTGGTACTAAGGACCCAATGTCCACCTTGTATGTCACGCCCAAGAGAAATAAAATCTTTTCAGAGGTTATACTGTGATTTTGTGTTTCTCTTTGGACTCAAAATTCCAAAGTTACAGTCAACCTACTGCAGGGTTCTCAGTGCACTCGGAAGTTTATTTTGAAGTTGCTAGTAACCCTTCACGCTGCTGAATTCAGATATTATTCATCTGTCCAGATGAAAAGAAAATCAGCAGTCGCTTAGAGCCTGTGTCCCATGTAGATCACTATGAAAGTCCACRGAAGATGCAAGGTGACTGAAACGACCTAAGTCAAAAATCCTAAGAGAGAAAAAGAAGGGTTTAAGGAGTCTACAGAAACTTATTTATTAATTTATTTTTAAGTATCTCAAAGCTCCAGAGCTCCACTATAACAGTATCTTCAAGGTGGACAAAACSAAGTGTCTCATATTTTAAAATTAGTATGGTTAAACTTCAGACAGAAATCTCAAAATACAGCCATCTGTTTCTGTATCATTAATTTTGAGATGTTTTGGATGATTTCTGGATTAGACCTTTAAAATAAGGTCTTTCACAACTAGTCAATTTTTTATCATTAAAGCTGAAAAAATATTTGGGGACAGGGTAGTCAGACTTTGTTGCAGTTATATTTTCAATTCTGGCATGTGATTAGATTAGAAGAGTAGAAGTCACCTGCAGAAAGCAAGCTCTTGTTTGTTGAGGACAAGGCAAATTTTTAAGAGAAAGAAGTTAATGAAACTAAATAGTCTTTTTAAATCCATGGACTCTCATTCAAACTTCTATGAAGAGGCTCAAGTTAGCAGCTACAGAACATTATATCATTGGAGTAACAATAAGCTGTTTGTTTTGAACAAGAAATTGCCTGCTATGTGAATCAGGAAGCAAACCCTTCACAAGCTATTCCCACTCTGCAAACATAAATTTGAGTCGCCAGGTTCAGAAACCTAATGTGCAATGTTGCATTTCTTTTACAGCTGGCTTCGGAACGTACAATATTGTTGGAAACTCTTTGATTTTTGTTCTACCTTTACAACTGCTAAGTACCACTGATTGCAACTGAGGTTTCTGTATGAAATCAATCCTAGAATCTCACAGTTTGGAGTTGTGCAAATATTTTTTGAAAAACAAAGTTTGATTCACCTTTTATAGTTGAGTCATGCTCAATTTAACATGGTCATTCATTTGCTTATTTTGGATGGCAACTCTGACACAAACCAAACTGGCAYTTATTGCTAGAAACAGGCAATATCTGATCATGGACCTTCTGCATACTCTGCTTACACACCTGGTTTCAACTGTATCAGAAACATGTGGCTTAACTTCTGAAACTCAAGTTTCTCTTGTACTAGTGCTTATTTTAAAGAAGATCAACGTTAATGAATTACGAAGCAAACTATCTCMTTTCCAAAGGAAACAACAGGGAGTTAAAAGCACAGACGGCTCACCCTTTTGGCTTCATTTCTGTCAGAACACTTGGAAAAGACTTAAATTAAATCTACAGTCTCTTGTGCCTCTAATCATTAAGGTCTGCAGAGGCCATTATGCACCATTTCCACTTATATTTCTATTCATATCCCAGGACACCATTTATAAACCTACAGATTTCTATGTGTTAGCTTGTATGGCCAAAACTCCTTTATATAGGTCTCATACCTCAAAAATTTTGGTGTATAACTTTTGCAGATTCTCATTTTATTCTCATAAATCCCAACTGAAAAATGACATCTTAAATTAGATGACTTAAAAAGAACGCAAGTGTGTTTAATTCCTCCTTTTCCCAAAAAAAAAAAAAAATTTCCTCACACAGGTATAAATACCAACAAAAACAGCAGGAAAAGCAGCAGAAGGTTGCATTTATTACATAAATAAGATACATAAGTCATTGATTATTAAATCAAAATTGTTTGTGCTAATGCTTATAATATTACTTTTCAGTTATTCAGGKCAATGGAAATTTGATATTTTCCTAAGAGGTGTTTAACTTTGCTCATAYTCTTTCTTCATGAAGAAACAGATGTGGAAAAATTATTAGCAGAACTATAAATATGCAATAATTTATGACACAAAACATCTAATGACATAAATATAAATGTATGTATAGTAGTCAAGCTAAGAGGACAGATACTAATTTTAATGAATTTCAAATGCAATCTGCCAGTCAATGTCTGTTAAAAAAAATGAGTACATCTTTGTTGTGGATTAGTTTAGCTATAGCTATTGCAGTTTAGTTAGATATCTTACGAATACCTGTAAACAAAAACACTGCTGTAAAACTTTTGGAAAAGCTGTGTTTTGCATCTTCTTATGAAGACAGCCAGACTGACTTATCAAAAAGGAATATTACTTTATGGAGTAAGTAGCACAATAGAGCCAACAAGGTTTCCTCYTAGTAGTATATAACAGATACATCATGGTTTTTATCACTCTAAAATAATAAAAAACTATACAAAATGTCAGCAGACTTTTTTYCAGTATAAGTACATCATGCACATAAACCTCAGCTCCCATCTTTAAGAATTCATTAAAAGATTTCACTTATAAATTAAAAAAATGCAGGCAAAACTCTGCAAATTATAAAGCCTCCTAATAACTCCTGTATTCTGCCCAAAAATGTTCAGAACACCCTCTTAAAAGGTAGGGTACAAAAACCAAGACTGGCAAGATTAAAAGGGCAACTCTTCCAAAGACTAATTCACAGTTGCCTTGTCAATAAGATGACAATCAACCTTATGACTTGTGTGATTATTTACACTTCAACTTCCAAACCCACCTATTAATTAAACAAACTTCCTACTCCTTCCACAGCCTTTTAATGATAACTGTCACTGCTACAGGAATAATAAGTGTTCCTGGAGCGTTTCAAAAGGTTGAAAAACACCAAAAAATTCTAGAAAGAACATCTTTTCACATTATAAAACTTTCAAGACAGAAAGAACCCATGGAGATGAACACCACCCTTTACTTCTCTTTAAATAACACAGTCACCTGAAAAAAAAATACTGTGCAACAATGATCAAATTTAGTATTTTTTATCTGGCAGAGAATAAATCAGTCTTCTGKAGCTGAATTTAATTCCCAAATTCCCCTTGTTTCCCACTACCAATATTAGGTGCAGTTTCTGCCTCAAACAGATAGAACAGATGTTTTCCAGAACATCATATTTTGGCTAACATCACAGGATGCTATTGGAAAAACCTTTTGGCACAACCTTGTGCTTCTAAACATGAAAAAAAAAATTCTGATGAGTCGACATTTGGCACAGGATTGCGTATGGAATTTCACCTCTAGGTCTGGCGTGACCGTGGGGAAGAATTTCGAYTAAGCCAAACACTTTGCAAAGGTGCACGTGGGCAGGGTCTATGAGACTTAGTGTTTTGTATTTCACAATCCTCCTTTCTCTCCCATGACCTCAGCTCTTCTGGCTGGCACATGGAGAGACAAACCTGAGGTTTTCAGTATGCCTAATGCCAGCTGCCTGCTTCCTGCAAAGCAGCAAACCTCTGAAAAGCACTCTTGATTTCTGTTGCAAGATTTTTCTTATATGTGGCCTGTAATTACGCCTCTCCTTCCTCTGCACAGAGCTGTAAAGGCAACACAGGATATGGCTATTACACAGAAATAAGACTTGACTGTAAAGTGATTTGCTCTGCTAATACTATACACTAAGAGATGCATAAGCATTCTGCAATACAGTGTAAGATTTTCTGCTACGTTATTGACCACTTTTCATTGAACTTCAGCTAAAAAGAACTAGCACACCACTTAAGACTATATAAAACTAGTTACATTTAACTAGCCACAAATATCCTTGGCATTAGACTAATTTGGGAAAAACCTACATTGGAATCATCAGCAAAAAATCTTCTAAAAGCACCCAGAAGTGCATCTGCTGGGATGCCTGAATCTCAATACAGTCAGCACAATATAACCCTCAGTGGGCTGTCCAAGGGATTTCTTCCTTTTGCGGCTGCTGATGAATCAGGCCCAGCTGGCTTTGTGATGCCCACACTTTACCCGCAGGCAGATGTGTCACCCATGGAGGCCACAAAGCTTATGGAAATTATACCTCCATATACAATTAGCAGCTGATTAACAGATAAATTTTTGACTCCTTTGGTTATAACTTCAGATTCAGTATTCTAAAAACCTAGGGTTGTTTTGGGATACATTTGAGCAGAAGGTACACTTCAAATGTTGATCTATTATCTCTGGGAGCCCACATCATGCAGCACTGAAACAACACCATCAAAAGATGCATRACCTTCTTGTCTTCTTGAAGAGACATTAATAATTGATTTAATTATTAAACTTTGATCACAAATTTTTAACCATGTAATACAAAACCAGCACATCACTGAACATCACAGTCAACWGACCTACTTGTTAATGGAAAGCATTTAGAAAAATATGAAACCAACACTAACAAGTAATCCTTCCTGAGTTCCTGGAAGCAGAGGAACACCCTCATGTAAATACAAACATCTCCTAAGAGCGCATCTGCTTGTCAGCATCTTCTTGGAGAAAGTGCCACAGGAAAAGCCCCCCTGCCTATTCTATAAGATGAGCTTGTCGTRCACCACAGCAAGCAGAGTCCCCAAAGTAAAAGTTGTTGTTCTGGTGACTGCATTTTTTCTACTACCACTACCAAAGCCAGACCTTCACACTGCTGTTAGTTTCCCTGATAAGAGCAGGGAATTTATTGCTTCTAAAGGAAGCTAAGCAAATTATTTCCGTAGTAACAATACCAAATACAAGAATAGTCTGAGTTTCAGCTATTAAGAAAAACAGTAACTTATTCTCTGACTGTCTTTGGTGAATGATCCTGGAAGGCTGTGTTTTGTTGTTTGAGCATCCTGGTTTGATRAAAAAGAAAGCATATAAATCTATTTTATTTTCTTAATCAGAGCCATATGTGATGCCTTTACACCATCCTAAAATTTTGAGAGGTCAAACTAATCCCACGTGCAAATCTACTAAATTTTATACAATCAACATCAGGGATGAATTMATCTTGTAAAGTAGATGTTACTAAAGCTCTTTTGTTTATTTATTGGAAATATATTTGTGGATATGATTAAGAATTTGTGTCCAAAAACCRCAATCTTACATATTTTGTGCCTACTCCAAAAGTTGTAACACATCTCTAACAGACTTACTCCATTCTTAACATTCTCTGAATGCTCACATTCAAGTCAGATGCATTTTTAGGAACCACAATCAAATGTTCTATCTTATGCACATCTTAGGTTTTATCTTAAGTACATCTTAAACCTATAAATAAGTGATAAGTAACTAAGTGTGGATTAATAAATTATCACTGCTTATCTGTTTCTCTTTCAACTGAAACAGGACAAAAAAAGATCATTTTCCCTTAATGTTTGCTATTAAATAAGACTGCACACATCAAAGATTGCTGCAGCCCAGCTGATCAACCCTAGTCAGTCGATTACCACACTGCTAGGTTCAGGCATTAAAATTATTTTCAAAAGTTTAAAATAGATACATAATGCATATAGGCCACAAATGAACAGACACAATTACTTGTATTTCTCAAAGTGCTAGATATCCATTGCTTTTGCAAACAGAAATATGAAAAGAAAAGCTAGAAAATTGGAAGACTGTCATTCTCCCTCTCACTTAGAGAACATTAAAGAACAAAAGAACAAACAAAAAAAAACTTTCTTCCTTCCATCTTTCTTTGTCAGCTTCTGCACAAAATATTTTCTTCTCAGACATTCTAGTTTTATTAATGCTTTACTTTTAATCTTGTATTTTTTCTACCCCTTGCTTGCCTTGATTGAAAACTGCAATTTCACAATGATCGGAGGTAAAAACGTCCCCCCTCACATCCTTTGGAGGAAGTCACTGCTCATCTTCACAAYAGTTAAAATCCCATATGCTGCAAACAAATACATCTAAGGAACACAACTACAGAAACTGTGCCCCAAACCAAGTGGCATATGTTCCCTCTTTGCCAAAGACAGCTGTCTAGAAAAATTCAGACTAACAATATATTTAACACATGCAGACAAACTTGACCTTCAGCCCTATAACTGCTTCCATCCTAGATTTGTTCATGATAAACAGAGTTTTTAATTTTTTTTGTATAAATGTCACAACAGATAGCTTTCATATGAACAAAGTATAACCACGTTTCTTTCACTTGTTCCCTCAGTTCCCTCCTTTTTTTTTTTTTTTTTAAACACCCCTTTACCATCAAAAGGAGAGGACTGCCCCTCCATGCTTGTTTCTTTGTACTTTTTCTTTGCTCTGTGTCACATAAACACAGCAGTGGATGAGCGCACACAACAGCTGACTGCATCCTCAGCTGTGGTCACTTAGTTCATCACAGAGTTTAGCTGGTCATGACTACACATCTAACAACAAGCAGTTAAAAACAAGTCATTCTAGCTCACATCTGCTTGAGAGTCTCCTCCGTGCATGGAATCAAATCATAACATGACAGATTTTTGCGTACTATTCACAGACTTCCAGGTTGTGGATCGAGTTTGCTGTCAAACAGCCACCTGAYAGACCTCTGTAGGTTGTGCTTATGATGCTTGTGGCCAAGCATCAAATAGACCCTGGTGATCTCTAATTTCCACTCCAGTAAATTAAAATTGGACATTTCTCTTGTTGCAGGACTCTGTTAAGAACAGCTTCCAATCACACGTGTGTAAAAATGCACAGACCTGCTTTGAGCCCCGTGCATTGTTCTGTCGGGCTTGTTAGCCTCCATGTGTAACTGGATGCACTGTCAAGAATGACACCGTTTTCCAGCCGTTCTGGTTCTGTTCCATAACTTGCATACTAGTTAGAAACATATGGAATAACTGTTGCCCTAAGAAAAATGGTTTGGAATTGAGTTTACTTGTACATTTAGAATACAGACTAAAAAGAAATGAATAATTATTTTAACTGATCTTGGA
The DNA here is from genome assembly GCA_003342815.1 of Eudromia elegans. NCBI lineage: Eukaryota > Metazoa > Chordata > Aves > Tinamiformes > Tinamidae > Eudromia > Eudromia elegans. The sequence continues at coordinate 1,147,918 of PTEX01000093.1, forward strand.
TCCTTTTTTTTTATGTTTCAGATAGACTCTTTTCTTTGTAAGTGGAAATGATTGAGAGAACAGACTGAATATAGGGAAAAATTATTTCCAGAATGTCTGATGATGAGGATCATTTCAAGACTATAATGAATTAAAATGCTTTTCTATCTTGTAACATCTATAGCTCACTGTTAACCTGTGTTCAGTGGAAAAGAAACAAATAACATAAAATACTGCATGGAAAGACTTACAAATAAATCTGTACTTCCAACCCTGTACTTCCTAAGCTACTGTTTAATTTCTTTTCTTTCCTCAATGTTGGGATTAAAAAGTAGATCAACAAGCCCATTTAAATAGCTTATTCCATAGTATGGTTTAAATTAGTGCTAGTGACAACTGTATGAAGTGCTATGCAGTTATTTTTTTCTTTCATACCATACTGGTTAAATTTAGAATTGCTCAAAGTGGTTATGTGTAAGCCTCCAGGCAAATCCTCAGATCTTTCCATCAGTGGTTTTTCTGTTGTTGCTTAAACACCTATAACATCTTGGCACCGAATCTGTAAGGAAGATGTTTTATCTGACCATGTAATTAGTTTAATAAGCATCAATATTGGTACAGTAGCACAGCCTCTTGAACTACATTTACAATACAATTTCAGCTCAAAAGATAGTAGGTTGCCATGCTCTGCACCCAGGATTCTGATTTCTAGCTTTATTTAGGAACCCCTCTAAAAAAGTGATTTTAATCCAGAAACAAGTTGAGTCCTTTCAGAATGATTCTGCGGAACTCCTCTTGCAAATTAGTAGTGACAGGAGAGGCAGTTTTAACCACATARTGACCTGAGATGAAAGGGGGATTCAGGCAAGCAAATGACTTTTGCAGGAGGCCCATCCCTGCTTCATACAACTACCTACCAATTGCATGGTATGTGATGCAACTCGCATGCCCTGTGTTYGGTTTGTTGCTTCCCTGCCTAAAGAACTAGATATCAGCACGAGTGCTTCATTTTGATAGGACTGCCTTTATTGGAAAGCAAGACAAAAGAGGAGTGAGYATATATTTAAAGTGAGAATTGATACTACCTGATAGTCCTTACTTCTTATGGGAATTCGTTCCAGAGCCTTGGAGTTGCTGTCAGCAAAGCCCCCTCTTTCAAGCCAGGCAGCCTCAGGTAGCAGCTTTATGTCTGGGCTACTCCCATAAGCCTGGCTTGTCAAGGCTCCAGTCCCTCCTTGCTCTGGGGTCTCTCCAAGTTGTCTTCTACTGGGGAGGGTGTAAGTGAAAATCCTGAGAAACTGAGGAACAAAACCAGCTGCTACTGACTGGGTGAAGCACTCACCCTCCTCCTTCTGTTAATGTTACTGATGCTGAAGAGATTTCATCAGTTCTCTGAAACCACAGAATCATAGAATGCTTAAGGTTGGAAGGGACCTCTAGAGATCATCTAGTTCCACCTCCCTGCATATGCAGGATCACCTAGAGCACGTGGCACAGGGTGGCACCCAAGAGGGTTTTGAAGATCTCCAGAGAAGGAGACTCCACCCCTCCCTGAGCCATCTATTCCAGGGCTCTGTCAGCCTCACTGTTAAGAAATTTTTCCTTAAAAAACCCACATGAAATCAAGCTGGATTTTACAGTCTAACATACCTACAGTGATGATAACATACACGATGCACAAAACTTTGACACATTTTAATTTTTTAATTGGTCATTTTGCTCATTCTATTAATTTTTTACTGCTGGTGATGGTTCTCAGGAATAGAAATAACTGCAGTCATCCTATCAAGTAATTAAGTCATTTGTTATGGCACACATTAGTCACCCCTAGAAGCGAGACAAATCAAGCCAGCCAAAGGAAAGTTTCCTGTTACTTACAGTATGATTTACCTAGACAATTCTAGGTAAAACAGATGTTTCAATTTTATTTCAGGTGCTCTTGGCATGTGCTGTTTATCTTAATCTGGAACAGACTAGCATGGGAAAGAATACAAATCCCATGGTGCTTGACTGATTAAAACATAATTAAGAGGTAATTGGCTGACTTCTCTTATTTTTTTCATTTTCCTGTTTTCCATGTAGATAGATGCACCAAAATGATGAAGGGTGATACATGGTCTGCAACGCCATACACATCTAAGATTCTTGTTCATGAACTACTTGTAAATACACTTGAAAATAGTAAAAAAAGTAGTAAAAAGTAAAAACTAGTACTTTTTCTTATTGGAAATGACTTCTCTTACACAGAATTGTTGCAACACAGACTTTGGAACAAGAAGTTTCCTTCTGAAATAAAGCAGAAAGGGTAGGAAAAGTGCCAACAATCTTAATTAGCAAACCATATGAATGAATTTTCTGGTAATTCTGCTGGGAAGCTACGTATGTTTCAATTAACTGCTCATCATTTTGGGTGGCGATTCCCAACCCGTGATTCCCAAATGTATTTTTAAACCTCAGTTGTTCCATCTAGCATTGGTTTAAATCATCTCCCCTCAGCAGTTGTCTGCTTCTCTGTTCTACTCTCTCAGCTGTGTTGAGGGACATTTTTTTCACTTCACCTTTGCTGCTTCTCAGAAACAAGCATGTTGCAGCTGGTGTATTTGGGAATCTGACTCTATTGCAACATCACTTGAAGCTTTTCTGGTAAAACCCAGTTACCCTGGAGATACACACCGGGGCTTAATTTAACTTGTCTCAAAAGGCCTCACCAGCCCCAGTGGGACTCTCCACACAAATATCCTTATACCTAAATATTTGGAGGAAACTGGGTTGTAGTTTGACCTCAGTCACTAATGCTATTCTGAAGGACAGACTGTTTACCTGTTTACCAATGATTCCCTGAGGCACGATGTTCTCCTTTGCTTTTAACTACATTTTTAAAAAAAAACAAAAAACTGAAGTTGCTCTTTGTTTATGAAACACAGTATGAAAAAAAGTTGTGTAAGCTGACTTAAACATAAACTCTGGGAGGCCTAGCTTCTGGTAAAGCCTGAAAACTTCAAGGATTAGTGTTTCATAATTCCTTTGTCAGACACTTTTTTTTTCCCTTTCTTTAATTCCTACATTATTGCTGTCCCCATGGAAATGATGGACGCCAGAGAATGACGTTCCCTTTAACTAAAATTGTTACTCATCAACCCTCCAGAGATTTTAACTAATCTGAAAGTTTTGAGAGTATGCTCATGGTGCTCTATACTTTTGCTAATAGAGTCCTGAAGTCCATAAATCTTCATGGCCCTGGGATTCCCAGTATGTCCCATTATGATGAAAAACAAGCACCTGACATATGAAGTGTAAATACTGCGTACAGCTTAAATGAATTGCTGCATTCTTCACTGGTGACTTACATTTTTATGACATATAAATAAAGAAAAGCAAGGAGAGCTAAAATATAAGGAGTAAGTTCCATGTTATCTGCAATGAAACTACTTCTACTGTGGTGGCAAGTCTGTCCTCTTCAATTTACATTCATGTCTTGTGTTATGCCACTCAAAAGGAGGCTCGCTGATGTTGCTGAACAAAGACTCAAACCAACTTGGCTAATTTTGTCAGAAGAAACAACATCTTTTATCATACTAACTCTATATAGTTTTAAAAAAAAAAAAAAAGCCTTTTGTTGTAAAAACTATCCATTGGTTAATCAAACCAGACCAACTATTCAGCAATCCARCTGTGTGTGCTGGGAGTCTGTGGTTTTTTTGGCTTCTTTTTGACCATTTTGGATCTCCTGCAGAATGTTCTTCCACCTCACTGATTAAAAACGAAAATACCCACTTGAGATTCTAAATTCTCAGGGGAGAATCTGGGCTGCCTGATAAGAAGCTGTAGATTACAGATTCATTCAATTCTCGATTAAAAAAATGCTCCCTGTGTTAGCTACAAGAAAACTGTGAGAGGCAGCACCTCTGYCCAGCTATGGCCCTTGTTCTTTGGTGCTATTTATCTCTGTCTTTCCTTTGATGTAGAGGAGCTCTGTTAGCTGATCTAACATAGTGATTCAGGTAGGGTTTTTTGAGCGTTATCAGAAAATTCCAGATATCCTTGGCTCTCCAGGAAGACAGTTGAATATCTGTGGCTGCCTGTGGTGTCAGAAAATATATATAYCGTATGAAGGGAGCAGGCTCAACCTTTCAACACGACAAAATTACTTCATCTCAATGATCCCAGGAACACTGACAAGGGACTTTCAAGACCCCACAGCTTACCAAGTGAAGCAGAGGGCAGAGTTGATGCTGAGGCAATGGGAGGATGAAACTAGGAAGATTGAAGGAAAACAAAATCTATTCCTATCATAGACCAGAACATTTTAGGGAGGGCTCCTGCTGGGGAGCAACACTGAATATTTTCTTCCTTCTTCCATCTTGCTTCCAACATTGTAAAGGGTCTTTCCTTCCTTCTTTTCTTCCTTCTCACTCATGCTCTTTTTCCTCATACACAATACTTTTCCTTGAGGCTGCTCCTTTGCCCAGGCTTTCACTCTCACTCTTTTGCTCCCTCTCTTTCTCCATCCTCACCACCTGCTGCCTACATGTACATACRCACACATAYGTACACATATACATACACATACAGAAAATATATACAGTGAAAGCTATAGTGACATGTGGCTTTTCCTAATTGAAACACTGATGTAACCATCTAGCACCCAGCAGAGAGAACAGCAAGGAAAAGGACTTGGTAGATCATCACCACCAAACTGCTGTGTTAAGCTTAATGTTGTATCAATCTAAATATAAATGTACCAGCTTTACAAGCTGCTTGCTCTGCTCATCTGTATGAGCGATGTCTGAAATCTCACTTCTCTCCTGCAGCATCCAGTCCGTGTTTATTTACGGCTCATGTATGAAAAATTCCTCCTAAGGCTGTGCTTCAAATGAAATTCAACAGTTCTTATCTCTCTCAAAAGTTTATATGGTTGGGTATTTAGACACAGCAGTACACAAACTTCTCTGAGGCCTTCTCCTCTTATCACAACCCCTCCACYCTCTTGACTTTGAAAAACATTGTGGAGGCAACAGAACTGGTGCAGCCGTGCAAGACCTTCAGCATTCTCTTTGCAGCCCCGCTCCAAGTGGGCTCTGTGTTTTATCACTATCTAAATCCTAACCACCTTAAGCCTAACCTTGGGCRTGACAAATACAACAATTAGCCAACCCCAAATAAAGGACAAGAGACAAYGGCTGTGGTAGCAGSAGAACTGGCATAGCCTCGGCTGTCCTTTGGCATTCTYTTTGCAGCCTCCTCTAAAAGAGGCWCAATGCTTCATCGCTCTCACAACCCTAAYCCTAAGCCTGTCAAGTACTTTGGCAGTCTATTTGCAATCCAACTGCACATGGGGCTCAAGGCTTTGTCATTCTTCCAGCCTTAAAACTAACCATTTTTGGGGATGGAACTCTTAATYACCAAGTCAGAAGAAGACCCAGAGACAAAAAGACAGGTAGGAAGAGGCATCCTGTAACCCCATATGTCCTTTTGCATTATCTTTGCAACCTCACTGCACATGGGGCTCTATACTTTATGATTCTCACATGAACCCTAATTCTAGATGATATGGTAGGTGTGGACAGGACCTAAAACTACCAAGTCCAATGAAGGAACAGAGACAAAAATAATAGTATATTGTGTAGTCATGCAAAACCTTTGGCTTTCTCTTTGCAGCCACATGAGTCTTCACACTTTATCACTTGCCCAATCCTAAATCTAATCCTATCTCTAACCCTAATTGTTGTTGTGGACAGAACTCATACTCATCATGTCCAATTACAGCCCAGAGACAAAAAGAGCCATAAGAAGAGATATCGTGTAACCCTGCGTGTCCTTTTGCATCCTCTTTGAAGCCATACTCCACAAGAGACTCTGAGCTTTATTACTCTCTCAGCCTAATCCCAGCTCTAACCCTAGCCAAAACRGTTGGCTTGGCCGCGACCCAAAACCACGACCAACAATCAAGACCTAGAAACAAAAACTGTTGKGGCAGATGATTTAGTGTAGCCCCATAAGTCCTTCCGCATTCTCTCTGCAGCCCCACTGCACGGGGGCTGTAGGCTTGACGACTCTCACCACCCTAACCCCAAGCACCATTGCGGACAAGACCCAAAACCACCAATGTCAATGAAGGCCCCGAGATAAAAGGATTCATAGGAAGAGATATCATATAGCCCTGCAAGTAGTCTGGCATTCTCTTTGTAGTCCCACTCCACAATGGGCTCTATGCTTTATCATCCTCACTACTCTAACTGTTGTTGCGGATGTGACCCATAATCAACCACCTGAATAAAGGTCCAGACGGAGAAAGAGCAGCAGGAAGAATTAATGTAACCCTGCACACYCTTCTGCATTCTCTTTCCAGTCCCACTCCAAGTTAGGTTCTATGTTTTATCACAACCCTGCCCCTAACCCTAGACCAAACTGTCTGTGTGGCCAGGACCTCAACCAACCAACCACAACGAAAGCCCAGAGGCAGAGATCGCCATAGCAGGAGATTTGGTGAGCTCCTCATGTCTCTCCTCATTCTCTTTGCAGCCCCACTCCACATGGGCCTGTATGCCGTATCACTCTCAAACCCTCATCCTAACCTTGGATCTGTCTGGGACACTAAATTACCAGTCCCACTGATGCTGCAGAGACAAATTTTGCCTTAGGAGCAAACTCCAAGTCCCTTGTGTGGCTTGCGGGGGGGCCTTTGTAGTCCCACCTCTACAGGGATCACTACACTTTATCACCCTCCCAGCACCAGCCCTATCCCTCATCCCAAGCACGGCCATGAGCTTGATCCAAATTGACCAGCCCCAGTGAGGACCTGGCATCAAATTTGCCATCAGATTAGACTTTACACCTCTGGTGATTGCTATACTGTCCCCATAGCTACCAAAACCACTTTTTCTGTCCATGGTCATCTGCTCATTAGAAATTAGCGCTGTCTGTCTTACCAGACAGTGAGAGGAATAAAGGCCTGATCAGGCTCCATTCCTTGAGCCACAAGCATGGGACACAACAGTGAGGCCACTCGTATTTTTGAACCTGAAAGCCCAAATCTTACTCACCTTTCCAGGAGGGGAGTAAGGCCGCTTGCCCTTCTGCTGTCATTTATGTAACACTGACAAAAGCACACGGAGAAGAGGATGCTACAGGTCTGCTGGAATGCAGTCACCAGCTCAGCAGGTCACTGTACTCTACAGCATTATAAAATGCACATGAGCTTTCCTTCATTCCAAACAGAGGTATAGGTGGGTCATTCCGGAGTGAGTCTGGGGAAAACTGAGCAGCAAGTATCAGAACCTAAAGGTCTGAAGCCCTTCCTCCATTGTCACCACTAAGAATGAAGGAGAGGGAGGGGGCAAAATCAAACCAAATACACTAGGAGATTGCATCCTACAGCAAAGCTGTGCAGTGACAAGACTGCACCAGTTTCTCAATATTAACATTTTGCCATGCCAAAGGCAACAAGATGGATATTTCCGGGACTTCTGTCTACCAAATTAGCAGCTCCAAAAACTTTTAGCTTTCTATATTTATAAAGCACGGTACAATCAGCCTTGCAAATCCTTGGCATGTAATTGAGCTAGAAAAAGACTTCTGCTCTTTTTTGCCCATATGAAAGACCTTTGAACTTCTTCAAAGGCTTAGCTGGATTTAGTATTTTTATAGCTTTCACCAGACTACTTTCAATCACCTCAGTGATTCAGACTTCACATATTTTTCTATTTCTTTTCTACTCAAACACCCTGCACCTACATACTTGCAGGAAAAACACAATAATGACAAATCTCTAAGTGAAATGAAACATTTCAAATTTTACTGTCAGAATTCAGTGGAGGACTTGAGGAAATTTCTCAAATTCCTCCAAACATCAAAACAGAAATAGTACTTTTGTACACTAAAAAAAAAAACCCAAACATTATCTCAAAGATGTACAAAAATAAAGAATGGGGAAATTAGGTGTTTTTCTTCTGATAGTTTAGTAGACTCCACAACAGAAAATCAATACCCATAAGCCAATTAACCCCATAAGTCTTACTCAGCAACAGACAAAATATATCAATTAAAAAATTTTTTGTTTTATTTCAAGAGATTCAACTTCTTGGCAAGAGTGAGCTATTACTTTATTCTCTAAACCAAATTCAGACATCTTGGCATTCAGACATCTTGGGAGGGAAGGAGAAGATTCATATATAYATGCAACACATTCTCAAGCTTTTTAACACCGATATACATTAACACAAGGAAAATTTTTGTATTTTCCCCCTTTTTAAGGTCAGAAAGCAACAGTAAGAAAAAATCCACACAAAACCACAAAAACCAGGTAGTGCTACAAGCAGACAAAGAAAGATCACCTTTCTTCCAGATATACATATGATCATTAAGCTTCATTTTTAAAAACTACTTGAAGATTTTAAAACTTGCAAGTAAAAGTAAGTATCCCTCACAGCAGATGTCCCATATTATAAAGGAAACAGACGGCTCAAAGAAACACAGCAAGAACTCTGTAAAACTAACATTGAAATGTAAATGATGGCCAAGTACAAGCAAGCCTAATATCAGGACAGCATACTTCCGGAAGTAAGTCCCCACTCCAAATTTACATATTACTTTCCTGTTATTGTAACTTTTTACCCATTTCAGATTAATAATGCATGTCCCTATAATATGATCCTTTTACAAACAACAACCACAGTGTGGTATCCATGACACTAAGTTATCTCCTTATGAGAAAGGCCTAAGAATCAGATGGAGATTATYAATAACTTCCTGTTGTGCTTTTCCTTTTCTGAAGAGAAGGGACCTAAGAATGACATGGAACAAGGAGCTGCTTCTTTCTTTCTCTCCATTTTAAACATCTCACTTGTTAGTATCAGTTGATCTTCTTATTTCATGCTTTGTATAAAATCATTATTTTAGAGCTCTGTATTTCAGGGCTCCTCAGCAGTCACTTTTCCAAGCCACAGAGTCCCAGTTTACTTAGTTATTCCTTATATTGAGCAGCTTTCAGGCCTGGAATGAAAGCCATCCTTTTCTTGGTCTTTTCCAGACCTACAACATCACTTTTGGGACCAAATACAACTAGAACCAGCATATACACAACGCAGCTGCACACTAGTTTAAGATGTTTCTAATTTCAATAATTGCTCACTATGACTTTTTTTTCTTTTAAATAAAGATTAAAATAGAGAAAACCAGTATCATAATCTAATTATACGGTCATACATTATCTGGTCCAGAAGGAATATCCATCCTTTCTTCTAAAGGATACTTCTCCAAGTAGCTTCACTGACAGCTTTGTTTTGCCCCCTTTTTAATGACTAGACAATCGTTATCTGTCTATAAATGAGAATCAACTATGAAAAGGATAAAAAATGATACAGTGTAGAGATAAAATAGTCTTGTGTTTTTGCTCCAGACTATTTAAAAAAGAAAAAAAAAATCCGGATTAAAAAGCAGCAAATGAATAAGATGACCAAATTTTACACAATTCCACAGAAATGAATATGTCTACAAGAGAAGAAGAAAAAAAAAAAATCTACTAAGTTTTCAATATACTTATAACACACACATAAACACATATCTGGTGTTTTATCTTACCTCTTGGCCAACCATAGTTTGGTTCCTACAGAGGTAATGATGTCACTCAGTCCCTCCTGAAAGTCTGAATTAATGTGTTGTTTCGATTCCAAGTATGACTGCAGCAAGTGAAAAACCTAAACATCCCCCCCMAAAAAAAAGAAAAAGAAAATTTAAAATTGCTGTGGAAATATTTTTGCACTTGAAGTCTCTAGTCTTCGGCTTGCCTTCAAACAACTAAGATGCAAACAACACGAAATGAACAACAATTACTCAAGCTGTGCAYCTGTACAAAGGAAGAACAAGAATTATCTTTTGTTAATTGCATAACCAAAAAACTTAACAGATTATGCTTTCTATTTTGGTGTCCTGAATTCTTTCCTTCATGGTGCTCTTCAGCGGCATAAGAACAAAGACACGGAATCCTTAAATTGCCTATTCTTTAGAAGTAACTTTTCAAAGTAAATGAACAAGCACACATAAGTAGTTCTGGAAGATGTCAGCCTTGCTGAAGTACCTGGAGCACAGTCTGATGAATATCACTCTTCCTGGCTTGTTACCAAATAAGCATCCCCCAACTTCCAAACTTCCTTCTATACTATCTACTCAGTCGTGGCAGCACAACTGTCCATGCAGCATCTTGGCAAGCCGGCACACAGGATGAACAGAGCTATCTGTGTTATACAAGTACAAGCACAGAAGTAGGAAAGAGTGAAAAGCTGCAGCGAGGGAAATGCCACATAAGATAAAACTGCTGCTGAAAGAAGCTACTTCCAAACTACGGCACATGCAAATTAGACAGCATATGTTAACCATAGGAAGTTAATAAAATTACACAAGGAAACTGCAAGAAGTCTGTTTCCATCTTGAAGATACTTATGTTTTAGAAAAAGAAAAATCTTCATATTCACATTTTTGTATCTCAGATCTTGGTCTCCTTCACTGCCACTTGCTTCTGGGGTTCTTTTGTATTTCTTTTGCTTGTTTTGGAAACACAAGTACATCCATATAACATTAACTTGACACAATTTCATCTGGGTTATTTTTCCTAAAATTATTCAGGTAGGAAAATGGCTGCAGTAGTATCAGATAATTGTAAGAATTATATGCAGAACAGAAGAAAACAAGAGACTATTCAATCCACACAAACACTGAGGTAGGGTCTAACATACTAAGACAAAACATGTGCCTGACTGTTTTGCTCTTGGAAATGGCCAATATAAAGTAGATTCCAAAATTCTCATAGGAAACCTCGTCTAGTGTTTTGCACTCAAAATCCAAGCTCTTAGAAGTAAGGGGTTCCTTTCCAATCCCACCCTTGACCTTTGCCCTCTCATGGACCAGGAATACAACTGTTCTCAGGACTCCATTCAGCTGGTTTAACTTTCTTCCAAGTGAGGTACTCCCTGAACACAGAGCTCCAGCCAGAGTCCCCTGTGACAGCAATGACATAAACTCTCTTCTCCCTGGGTGAAAGCTGCTGTGTGCAGCACAAGAGATTCTGGAAAGATATCTGCACCACCACCACCCCTTTTTTTTTTTTTGTTTTGTTTTTGTTTTAAGTCCTTTGAGGTCCTCCAAATGGAGCATCATTTTTTTTGATAGGAAACCAACTTTCTACCTTTCCTAATCTCATTTTGAATACCGGTCTGTTCTACAACATGTATTGCAAAAGCATAAGCTTACCAACATGGCAATGGTGCTCTGTATTTGTAGATCATACAAAAGTTTAATAAGTAGAGCAAACAGGTCCAGGTGCAGAACTATTTGGGTATCTGACTATTCTGACCAATCTTGAAAGCATTTCTCAGTTTGAAACTCTGCTATGGCTAACTATTCCTCCAAGAAAAAGTTCTCCCTCCTTCCCTTGGGCCACTCTGCATTTCTTTTTTTTAAATTTTAGGTATTAAGCATCTTCTTCCAAGGCTTAAACACATCCTCCCTCTTCAAAAGTTCTTAGAGGTGATTATTTCAGCTAATGGCTTAACTCAGATTTTCACTAGTCTTCTCCACTTCTTTAGCCTACTGTTGCCTACACAACTGTCTCCTTATTAAAAGGGCTAGTGCAAATATCTACTAGAAATTGACCTTTTCATTAAGATCAATGCATAAAATACCAGTTTCTTTGTCTTTTTTGCTGTTTTCCCTTAACGTGGGTTAAGTAAATCGTGATGAAGAAAGGGGATAAAAAAGGGAAAATAACACCCATGCAGAAGCTCCCATCGTCTTTTATATCCTTTGCTAACTGAAAATCATTTTGTGCTTTAACCTCTCTAGTTTTGTTCACTTATGTTCATTTCCAGGAACAAGAATGGATTTACCTCTAAGTAATAATATAAAGTCTGTCTCACAACTGTGAAGAGGCTATCATATTTTTTTTCCTAGAAGCTTAAATTAATCACTTCAGCTTTCAAAACAACTCCCAAGGCACACCCCTTCTAAATCCACACAAAACCTAAGTAGTTCAACAGTTTAAGCTAAAGATCTTGAAAGAGAGAATACTAGACATACTGAATAGATTGATTTGTGATTCAAAATTACTCCAGTTAAGGAATTTAGCACCCAAAATATACAAAGAACTTCTCTGCAATTCTGTCTCCAGATGAACTGTAAACTCTCACTATGATTTAGATGGAAAAAAAAAAAAAAAAAAAGAGGATCTCATGAAACATATTTATCAACAGAATCACATAATATCTCTCATTTTTTATGTAAGAATCTTGGAAAAAAGCCATTAGTGTTCACCAAAGGTCATATTCAACTATTCTCACATTTGACATATATAAAATAATTTTTTCTTCATCATTTCTACCCACAACTCCCATTATTTAATTAGATTCCCCTCACCAAAAATCACAGACCTTAATAACTTTCCCCATGAAGGAACTCCATTTTATCCTAAGATTTTAGAACAGGTAAACTAAATCCAACATCACGTTTTATGTGGGCATACTTTATTCAAAGTTCTCTGCAGGATTTTACACAAGCTGAAACTGCACGTAGCAAACATGCAATCTGTAAAAGTTAACTGCATTAATCCTCCACAACCAGTGTGTGTAAAGTGCCAYTGGTAGGTTGATAGTAGTACATATATTTAAGTTTTCCTGATACCAAGGTTCCTCCTGTAGATGTATGAAGACATTGCTAATGTAAGGTACCATAATTGCTTAGTAGCTACAAAATTAATTTATCATGGTACACTTTGTCTAAAAGAGATAAAATTAACAAAGTTTTAACGTAAAATTAATACTTTGTAGCATTAATGTTAATTTTATAGGAGGAACTGAAGTTTCCAGACTATTAACCTCAGACACAACCTTATGATTAGGTGATACTTTGGGTGCATACACACATGTTCCTATTTAAAGAGAACACAGCTCCCAACATATGGCTGCACAAAGTCCCTTTCTTAAATAGTCAGATTTTCCATAAACACTTTTGAAAGTTACATGATTGTAGATTTTTCAATGAAGTGGCAAAAGTTAAACTCTCCTCCCCTTAAGCTGACCTGAAGCAATAAAAACTTCTGCATGCATGCCCTTAGCTATGTTTGCATGAAATTAAGTATACAGTATAAACATTCACATTCCTAACTGCCAGGCTGGAACAGTGCTCTGCCTGTTCAGTTCAGTGATTCAAGGAGGGGGAGAAAAACAAACTGACATCACCCTATACCGTGCATTCTCAGYAGAGATCATTTATTTAGCTCCCCAAAATACAGATGTTTTACCAGCTGAAATAAAATGCTGTACAAACAGCAAGCTTGGAAAAATGTGCCATTCACCAAACTCGAGAGACTGAAGTAACAAGAGAAAAAAGACTTGGCAAAATACCAGCAGTAAGAAGATTATTGCACTAACTAAATATGGTATTTTGGAACTGCTCTGTCAAAATCTTTTGCCTGAGTATTAACATGCTTGGGAGAAAATCCACCTCCAGTTCTTTTCTTTTTATTTTAGGCAGACAAAATGTTATTCTTATTGCATGATAAATACATCTGCAAGTTATCTCAGTATTCTAAAAACAAGCCTTTTTCTTTTCCCCATGTTTTAACTAAGACCACGTTGATAGAAACTGGCAGGATACTGTGACAGAACACAGTATTTTGCTGGGATGATTAAAATTTCAAAGTTAAATAATCATCTCTTTTGTAGAAAAAAGCCTTAAGAAATCCTCTTCTGTGTAAAGGAAAAGTGCAAAACCAATTCATGTGTGCTAATTATAACAAAGTTTAAAAACCTTAACCCAAGTTTTGCCAAACGATATCTATCTACAGATGTGTGAATTTGATCTTCTGATTTCCTCCTGCTCTGTACAAATTTATATTTGTGCCGAATCCTTTATTACCAGCAAGTATAACAGTAACACAGTACTTGCAATTGACTACTCTGAAAAACAAAAGCACTCAGACAAGCTGCAAGGCAATCCTCTAAAACTAGCGCAGAATCAATTTTTTTAGGAATGTACAGCAGTGACATAAATTGTTCTCGACTCTTGAAGACTGGGTTCAACCCCAATCTGAACAACAACTATGGTGTCACGGCAGTCCCTGAGATGCAAGAAACAGGAAGGCTGACGTTGCCCAAAGCTCCATTTGAGAAAGTGCCCACACAACGAGCACAGAGGGATGCTCTCGCTCTGAGAACGGGAAGCGAGTCCCCCGTGGCAGCCCCTGCGTGRCAGGTGCAGCGCTGGCCCACGCACACACAGACAGGCACCAGGGGCTCTGCAAAGAGGGGCYACCCGCACTCGCTGCGCGCCGGGATCCCCTGCACCCCTTCCAGCCACCCCTTCTGCCACGCAGAGCTTAAGAAAGGCCGCGAGTGCAACAAGGCAGCGTGGACCTCATCTACACCTTCCTTCACTGCCRGAAAAAGGGAGCTGAAAGTGTCCTCTCCTCTTGGGGGCAGCAGGGAGGACACAAAATCTTTTGCCTTTAGTTCCATGTTTCAATGACAACAGTTTCAAAAGGAATTTCAGATATTTATTTTATTGCCATGCCCATTTCATCCCCTTGAAATGTTACAGAACCCATCACTTATCGCAGTGCTTTTATAGGTCTCTATCCTTATACACCATATATTATATCCTCTATCATACATACCAGATTATTATAAGTATTATCACTGTCTACCACCTCCTTTCTTTGAATTCTTCAATTTCATAATGGTGATTTCCCCACTGACAGGTCAGATTATCAGTGGCACATCTGATTACCCTGGGTGAATATGACTAGTTTCCACAAATTTGTCTTTTTATGAATAAATGAAATTTGAATTGTAAGACTTTGTACTGCAGATACTTTCTGAAATTATCTGTCTGTATTAGCATAGTCATATATATTATTCATAATTTATAGCAACAGCTGGTTCAATCTTCCCATAACTTCAGCTTTGTTTTGTCAGTACGTTTCRTCATCTAATTACACAGGCTACTATTCATGAGAAAATAGAGCTTTTAACATCCTTCTTTCAAATGCTTCCATCAAAATTAATAAAGGCAGAATTAATAAAAGAAACAGTTGTTCCAATTAAAGTGCAGCAAGCATGTTTCACAGATCAAATTAAGAAGTTGTAAAATAAGATATGAAATTATCTGAAGCTGTGAATAAAAATACAGTACTAGGATACTACCACAAATACAGGTTTCTGGGGGGGGAAATGGTTGTTTTGTTTTTAATAAATGTGGAAATTTTGAGTGTGCCATGAAAGCTCAAGAAGCTGAACATCAGCCTCCTCTTAACAATTGGCACAGCACAAACACCATTCAACTCCAACTGTAGAGATTACTAATGAGGGGTGCAGCTAAGCAAAGCCTGTTTACCGACTAGGCAGCAGCACAAAAGCAAACGTGAAGTTAACTCTTACTACTGCAGTAACACCTAGCAATTACTTGCTGCAGGAACCCCCCACCCTGAGCTGTACCATAATGTGCAGGCCAGGACCTGGAGAGCCCTCAGCCTCTGCATGACCAGAGCCCGGCACTGCGGACTAACCAGCTCCCCTTGGAGGCCCCTCACTTCTCCCTAGGAAGACCAAGCGCATGGAGAGCAGAGCACTKCGTTCCTGAAAACTGCATCCTCCTTCCACCTCTTCTCCACGAATGAGGAAGAAATAACGGTTTACTTATGTAAACGCCATGTTGTTTCTGCACTTAGATGGACCGCCAAAGAAAGAGACAGATTAAGCGATTGGTTTGTAACCTACACAGAGAGACCACCCTGGACRCAGAGATTTCACTCAGAGCTTTCAAGTTCCAGCTCACAGAGAATGAGCAATTACATGAGGATCTACTGTGGGGAAGAGAAAGGGAGGCGAGGACGGCACCTTAATTATGCTTTATGTTTTGGGAGTGTTTTTTGGTTTGTTTTCTTCATGGAAACAAAATGAAAAGACTACACCTGTATCAGTAAGACACAGATTATACCACCAAAAACATACAGAAAATATAAAGACAGTATTTCCCCAGTGTCCTTCTGTATGAGACCATTGACCATCCTCCAAATGGAGTTTTCTACTGGCATCACATACATTTTAAAACTATGTAAACAAGTTCACAGAACCACAGATAACTTAGAATGAAACTTAAATTACAGCGAATAAATGAATCACATTAATGCTGAAACTCAGCAGATTTTTGCTTTACACATATGGACAAACTATTTATACATTCTGCTTCCCATCAGGCTCGCCATGATGTCAGCTTACAATAACAAGTTAATGTTAATGTTTTCCAGTAATTTTCACAGTGTCATTTAACTGCTCTAGTGCTCTAGCCAAGGTAAACCTTAGGGCAAGGAAAGGTCTAACTATATAATCACAGAAAAACCTTAATGAATATTGCATCTAGGCTTTGAAATGCACACTTAGGAGCTGCAATCTATTTCACTTTTATTCCCAAACTTTAGCTAGCTAAACAGTTCTCCTCAAAAGACCTCAGATTGATTTTAATCAAAGCCTYGTCACCTAGTGAATTTTTTGTTCCTCCAGACAAACAAGCATCCTACACATATCAAAGCGCCAAACTCAGGGCTATCAAACATTTCCCAAACGCTGATAACGCCAAGCACTTCATGCTATAACCAGCAGAATCACAGCATCCGAACACTGCATGTCCCTGCAAATCCACCAATATCAGGCAACTTTCAAAGCAAAATCACAGAGTTTTCTGGAGCTTGCCTTTATGGAAATGTTAAAAGCTGTTTAGGAAAATCTTTATTATTTTTCTCTTCCCTTTTTCATTCTCACGCAATTGGTAAATTATGGTTTTGACACAAAGGAACATTCACAGGGCAATTTTTATGGAAGAAAGGATTTTCTGAAAAGCAAGACCTTTCAAGCTCTTCTCCTCATTCAAGACAGCTTTTCTCCAGCATTCCCACAAGCCTGACTTTGATTTTACCATCCCAGAGGACTGCTGTCTCTGGCTGGTAGATTTAAGAAGGGCTTTTAAAGTTGCTGTACTTAATCCTCCACTTGGGTTGCATGGAGGCTTCCTCCCAAGCCCAGTGGCGCCMGCAGCAGATGCTGCCACGCCAGCCTGCCATTCCCTCAGCACAGCATCCCTCCACAAGCCTCTCAGCAGACTTCCAATGGAACCATCCTGCCAGCTCTCTTCACTCACAGTGGGTACGTTAGCAACGGTAGCTACTCAACCTGCCTGAGCAAACCTGCTGCCTTTTTACTGAAGTGCTCAGGAAGGTCCCTTTCCAGCTGATCCATGGCAAGGCAGCATCCAGTAGAACCCTGGTGATCAGCTGGATGCAGATTTCTGTGCCATGTCACAAGCTGTCAGCAGTGTGCAAGCCTACACAAATCCTCAGGCATTAAAGCTTCAAAACTGGCATTAGGARCAAGAACTATCAAAGGACAGATTTCACCTCAAGCCAGATTTGGTTAAGGCAGCTTAAACCCATCCTGCATCAGTGATGCAAGGAAATATGGGGATACTTCACACCTCTTCTTGCAAAAATATTCTACCAGGGGACTATTCCCCCTCAGTCATACATTCCCATGATTTAATTCACAACCTGTGAAAAACTACAACTAAGGCTGCAAAAAAGTGTAATGCAGAATGGCTCATCATCACACAGATCTTATCAAAATACCACAATCTTTTAGAGCCAACTGGCGCAACAGCCTGTCCTAAATCCTGACCAYGTAACCAAGATCTTGCACAACAGATTTTATTCAGTATTGACAGGTTATGTTGAATTACCTAGACTCATCACATAATATAGGATTTTTTTTTAAGTAGTAGAATTTGGTACAGAAATAAAAACTATAACAAAATCTACAGCAAAATAAAGTATAATTGCTTCATAAACTCGGGTCTTAAAAATATTTCAATTTGGAGAAGAGAGTAACAAAAATAACCATTAAGATGATTTAGTCAGAAGTCACTGAATCCAGAAAGCCAGGCATTAGTTGAAACAGACTAGACACTTTCTTTTCTTTTTTACAAATTACCTGTATTTGGAAAAATAAGGGAACATGGCTTGAAATCAAGTCCCTCCACATCCCTCCAAAATATAGCCATCATCTTCCATGCACTTTGTTAACCTTGTTAGCCTTAAAATATACTAAAAATGAACTACCAGCTGCAGAAAGGGAGTCCATCTTTCTAAGCGGAGGAGCAAATGCACTTTCCTCGTTAGCTGAAGATGTATGTTCAACAGATCAAAAAGTCAAAGTCCTCGGTCAAATACTTACTCATTACACTATAATTTTCACTTCAAAGTTCTGTGAACAGATTGCCTTCAGTTAACATCATCTCATGCTCTATCAAATGAGTCAGCCACAGAGTATACAAAACAGCAACAACGCTAAGCAAAATACAAAACACACCATGAAAATAAAGCACTCAAAATTCCTCAAGTTTATCATGTAGTTTTCAGTTTTAGTCAAATATACAAAGAGCACAGGCATTTGTCACTCCAAATAACCAAATTTTTCCTTCTCTCCCAGGAAAAAATGAAGGAAATTAAGGAAATTAAAGCTGATTTAGTTTCCTTAATTTCAAAGTTGATCCAAATCAAGTAAGGAAAACAAACAAACAAATTTCTCTAGGAATTCACAGTTATGAACGTAACTAGGTATGCTTCCTGCTCATGACTTAAGACAGCCTGATTGAACAGAATTATCCACCATTCAGAGAAAACCCTCAAGTGTTTGATGCTGTTACTTCTTAATAATACTATTTGCGACCCTGCAATTATTTGGAGCCTTCTCTTGGCTAACGGGGCCACTGTATTTCTATGTAACGTTGTTTCTTAAAAAAAAAMCATAAGAGTTACCCACACAGGTCAAGTCATTAGAAGCCCCACTCATATTCTGACTGCATGCCAAGTTATATATGACAGACTCTCAACTTCTAAACCTCCTTCTGTCCGTTTCCCTATGCAATTCTTAATAAATATATTTAATATAAAGCCTGAAACAGACGGTGGAAAAAAGGAGCAGGAGCTGGGGTAGCTGCATCATGTCTGTTTCTGAAGAAGTTGGGCTGTCAACATCAGAACCTATTCTGCAATAAAACACAGTAAGTCACTCAAGTAATAATTTACAAGCAAGCCCTGTTAAACTTAACGTCTGTAACTTGAGTTAATGCGTATCTAGAATGAGATCACATGTTTAGACAACATGAACACAGAGTTCACAATGTAAAATGAACTTGTTAATTTTTTTCACCAAATACCACATCGTATGATACAGAAAATAGCTTGAAATATCATTAGAAATATTCATTCTTCTGTCAGATGGGCATAAAAGGCCAATTCTATACACTGGTTCCATGCATCTGTCTGAAAGGTTTTTATTTGAGAGAAACTTCAAAGACCAAAAGCTCTAGATGGTGTTTTCAATGACACACACAAAAAAATTAAAACATTACAAGGCAAAGCAGCAAGCCAAACACACATATGAATAGTTATCTATTATATTGTCTTTGAATATTAGGCTCATTACAGTTTCCTCTTCCAGTTGCCAGGAGCATTTGTTTCTATCAATGACAAAAGTCAGCCAGAAAAACAGAAAAGAATGACAGAATTTGCAATATTTGAATGTGAGACAAAAAGTATGTAATAGGCATTTAGTTTGGTATAAAAAGGTATGTGAGGAATAGGAGAAATTTTGAGATAGCTTTTTCAGCCTTAAACTACTCTCTTCTTTGAAGAGTAGCAAATAATATAAAGTTTTATTTATGGGTTCATTTAACTTAATATAAAGTTTTAAGTTAAATGAACCCATATTTAGACAGTGAAAAAGAAGGTAAGAGACCTTAAATGTACTGAAGAACTCTAAGTGCTCAATGTCTTTAATATAGATCATAAATATTTAAGTGTTGAATTCTTATGTGATTTCAGGTAACAATACAGAACTTTATATTCTTGGTTTTCGATGCCTCTAGGCGACAAAGGACAAAACTGATTTCTAAAGCTCAAACAGCTTTCCTAACAGCCTTTTTTTAACATAAAGATGTTTCTGAATGTTTGAAAATACCTGTGTCCATTCTTGAGAATAAAATTAGCTAAATTAGCACTGCTTGTTTTCCACAACAAAAATAAGCCAGAACATACCACTGCAATCCAGAGGGATCTTCTTCCAAAAACAAAAGACAAATAAAATAAAAAACAAATAATTATAGATATGAAACTTTCTGCATCTGAAGTATTACACTTCTGTTTATAACTGGATATAGAGCTAGAAACATGTGGCAGATATCTTTGAAAGTAGTTTAACAGACCTATTGAACCTTAGTTCCCACAGCAAGGCAGCAGCTGCTGAAACAGGCAGCCAGGAGCACTCCTAAAGGAAGGACAAAGTCCAGAGCAAAGAGATGGAGAGACAAATACCTCTGCAACAAGAGACACAGGAGAGAAGAAAGAGAGTTCAGAGTGACAGACAGCACCAGAGTAACCAAGGAAAGTTAATCAGGGTGGAAAGTCAGAGAAGGAATGAGGGAGGACGGAATAGAAGCACCTGCTTATCACATCTCCAGAAGCTCCATTCATTCCCTGTTTGGTTTAAAGCACTTGGGAGGTGTCCACACTCCCAAGCATCAAGGCAGTTCTGATGATCCAGCAGAGATAACCGGAACCATCTCCCTATGAACGAGGGAACAAAGAAAAGGAGGGGCCCTGGCAGGCAATAAATTTAGCAGCATCCCTATTACACACTCAGTGCCCTCCTTGCTCCCTTCTGCAGTCAGACCACACGGAGCTGCTTCATAGGCCTGAGTTCAAGAGCTGCCCAAAGCTGCAGGGGAAGTTGCATTTGTGATAATTCAACTCAGAAATCACATAAATCTTTGGGAGTTTTAGTAGAAAAGTTTTAGAGCTGGGACCATGCTGCACTAGATAGCAAAGAATATTTTTAATAGAAAATTGTTCTCTGAATAGCTCCAATCTAAAAACAAAACATATAGATAAAACCTTGTAATAACAATAAAACCAAATAGGAGTGTAACACAGATTCCTCTTGTTAGCACTGCCCTCTCCCATGAAATTTTTCTACTGTCCTTCCTCAGTCCTGATATCCACTTCCCATTTACTTCAGGTCCATGAATAAGTAATATCAAACAGAACCATAAATTTCCAAAGAATGTTATCGGTTCAGACTCAGAGTCACTTAAGAGTCCGAGTGAAAAAAGACTTCAAACAGAAAAGTCAAAAAGCCATACAAATTTTTTTCATAGTAATTATTATGGTACTAGCATTTTCTATTTCCAAAATGCAGATATTTTTAAATAGTTACATTATTAAAACAAAAAATGAATAGGCATAAAAAGCACTAGTATAGATAATTCTTTACTTAAAGAACTTAAATTAACCTCTCATTAATCACTTCTCCCATTCAACATCCTTTTACATGCCAGTTTTTCAGCTTTGCTCTCCTTCAGACAGGCTTCCCTTCTGCTTTTAAAATAGGCCAAGAAAGCTTCCTGAGAGACCAAATAACCTTCCCACGTTTCTCAGTATAGGTTGAACTTTTAAAAATACAGAGTATATTAAAAAGCCTTCATTGTTCATAAATATTTTCTATATAACCTCAAGCAGTCAGAATTCATCACATACAGGTATTTTTCAAAGTGTATCCAGGAAGTGTATCCAGGATTATCTTTCTTCTGGCTCTGAAAGTTTTAAAGCACAGTTTCCAGATCAAAAGAAAGGGAAAATAATCCCTGTGSGGGTAGGTTTGAAAACATGCTTCTAGAGATGAAAAACGAACTCTGTGGAGAACTGCATTAATCCACTGCACCACCTAGGAGAGTATTATAACTGCAGAACACTTCAGAAGTCTCAACTTCTCCCTTCCCAACTGTAAAAACATCCTTTGCCTGTGACAGAGCAATGGTGTTGCCTTCCTGACAAACCATGAGGGACACTTAATAAAGATACGTAATACAAAACAGGTGCAAGAAAAATGTACTTCTGCATTGAATCAAACACTTAAAAATTTCAGATTGCACAAACGTTAAACTGCTGTTCTGGGAGGTCTAAATGAAGTTACTATCCAAAGCCTAAAATAACTCTCTTCAGAAAGATATGAATAGGAAGAAGTAGGATGCTGAGCCAATGGTGTTTGTTTCCAACATACATATCCACTGCAAAGTCTATGCCYACAGGAGGATTTCTCTTTGCTTCCTTTAGCCCAACATCTAATAAAAAGTTGTTCTGTGTAACCCCATCAGTATTTAGCACTTTTGGCCTCTGCATATTCATCCAAGACACTTCTGCAGCCGCTAGTGCCACTTGATGGCTGCGCCTGCCGTCACCCATTCGCCTSTCACCCAGTCTGTGGGCACCCTGGGTCGCAGGAGGCTTCATTCACTGGGGGGTGGCAGCCAGTGCTTCAGATCAGCATCAGCAAAGACTCTGCCCGGGAAGAGCTCACCAGGTCTGCTGCGGAGGGCCTCAAAGTGCAGTCACCCCCTTCACCTTCACAGCGGGCACAAGCTCCACGCCATCCTCTAGTCCAACCTGCACACTCACTTCTCTGTTAAAAATGGCAGCAGTCTTTTCCACACTGTTGAAAATTACTTATTCTGTAATAAAATCRGCATATCTTAGCTCTTCAAAGCAGCAGACAATAGGCTCACAATAGCAGCACTTTGAAACGTTCTGAGAGGGCTGTAGCAAGGGTTTCAGTAACGGAGCAAGAGCTGGGTAAAAAGACCCGACTCTGCCATTTGGGGAACTAGTGACATGTCTTCAAAAGTCAGAGAGATAATACTGGGAACATTATTCACTACAGCAAAAGCAACTTCAAAGCAATGTCCACCTACCAGATTAGTCTAGTTAATTAGTGCAGTACCATATGAGTACATAAAAAAGCATCTGGAAGAAAAAACTTCTGGCAAAAATTCATCCTTGATTTTCTCTTGGAAGTTGTCTGCTCCCATTCTTGGAATTAAATTGCATTTCTGTTGCATAACAGCTAGAAAATACAAATAATCTTTGTTCTCCCATGCTTAAGGCCTTCCATGCATCAGTGTACTCTATGCAAAAGTTAATAAAATTTATAACATAAGAAATGAGAAAACTATTCTAGTATTGCTGGTTATACCCAGGTGACTTTTTTTTTTAAACTTGACATCAATATTTATTTTCTCTTTATACTCATCATAAAAGTAAGGCTTATCTTGGACACTAAAAACTGAGCTCAGAAGAGAAACAGCTGGAAGGAAGTTTCACTGGAAAACATTTCATTACTGCGGGTTTACTTCCTTGACCTGAAGATAACGTAACATTTGTTGACTACATGGAGTTTTTACAAGCCAACATGGAACTGCTACACTTAAAACATTCCCATCAAGCCGAATAGAAAGTTAATCACAATAGTTGGTGCTCAACTATGAGGGGCGGCAGGAACCCTTGTTCCGCATAAAGGCAAGCAGACCATCTGTCGCTTCCCTAGTCGTTTCCTCATCCCCTCCTTTGTCTTCGATACAAAACAGAAGAAAAGATGGTCACTGACACCCAGGCTGGCAAAGCACACCCACGGTCAGTACAGCTCCGTGCGTTAGGCGAGGGCACCCCTCGCTTTCACCAGGACCAAGAATGACCTTCAAAACACGGCTCCCTAATCTGTCTTCTGTCATCATATCTGCACACACCAGCCACTGGAGTCTRGGGATTTTTGCTACCTATTTAGCCCCCCAATAAAGCTTCTCTGATTACTTACTAGCTCTTCTCCAGGCACTATCCTTCTTTCTTTTATTTTCAAATAKTCAAAAGTTCATTTAAATTGTCTATAGTTCCTCTGAGTAAGCACCAAAGTACTAAACCCATAGAGCAACAGAATGGCAGCAACCAAGTAATTGAAGCACCACGTTTTTTTGAAGCAACCTGAACTGAAGTTCTCCTCGTCTCAAAGGCAATGAGGCCTTACCTTTCTTCCTGTGCTTGTGCAATCAGTCRTTGCTGGCGCCAGCACACCAACTCGGGCACATCCGCATGCGGCCTGGGACAGCTCTTCTCAAGTGAGATTCTTGCCCTGTTTGTCTTGGTGCTTTAGTGAGGTCTCCAACCACYCCTTAAAGTGCTTCTTCTATCTCATCAAAAATATTGAAAATAATAGCAATCCAGAAAGCTCATGCAGATAATTTAAAGTTCTCCTACCATCCAAAACAAAAATAGCGAATCACTCCTCTGAAAGGCTTCTACAGCTGGGGGAAAATCTGTTATCTATTCGTGCTGGTTTTTTTTAATCATCCTATTATACTCTTAATACAAGGATCCTGTATTCTTTCATTGTACAGCATTTTCAGAAAAATGAGTCTAATTCTACTAGGTACCGTTCTTCTCTGTAAAATACTAATTGCTAATCTCTTGTCCCACTGAATTCAGTGGGAAACAATCTTTAAACTTAACATTACAGATAATGAAGTGCTGCATATCATATTAAGTCTATTTTTTTTTCCTGTCACATGTAACTGACTCAGTTGATGTGATTCACTCGGTTCCTAATATTTGTCACAGAKGCAACAGAGCTAACTGCTTCAAAAGCAAAATAAACAAACAAAAAGCCCCAAACCTTAAACCAACATTCCCCCTGCACTGGACTTCACATTAGCATGCCCAAAGAAACTATTTGAATTAAAGATAAAAAATGAAGACATTTCTTTGAATCAGTCTACTTCTGCAACACTGATGCAGTTAACTGAAACTACACGACTTTGTGGAATGGAAAAATTCAGTGTGTGGAGAAAATCTGAACAAGAAGAATAATAATTTGTGAAAAGTAACCAACTGATGACAGCATAACCAACATAAAAAGAGCTGAAATTCCTCTCYCTCTTCATAAAGGTTTAACTCTCCACTAAGCCTTACGTTTTATCTCTTTGTTCTCAGTTGCATTTCTTTAAGAAAAGATCACATGGATGCCCTGGAGAAGAGGAGTGACTACTCTCGCCTGCCATGAAAGCAGTGGCATATGCTCCCAGAGCAAATTTCAGGATAAATATGGGTAAGAATTAAGAGTAATCGAGCAAGAAGTGGGAAGACTACAGTCAGAAGAACAAAAAGCAGCCAGCCAGACCCCAGAGGGAAGGGAAGAACAGGGCAACTGTGAGGAAACTTCCCAGGGACCACATCAGACCAGGCAGAATTCCTGTAACTTGMTGTGACCCACCCACCAAGACGTAACAGGATGGCAGGGATTTTTATTCTATTCTGTGTGGTTTTTCGCTTGTTCATGCAAAGTACCCTCAGAACATAAACGACCTTCCCAAACAAAGCAGCCTCCAGCCCCAAACTCCGCCTTGTACCAGCAAGAGCAACTGCACAACCCRCTGGACACTTCCATGGGGAGATGCAGCCTCTCCTGCAGGTCCCCAGCAAACAGAGGCAGTGCTCACACTGTTCTGTATCCTTGAACAAGGGTTCCTGCCTCCCCTCACAGTCAAGCACCAAGCAATAGGGGAAAAGCATCTACCTGCATCCTCTTTTCTGCCAATCTGTGCCACAAAGGGKCCAATGGGAATGCAAATTCTCTCCAAAAGGAAGTGACTGCATAATGAATGCAACACAGATAAAGTAAACTAAACTTTTTATACTGATCTACACCAATCTCATGCTAGATATTGTATTTAGTTATAAATCCACACAAAATCTCTAAAAGTAGGCAGAAGTTACCAGCATTTTACAAGGGTTCAAAACAATGCGCAGAGAACTTAAATGAAAACATCTTTCCTTTAATAATCATTTATCTGATCCTGCATCTTCTAAAAATATATAATCATAGGCTTACTGAAGTCAATGAATGGTGGATTAGACTGATAACATKCCAGATGATCTCACTGATGTGCAGATGCTTTAATTTGAAAAAGAAATAAATCTTAATAGTAATTACAACTGCTCCATGATTAACTACAGCAGCTCACTGAAATCTTCTTGAAATGAACAGTTTGAGAGGGTATATGCACTCCCATTAGAGTCAAGCTATTTACAATCCACAAATGAGAGCTGCATCTCAAGCAGATCTGTAACTGAAATWACCAGTTACAGTGCTGTTACTCTATCATATTAATAAAAAAAAAAAATCAGACACAAGGTCTATGCATATAGCACAGCCTTAGAAATCAAGTAACAAGCACGTTACATATTCTCACGAGGCAGAAACAAAAATGAACAAAAGAAACAAAACAGTCTACAAAAACACTAACATCTGCTTTCCTTTGCAAATCATTCTGAAAGCTCATGCATTTTAAAATAAAACCAACTACACGTAGTGCGTGGGCATATATTCTGTGCATATATATGTGTACTTTATATATATAAAAAATAATCCACAGATATACATGTAAATGTGAATTTTATATGTAAATGTATTTATATAACCCACATATTTATATGTATAAAACAATCACCTAGATGAATTAAGTGTGCCAAATAGTTTTCTGGGCAATGTCCAGGCTTCCTTTAACTTCTATTTAAAGCAGTCAGCTGAGATAATTCATCTACTCTGACCAGGCAAAGACACAGACCAGCAGTAAGGAATAGCATAAGCCCAGGACAACTTCTCTCAGTTTGTCCAGATGCCCACCTACCTGACTCAGAAAGAAAAAAAAAAGAAAAAAAAACCAAAACAAAACAAAACAAAAAAAAACACCCACAAACTTCTGTTCAATATAAAATGTAGCCGTACAGTACACACTATCCTGATACTATAAAACTGTTCAGCAATCAGTTCTTCCCAATCCGTCATGCTTGTGCTTATAAGACAAAGTAAACATACATAAATTTAAAAATGARTAATTCTGACATCAGAATTCTAATAGTTTACAGAAGCTATAACTTTTCTTATTGTGTCTTCCAAAAACTATGCAGATGTGAATTAACCAAGTGCAGAGAACTGATAAAGTCTGCATGCGTTTGTGACAGTAGTCCCAAACACTGGCAAGATAAAGGAATCACTGGAAAAGAGAGGAGAAGAACCTCATCTGTCCATCTTCCAGGTCCAGGCAAGGTCATTTACATAAAACAACTCCTGGCAGATCTGCCCAACCCATTTATAAATACCAAATTTAATCKGTCCTTAACATTAGAAAGTATTTTTAAACTTACATATGACTGAGTTAATGAACTAATGAAGAAAAATATCTCTTTTAGGCATCAGCTTCTCCCTTTCAAGGGGCAGGTATTTCTGGACTATTTCTGGTTACTGTAGAAGCTTCTTGATAACTGTAACTCTTTTCTGCCCGGGTCTTTCCCATTTCATCTGTGCATGCTCTGGCTTTCTTTTATATTTGTCCTAATCTAGTTTCAGCAGGTTTCTTCTTTGAATTCAGTGAGGAACTCTTAATTGAACTATGCTGATGTATTATTTTCTACTTTGCATTAGGCTAATTCCTACTTAAGCACTTGGCATCATTTTTCTGAAGAACTAACAAACCTCCATAATTCTTGATTTTTCAAGACTTGCTTCAATGTGAGGTCAATCTTGAGCTTTACTGATGCTTGGATTAATCTTGACTAATTCTTGATCTCAAAGAGCTTTTAGATCAAAAACGCAGACAAGAAGTGAGCGAGTAGTCAACATCCCTACCTGAATGCGTTACAAATATCACTACAAGTTAAATCAGAATACTCAACCTATGTGTAATAAGTGTACATTATTGAATATAGCATTTCTGAATTAATTATTACTTAATTCTACAAGCAATATGAATTTCTGAATCAAACAAATGGAATATAGGAATGGTAAGAATTTCTACCATAAAAAGGCAAAGGTTGAAAAAAATTAATTATCCTCTGACAAAAGTACTACAGATACTGCGCAACCTCCTTTACTACCATCAGTTCATTGATAATTATCAGAAATCAAATTTTTTGGTTTTGAAATCTCATCAATAGGAAGGTTTCCTAAGTTACACACTTTGATAGACCTTTAAGAGTCTGAGGATAAACATCTGAATCAGCACTTCCTTTCATCTGAAAGCTGGAAAAGTAGATCATAAAACAAAAAACATTTGAAATATTTCATCATTCAGGAAAGCCAATGCAAGATTTCTGCAGTTTCTTCCCACTTACAAACATGGTTTCCTTCCACCCCTACCTCATGACAGTTCGGGTAACAGAGAAGCAGAAGCTGGTCTCAAAGGAGAGACAGAACGTGTTTTAATTTGTATCACTTAAGTCAACACATTTACTTGCAATACAACTACTCATGGAAAACAAACAAAACACACAGACAAACCAAAAAGAGTTAAGCACATTTGTATCCACTATTAAAAATACTTTTTGTCAATCTTACCATTGTGTGGGGGGGTGGGGAAGGGGAGAGGGTATGCCTGGACAAATACTCTCTTYTGAACTCTCATAATGATCTTTCTATAAATTATCATTTGGAATTTGGAACAGCTGAAGTGGTTGCATTGACTATGCATAACTGCGCTATACCTCCAGAATTTATTATGTTCCACATTGCTATGTAAATTTTAAGTCTGAATAATTCTAACTTTCCTCTGCAGAATTTGACAGCACACAAACATTGAAAAACGAAGAACAATTACACAACGAACACGGCCAGCTTCTGACTAACATGACTGGATAAACTAAATGAAATCAACTGAATGTTCTTTTCATAAGACTTAAAAGATCTAATTTTAATTGAGTTTTTACGAAGACTTACTATTTTCAGTATGGATTTTCATCTTAATTTTATTCCAAAGAGGAAGATAAATTCTCAACTATGTCATGGAAATACAGTGCAGTTTCCTATACTGTCAAACCTAAGTTTTCCTCAAATTGTTTTAATGAACAGTTCTGTAAGATATCAAATATCTACAGCTGATGAATTTTTGCAGCAGTTTTTTCAAGTCTCTCCTTGCACAGATGAAAAGGAAACTGAAACTATGCATCCAACAACCTTAGAAAGTCACAGTGTTTTGCTCCTGGTACAACAGCTTGCAGCAAGTGTGTGTCAAGCACCGGGTGCAATAGCTGGTGTTAGYATTTTAGAGATACACAATCCAACTCCCTTGTTGCACATCTTTATCATCCCGCATTACTTCTTATGACTCACTGTTCCTAGTTAAAAATAACAAGGAGTTCACTGAGTCATAAACTGCATTTAAGTATTAAATAAAGAGTTTGCACAACCTTTATTCGCAAGTCAGCAGTCTCTCCCCAGAGGAGTAGACAAACTGCAGTACTACCATCTAGTACCAACGGAGCTTCACTCAAAACTAACCAAAAGAACAAGCGCTCCAGCGCACAGAATGAGACCGCTCCTGACTCACCCATGTGGGAAAAGATAAGAACAAAAAAAAAAAAAAACAGATCTATGTGCACAATGTGGTTAACAGCACTAGCATACAAGACAAATCCTCCTTGATGCACTTTAAGAACTAACCCTCCACTGATATTTTTCTAGTTGGTCACTAAAGAGTGTCAAGGCCTTGAGCACTACAGCATCAGCTCTCACAGCCAAGCACTTCAGTCTCTCCATGAGAATAATGGACATTCTCCAACACATCAGGATGGATTCAAATTCTGTGACCCACCTTTGAGCCTTACAGGGAATGCAGAGATGGCAGCCCCTTTCCTCAGGAGTAGCAGTAGTTCACAGGGCTCCGCACCAGTGCAGCTAGCACTCAGAGCAGAAAATACCAGAGAGAATCAAGCCCCACACTGGGACAACCTTGACAATCTCAAGCACCAGCCAAATCCCAGTCCAAACGGCTGTGCCTCTACCCCCAAGGCTGCCTCAGTCAATCCTTCATAAGCTTCAAACTTCCATGCTGAAGGAAATGAAACCAGAAGACATCAGCTTTTAAGATATTGATGGCATTATCATTTCTTCATTTAATTCACGTATGCTAATATACACAAGAAACAAGCTAGAACATATATTGTGGAGTAGAGGTAAAAGTGACAAAACCAATTCAACAAGGATTTCATGCATTTCCCTCCCACATAGGTTTCCTGTAAGGTCATGATTTTAAAGGGAAGTCATATGCTGGGAAGGATTAAAAACAGAAAGCTTACAATAGGAACGTGTACCAAGACGGATTACAAACTGGGGCAAACTAATGGAGCTGAACACGTACAATATGGCTTTGTTGGAGGATTGCTTGTGAAAAACACGCAATAAAATGGGTAACTTATTACCACGAWAGCCTAAAAATCAAACACACGGAGCCGACTGCCATAAACCAGAGGAACGATTTATGAGGAACGAAAAAATTTCTGATTCCTAACTGATAGGGAGCTGTTCTGYAGAATGTTTTGACTAGAATACAATATAAAGCTTATCAGGTTGACAAGAAGCTGACAGTACAGCAGGAAAAGCAAATGAAGCGATAGGTAAATATCCGGGAAAGGAAGAAGCCCCAGCATCTATGACACTATTCGTGCTCACAGCTCTGAAGCTTTACCACAGATTTATTCTGATTTTTGGCTAGTCACACAAACCACTTTGTAGATACATGTTTAGATGTGTGAAAATACTTGCCCTCAAAACATTTAAAAATCCAGAGATGAAGCATTATGTGAAATGTAGGTGCTGTTATTTTACAGCTTGCACTCTTCTAATGACCTTTGCTATTTGCATTCCACACTACCACCTGAGAGAATCGGCTCCAAAGCAGCCTTCACACATGCTTCAACAGCATGTGAACGTTGTTCAGCACAACTCTTCACGTTACTTGACKATGACAAAAAGAATAATGAAACCAAACCAACCCAAAACTTACTTGCAGAAGTGTCCCATGAACAGCATTCTGTCGTATGCAAGGACTGGTGTAGTCTGGAAGCCCTTTCAGCAACGACATGACTGTCTGTGGTATCTCATTGACCATGATGAACGGAACAAGGGCCCGACCTGACATCACACGCGAACGGTACACTGGAGAGTGGCCACATCTAGAGAAAAGAGAAATACACTCCTCTGTAATCCAGATGCAATCCACTGCAGTGGCTGTAAATTTAAACATCTGCTCTAGATAGGATTAAAAAAAATAATTATGCAATAGAGACTGAAACACATTTCTCCTAAATGAAAAAAATATTTGTCCAGAAAAATAAAACAGACTAGAGCCATGTAGGGGGCTTCATTCCTTCAGAAATTTCTCTGTTTATACAAAGTGAAAGAAGAAGTTTGGGGGGGGGGGTATGTTTTATTAATAAGTATGTTTTACTTATTAAAATGAACTAAAACTCAAAACTGTACACAAAGCACAGAACAAAAGAATATTTTAAGTCTTATAATGTTATTAACACATTAACTAGCTGTATAGTTAAGAATATATAAAGCACTATAGCATTACATACTTCATATATATTTAACATTTTAACTTGCTATGCACTACTTCAGCCATAGGTCCACTGAGTCAAAGCAAACAAAAACCTTTAATCAAGTAGGCTAGGCACAGTCTTTCGGAGCCAACAGTGCYTGTGTGTGTTGACTTTTGTAACACAGGTAAGAGATACATTTAGCTTGACAGGTACCATTTAGTCATGGGCTGTCTTGGGTGACAGAGGGGGTTACCATAGGGTCTAGAAATGGATGTAAAAATGATTTAAYAATATTTCTGACAATTCACTCATGGTAAGACTGAAAACCACAGTGTTCTAAGGGTGTACAGGGTCATCAGAGCCCTGCAGTATGACAGAGCCCCTTCTGATGACATTGAGTACCACCCTCATAACACAGCCCTTCATCTCCCCATCTTTTCCCTCTTGGGGAATTTTTACGCAGACCGTCTTTGAGCAACAGAAAATGCAAGCAGCAGCTGTTCTTCAAAACAGGATGGGAGAGTATAACAGTCACAAACCACAAGGCTCTTCCATTTGGAAGAGCTGTAACTTGGCATTAGCAAACCTGGGGAGAAAGACAACTTAGGCCTTACTAAAGAAAAAAAAATTTTTTTTTTTTAGAAGACCTTTTTAGTTCTACAACATAGTACACTTAAATCTAATGTGAAGTCTTTAACARTTCCTCCATTTATGCTGTAACATATTTTCTTTACCATGAAACTCATACAAAGATGTTTCTTATCAAAAAGTAATACTGACATTATTGTGAATGTTTAGTTTTCAGTTAGCSGTAACTGTATATTTAAGAACGCTTTTTATTTTGTTCATGACCTTTTATAAAGATCATTTCCCAAGGCATCTGACATCTCTTCAGAATCAAGAGTGGAAAATGGGGAAAATGCCAGGGTTTGCTCCAACTTTTTGCAAGGGTACTTTCCCAAAACAAATGATTCAGAGGGGGTTTTCTCCTCAARTACAATGCAAGTCATTAGAATGGAATTGTGTGCTTTTCCCTGACAATAAACAGAAAAAATGGGGTTGAGGACAAGGCCTAAGTAATCTGATTTTGGCTTTGTCCTCTTGTAACCTTTTTAAAATAATTACCACACATGCATTACACACTTATAGAAAAAGGAGTATTTTCCATATAAACTTTTATTCCAGACTGCTATTTTATCAAATTGATTAAAGAAATAAATTGAGCACTATATATTTAGCTTGACAGAAACAGCTGGTAGAATTTTCTCAGCAGTCACAGCCTGGGTCCATAAGAGACTCTGTACCTCCGCATTTACATTGAATGGGAGGCCAGACGTGCACTTTTTAGAAGCGAAGGCAATTGATTTTTCACTTCTCTGCATGCCCCAAAGTTCAGTTCTGTAAGAACACCTCAGCAGACAGAGACGCCTCACTAGGATCCTTTTATCAGATTCTGTTTTGCCTCTCTGAGGAGCCAGTACTGCCCTCCCAACTCTCTGACACTCACAACATACCCAGAGGCCAGGAGCCCTTTTGTGCCCAAGGGCAATGTGGGGCCACAGCTTCTACTTGCCTACCACCAAGCGGTCCTCAAGCAAAGCACTCTCTGTACTACACACTAACAGTGACAGTGACTTCTTGCACTGTAACAGTATATTCACAAGAACTGGCATCTTCATGGGAAGCCTCAAAACAAGAGTTCCTATTAGATCACTATTGAGGAAGCACCACAAAAAGTGTAAGAATAACACAGGGTAAATTTAATAGCAATACACAAGCAGAATTTTTAAGACATCTTGCACTGCCAAAGAGCTTCCCCTACCCGAGAAGCATCCATATTCCTTGGGTTTCTATTCCTTTTTTAATTTTTCCCCCTTCTCCTTCCTCTTTTCTCCTAGTAATCAATCATCTAAGAAAATTTGTTCATCTGTCCATGCCTTCCCACCAAATAAAGTGCTACTGACAACATTTCAAGCTGCTCTGCCATTCACAAACACATGCAGGACGAAACACCATACCCTTACTGATGACCTATCCCCGAACCTCMGGATCCTGTGAAGTGTGTCATATGTAAATCTTGTGTTTTGAAGGCATTTGGTTGCATTCCTCAATCATACAAGATATTTGCAGGGAACTATCATAATATACACTATTTTTTTTTCCCATAACTTGTAAGAGCACCCTAGATGAAGGACAGGCAGGTTTGATTTCTGCTGGATCTCACTTAAGTACCATCTGTTTTCTGTAAAGCAATTAAATGAGATCAGTTTTCAAATACTGAGATAGAGAAGTTTTCAAAAACTGAGATAGAGAATGGATGGAAATACAGTAACTGAGCAACACAAGACACAGAAAGCTACGTGAATGTAGCAACACTTCTTTTCTTGTGTTAGCAGCCCCCAAGTCCACCTATGCRATGCCTGAATACTGATCCACTGCTTGTGCTCTTACATGATTATTTTATCTAGGACTTAACATCAAGCATAGGAAGTGATCTGACAAGCTGGGACAGGCCTGGAAGGTGACAACAGCTGCCCTGATCTCCCGGCTGCCATGCATGGGCAACGGGGCCCGGGGCCTGCCAGTGGAATACCCACATGCACCCACATCCTTTCCCACCTGAAGAATATTCAGAGGTTGGGGGATCTGTTGTCGGGACACGACCTCCTTTACGTGCATATCATTCATAAAATAGACTTCAAAAAGCTACGAAATATCTAAATATCATGATATATAAAAGCATGCAGTACACCAGCCTAATTTTATTGCATCTCGGAATAGCAACCAACAAGGAAGAGYTGTAAAATCTTTATATGATACGCTTCTATTAAATTCCCAGGGTTATTAGCAAACTGTTGGAAGTAGTATCCTGGGTGAAATTTGGTACTGTTTATCTAGGTGCACATGAGCTACTGGATGTAAACATGTTTACTTAAAACAGTTCATGACCAAGAACAAAAAGTCAATAAATCTGAACAGCTTTCACTTTGTGTAACTGTAGATTCTATGTATTTACACTGCTCTGTTCCAGCTTTAACACTCAGATCTTGAACAAACCTGCTAACCGACATAATTTATGGGAGAAACTCGCATACGGCACAGAAAGATTTTGTACTCCTCTGCACGTATCACAGTATCTAATTTATTACTCCAGCTATGAACCAGAGAACACTAGCTATAAAAAAACACAGGTGTTTCCTATGTGTTTTTTCTCCTTTTCTTATTACTCTCTTTCAAGATATCTTACATTATTTACACTAACAAGTGAACATTAACTTTCATATGACAGTCACAGAAAGAAATGAGTAGAATCAATTTGAAAAATCAACTACAGCCAGAAATTATGTATCCTTTAAGTAACACTTAAAATTACTAGAACAGGGACTTATAAAGGAGAATCCTAGACAGGATTTATAAGGAGAAATATCTATTTCCAAGTATTTTTGGATACTGTCAAAAGCATGCTRTACATTGATAACTTTATTGCTTATTAACGCTACAGGTATTTGTTCTTGTAGTCCCTTAGGTAGTATCACAGCATCACTTTTTTTTTTTTCCTCTGTGAAATAAATTCACTTACGTTGCCTTGACAAAATGGTCAGTAGTCAGGAACAACAGCCAGAAAGATGGGGACGAAACACAGGGACAATAAAGTGATTAAAGAGGAAAGAAAAGTTCTGCATAATGGGGCTCGGACCTTGTAAATCTACACAAGGTCCCTGGCATCATCACAAAAACAATACAGGAGCAGAGAGAAAGTGGCAGAGCTAAAGTACAATTATAATTCAAACAAATTAAATACAATTGATGGTATCCCTGAAAGCTGAGACTAGTTATGTAGCAGTCCTATCAAAAGTACTGTGACAATTAAAAATAAACAAATGAAACAAAATTTTTAAAAAGCAGCAATGGACTCAGGTGCCAACAGAAAGAATTRGGTTACACTAAGATTCAAGAGCATTTTTCTGACTGTATTGAGCAAAATGTCTCACACAACAAAGAAGTTTCAAAACGTCTTCAAATCTGTGAAGTATCAAATTTAGTGACTTCCAAATGCAGCATTACAGATTTCAAAGCAAGGAGAGGTCTACCAGCAGCATTAGAAGTGTGCAAGCTTGGGCTTCCAGACAACTGCTATAACTTGAACTTACACAGTAGAAGCAAACCAGCAGGACAGTAACTATTCAATGTTAGAATAAGGTTTCCTGGAATGCAAACAAKATTTTTGGTGTGTGTTTTCTTTTGTTTTAGAGAATCATTTGTTTATTCATTTCATCAGACTACTACACTTCCCAGAAGTTAAAATATCTAAGGCACATAATTTTTCACATTTTTTACTGTAGACCTCTATATTATAATTAGTCCAATGACAATTTTACCTCCTTCAATCTGAAATGAGGAAACAAAGCAAAGTACAAACAAAAAAAMCAGGATAATTTCAGTGTTATCTCAATTTCCAACTGAAATAAGAAAAAAAAATTCGGAAAGTATTAATAGCTTTTTGTCTGTTACAGAACTATAATCACCACATGAACATAGCCCTGTAAAATGCAACCACAGATAGAAACAGATTAATTTCAAGCTATATYTACACCACTAAGTCTCTGAATTCATACCAGTTTCCTCAGAAGCAAAGTTAATGGTTGCCAAAATTTCTTTATAGTCTCTTTATAGAGTTAAGTGGTAAGTATCTTAATCTTTCAACAAAGCCAGTTAAGATAAAACTGTATGTTTTTGTAAGGGCAGTGTTTTCCACACAAGGACTTAAGGAATCAGAATAGCTCTAAGTGTTACAGAAAGTATGTGGACAAGTTGAACTGGCTTTTCTTTGCCAGATAGGCCCACAAGCTGTATCAAGAACCATTTCATCCATGTGCTTCCAAGAGTTTTCTGGGAAGAAACTGCAGATGCTTCTCGTGTCTTGCCACCAAGAGCTGGCTACTGTAGAAGGTGGTCAACTGCTACCAAGCTGTTTCAGCAACAGCAACTTGTGGTGTTGTTGCTCAATCAGTCATTGAAGTTTTTTTTTTTTTTAATACCTTAGTGCACAAAAGTTGTTACTGGGTGTAGACTTCAGATCCAGAGAATTTTTTTCTCCCTTCCAATGGAGATCCCTGTATCACATCAGTGACTGAACTGCACCTCTTTGGTTGCATTCCCTACCAATAAATCAAGTAACATCTGCATATAGCTAGCTTTAATTGAGGTTTATCTAAGTGTTTGTTCAAACTACTTGAGGTTAGAGCCTCTTCTCCTCAGTACTTGGTTCAAACACCTGGGGAGCAGCAGGGTGGCAATACGTGCACTCATATCACGTAAAAGGAAGAATTTAAAAAACTCTCCACATGAACTGTATTTCTTCAACATCTGAAAAGTTACTATGATATTTCATAATTCAGAATTATGGAAAGAAACATCACRAACTACTAACAAACTGGCCAGGGGGTGGGGGGAGAGGAGAACACAACAGAGAACTTAAACTCTGTTCTTTATTTATATCGTTATTTTCAACTCTGTGAAAAGAACGTTGAAATCACAAATCAAATCCTAACTTCTTGAAATGATTTGAAATCTTCAGTTGGCTGCAGAACTGAAGGCAACAAGAGTTATCTTCAAAACTATCAGACCCATCATACTAGACCTGTTAAAACCACTAATGGATCTGGGTTCTCATAGGCTTTTTCTTCCAACAAAGCCACCAAAAGTCTGTTGTCGAAAAGCTTTTCCAATGCTAACTCTTCTCATGCCCAAGACTGTTCTTTCCGAACAACGCTGACATTTTCAGTACCGCTGTATACAGTAGTTTGTCATGACTCAGTCGCTTGCTTCTGCATAGCTTTTGCATTATTCTCCTCATTTTCTCATTCCTTCCTGCGAATCCTGTTGCGAAACAATGTGACCTGGGCAAGCAGGATTACCCTGAGAAAAACTATAACCCAAAAGGGAAGCACTCCGAGACAGGCCCAAATCCCAAGACAGAAACTGCTCTCAAATGGGTGAATGTGAGATAAATTATTCCAGATAACACATCTGAATGGTTATATTGACCACAGTTCATTAAAGAAAAAAAGTGCTTTTAATACAAACCCCTAGCAGTATGCTTTTAACAAACCACTGTGATTAAGAGCAGATGTTTTAATGCAAGAAAGCTGCAACAAGCATATGCAGTTCTCTTCACCTAATACAAACAAGTATTCCCACAAATGCATTTTGAAGACCATTGATAAAATTGCTTATATTACAGAGATGATAGCTGAACTGAGGCACATTTTAATTCTCCAACTGATGCTAGGCCACACAAAAATAAAAAAGAAGAGAAAGAAGATGCACAGTGAATATAACCCTTCAGTAATCTAGAGCAGACATTTAACAAAGATACTAGTGATTGGCTCACAGAAAATCCTTCAACTGCTTGCAAGTCAGAAGCAAGTCACATATGCAATATGCATATGAAATTCACATATGCAACTGCACAAGTGTGAAAGAGATCAAAGGCAGGGAAACTGTATTTAAACAGCACAGAATAGTAGCAATGTTTCCAGTTACATTCTTTTCAATAAGGGGGTTTGGTATTATTTAAAGTTTTAAGATAATACATAAGACTTATTTCAATCAAGCTCTTCCCAAACAAATTCAAGTATCTCATTATAAGCTCTCTCACTCCCCTTTCTCTTGTGTTTATTTTCTGTTAAGGTTATAAACATCAACAACTAACAGTTTCAAAGTCAAACAGACATACTGATTTTAAAATTTAATTTTGTTGCTTTATTATTCCCTCTTACCCAGATCCAATGCCTATGAAGCAGATACAAAGTAGAAGTTACTTAACATAGAGCTGGAAGACCAAATAACTTAAGCCAGTAAGGATTAACCTTTTCAAAAACAAGCCCTATCCCAAATGCAAGCAACATTATTTATCTGTGAATATTTACATTTGTGGCATCTTCTAGAATACTAAGTACTTGGGTCTTTTCTTCTCAAGMTATTTTTCATTTAGATCAGAAACGACCTCTTACAGCTTTATAAAATAGTAAGACAACTCTGAATCCATGTTCATACGCTCCTTCTCCTAACGAGTCAAAATAAATGTGGATTAATGTCATAACACACACTTGTACAGACTGCCTAAAACACCAATTATTTCCAATAACCATATAACCATTATGACAGAGAAATCATAATTCTATCTATGCATCTTTAGACAAGTAAATTTCTTGTTCAAATCTACRAATTCTTGCAATAACATTCCCTCATTTTCTGAATATTGGCAGAAATAAAGACCAAAAGGAAGTGGCAAGGAGTATGTGAGCAGAAGTGAAAAACGAATGGGTAGAGAAGAAAAGCAGGCAAAGCCACATCAGAATGGCAAAGAAATAAATGGCACAGGAAAACCAAAGGACTGGTATGAATCAGTCAGTGGCAAAACAGCACAATAATATAAACATACTAAGAATATAGGTCTGAAGSATCCATATTTATGAAATACATTAATTACTTAATGTCATTATGTTGTTTCATTGCACCAGAAAGATCCCAAATATCTTACTGATCAGAATGCAGGTAAAAATGTATTTTTTTGTACTACGATCATGCAGAGCACAACCAAAGGTGTCTATTTTTATATTCAAAGTAAGTATTTCTCAAGACAGATTCTGATACATATYGATCAACAAATAACTGCAAAAATTAATGAGATTACAATTCATGTAAATATTTCTACCAAAACTTTGTCTTTTGAGTAATAGCATTTTAAAATAGCTTCTAAGCTTGCTTATAGCTGAGAGAATGCTTAACTTAATAGCATTCTGTACAAGACAACTTGTGTAATGCATACTTTGTACAACAAACTTCTCAGACTTCACAGAAAGAGCCTTATCCTTCACAAGAAAAACACTCATTTTGCTTATAAATTTTAAGGAAAAATTTTCTATGCCYTGAACATCAGTTTAGATTGATGCTTAGTCACAAAAAAACAGACTTCTTAATTACAAGTCAACCAAATTTACATTGTATTTATCTACTGAACAAAAGAGAAAACTGAATTACACATGTGGATTAAAGGTGTAACTCATGCCCTAGCAGATTTTTGGCTCCCTCTCAAGCTTGAAAAAAATGGAGATAAGCACCACTTCCTGCAGAGGAGCATGCTCCCAAGTGTAAATCTGTGCTAACTACTGCATATTAAATCGTTAAGTCTCTCATATCCCAGAGAGACACAGGGGCTCTCTGGTCTAAACCATTCAAAAAGGAAGAAAAATCCAGAGGTTAGGGAAACCCATCTGCATGCAGAGGTGAGAGGCAGAGCTGAGGGAGGGCGCCCCAGAGCTGCAGCACAAAGCGACTGACCCCTCTAGACGTCCTGCAGCTGCTCCAAGGGCCCCAACTCACCAGCTACTCAGAGCCAGTGCCACAGCAGTGCTGCTGGGAGGACATCGCAGCGGTGCTTCAGACATCTGGCACCACTGCAGCCAAATACATGTAAGAAATTTGGGCAGTTGGCTGTGCCAGCAGCACATTAGGAAGTTCCACACAGTTCTTTCCAATAGGAAGGGCATGAAGATATCTTCACTTCATGCCTGTGCCTTTCCAAGACAAGACATAACTTGACCGATCTAAACGTATCAACGCTACGGCAACTGCATCCACGCCACCTAAGTAACAGATTTATTTGAGGCTTCCTACCATAGTTATTATGGCATTATTTGAGCTCCTTGACAGTTTGTTCCTAGTAGATGCAAAGTTCTCCTTTACTTCTCTCTCCCTAACATCCATTTTAGGAATTGCCTATGGTAACAGAAAAGCTAGTAATGCTCCTTACTACCCTAACCCAATCCTAGAGAATTTTTTTCCTCATTGTACAAAATTTTGTTTTCATTATATTCTAGTGCACATCATTAATTAGCAGAGTCAGAGAAATTATTCTTGTATATTAATGACAAGTTCTGTACTGTGCAAAATCCAAACAGTACCATAATGGGGAGTRGGAGAAGAACAGGGACAGACTGCAAAGGCACTAGTGCTTTCCACCACCACCTAAGCCYGGCTGACAATAAAACACACCACATACCTTCTCTTCAAGAAAGATAGATTCAAAAATCCCTTGTTTTTACAGAAATATATAAATTACAAAATTCTGGACAAGAAAGTAMTGTCTATTTCATAAATACATTCTTGGAAACATCTTTACACTTCCAATTACATTTTCCTTAGAGTTCCTTAATGACTTGTAACATCATACACCCAAGAGTAACAATTCTTTGAAGTCTGCCTATTTGACAATAATTTCAAAAGGCAATTTCACTAAAAATAAAAAATTATTTTGTGAAGAGAAACATTAGGTGCACATACCTAGGAGTTTTTAAAGCTGATTTTTTTTAATTGCTTAAATTATCAAGGATTCTTGATAATTTATCAAGAATCATCAAGGATTCTTTCTCCTAGAAAGGGATGGACTTCAAAGAGATAAGAATACTCTAGTCATTGTAGCAATACCAATTTACTCTTCCAGAGAATTCAGAGCAGAACAGTTAACACTAAACAAACACTCTGTCAATGCTATGGTACCAGAAAAGGCATAAGGTAACTCAAACTTGCATCACTCTGAAGAGATTAGAGATTTTTTTTGACACAGGGAGGTGGAGGAGGAGGAAAAGAGAGGGAGGTTGTTTTCATTTCATACTTAAAACATTACCTCCTGATCACCTCCCTTGCTAATCAAAAACATTCTGTACATTCCTTCATCTCAGAAAGTTATCACTAAAGAGAAGATAACTTGCTCCAAATTACAAAGAAAACCTTTAAAAAAAATCAAATGAAGTAATAAGTTGCAAATCAAAGTGTTCTGTTCCAAATAAAACATCTGCAAGGGGGTAGAAAGGGCTTTTAATAGAACTGCAGCTAGGTAACTAAATGCCCTAGTTTAGTCAGGAGTAGCAACTATATGCCTAGAGACCGAGGTTTGTCCTTGCAGCATTTAATCCTACTCATATTGTGCAATTCATCTCAGCACGGTCAGAGCAACCACAGCTCAACTCCCACTAGATGGAAAATTCCACTCCGGCTTAAGTGAAACTGTTCAAGAGCCTAATGAAAATTCTTCCTGTTAAATGCAGTTTTGTTCAGAGAACTGCCCATTAGCCTGCAAACACACCAAGAATTCTGTTTATCTTCTCAGAACAACAAGTGAATGCTACTTTATTGTGGGCAGAGCCTTAGAAASAGTCTCACGATCAGCTGTGTTTTATATTCACAGCCTTCCTTTTTCTCTGGTGAATAAGCATTACCTAACCTTGATAGAGGGCCGCCTTAGAAACCTAAGAATCTCA
Organism: Eudromia elegans; assembly: GCA_003342815.1. Lineage (NCBI taxonomy): Eukaryota > Metazoa > Chordata > Aves > Tinamiformes > Tinamidae > Eudromia > Eudromia elegans. The sequence continues at coordinate 1,189,519 of PTEX01000093.1, forward strand.
CAGCAAAATACGGCAGATAAATGTTGTATTTGGGCTACTGTGTAATTCTATGCATAARTATACATATTATATAATACAGTTAGTCAAAGGAATGTACAATTCAGTGTCTTGAGGAATATGGCATTTGGCATCAGGCCTTCTCTTTGATCCTCTCTAAGCGATTATTTCACAGTAATTTTCACTCCATCTTCTAAACAACCACCAAATGACTAGGAATGAATTTTACTTTAGTTTATCTGCTCCTGAAGAAGAGAAAAATCTCACAAGGAAGGAATTAAGTTTATCTTTCCCAGGTAAGTCACGTGCAGTTCTCCAGTTAATGTAGTTAGAGTGAAATGAAAATAAACACGATATCCACAAACAAGTGCGTAAGAGCTGCACACTGAAATACAATCAGCAATGTCATGTTGACCTCTATCATAAATATGTACATTATCCCCTGCAGAATCCTTAGCACTGTTTCCTGGTAACCATAAAAAATACCAATGCTTTGCTAACTAAGCCAACAGAAAATGCAGATCTCTGTTCAACATAATTTTCTGCTAGCAAGATTTAAGCAGCAGAACCCCCAACCCTTTATTGCCAAGTTCAGTATAAAGAAAACCCAGAAAACACCATATTTGTTTTCATCACGGCTCCTATTTTACTAGCAGAGTTAACAGGAAGTAAAAGGGAGCAGGCCCAATGATAAAGGTTTCTTAAAACATTGAAGATCTTCCTTGACATATTTCATTAATTTTTTTTCTACTTGCATCTTCTAAAAGGAGTTAAACAACCACAAGAGCCAAATAAGCGTAACCACTGTTGAAGTTATTTTACTGGAGTGTATACTTTTCTAAAACTACCAGATGTAGTAGCAGAGGAGAATATATTTTAAAATTGCGAAAGTTAACAAAAAAGTATTTTTTTGTTACAAAACAGAAACACACACACACACAAAAGTGCTAACTAACGCTGTAAGCAATAAATAAAGTCCAAAACAGTTCTCCAAAAAGGATTCAAGATTCAAAGACAGCAGCAAAACAAAGCATAATTAATGCTTTATGTTGCTAAATACAATGTGAAACGAAATGCATATACCCTATCTTTCGAGGAAAAAAAATACAGACTTCTATTTATTCTTGAAAGTTCAAAACATTACAAGAAACAGGAGATACTATAATATTACCTCTACGGTGAAGAATAAGCAACAGAACAATTATTTTCTAATATAAATAGCAGCTTATAGATAAAACTAGAAGATCTTAGAATACAAACAAGCTTATCATGTTTATGTATCTTGTTTCACTCTCAWAAACACACGGTTCACTACAGAACTTTTCTCATCCCACTTCTCTGAAGCCTTCACACAGGACTTCCTGTCAAATAACTGATTATTGATAATTTTTCCTCACCTATCACAGTYCTGTCCCTTTACAAAGCACTTTGGCCCCTACAGCTGTAGGGTACACAACACTACAAGTACCTTGGCATCAGCACTACATATATGAAGATTTCATTATACAAAAACATGAATAAAGCACCACAGAAATATATTAGRTAGGGAAATCGTTACATTTATGAGTTACCAAGGATCATTTTACAGGACTGAAGAACCTTTAAAAAGTTGAAGCACTAACAAGAATTATTTTGTGAAGCCAGCCAAGCCCACGAGTTCTCATTTACCCTTTCTCTGGTAGCAGCCTCACCGCACAGCATTTTCAGATTAAGTTTAAAAACAAGTCATACAACCACTTGCACACAGTGTAAATTCTTTCTAGCCTCTGAGAACAAGTACCAATAAGAGAAGGAAGTCCAACCAATCAACACCTRTGTTCTTGCCTTAAGACCTAAATCTAAAGAGAAACTTAAAAAGGCACTTTAATAGGAAGAAAAGAAAAAAACAGATTCAGGAAAGAACACACATCCCCTGAAAGTCCACCCAAACCCACCTTACCTTATAATAAATGGGACAAATGGTGCCATACTCAGGGCCGAGTAAGTGCCGTCCATTGGAGATGGATACAACTTTCCCAGAATCAAAAGCAAAAGGAACAAATTTGGATGCAGTTTCAACTCGTCAGTTTCACTAAATAAGTTATAAGAAGCATTTGGTTACAATAAGAAAAAATTCAAAAAAACCCCACACAACAGTATCCTTCATACTAGTCCTGGAACACTTCCACACTCAGTACCCTTGTACATTTACAGGGGATGCTTTAGGCTGGTCCCTGGAAGAACGTGGAGACTTTGATGGGATCCACCATGTCATTCAGGACATTCTCCTATCCCACCACAAGGGAACCCTATACAATGGGACTTACAGCTGGGATGGCCTTGCTACTGAGATGACCAACAAGCTATGGCAGATAATGCCCCCTTCTGCCAGGCCAGCACAAGCAGCTGCAGCCCCTGCGCCCCACGGCCACAGAGGCAGCACCTTCCCACGCAGGATGGGAAGCCTATGCTTCATTCTCTCAATAATCCAGTTGGATTGGTTTCTCTGCCATTTCCCACATCGCCCCAAGCATCTTGTTACTTCCAAGAATGGTGAGCAGTCCTTGCTTGCAAGGGACATTAGAAAATACACCAGGTAACATTTCTTTAGGAATTAAACAACTGAGAAAGCCAGATCACAAAAATCTAGCTAAAAAAAAAATCTGGTTTTGGAAAACACAAGTCTTAACTTGCACTGGAAAAAAGCATTCAATTTTTCCCAGTTTAAAGATTTCCTTATATTTTCTAGGGATGACACTGTCACCCTTACAAACACCAGGCAGGGTGGACTGCATGCAGTACATGCACTTCTGCTGAGAGCAGAATGGCTGCGCAAACTCTCGTCCCCCCAACCCACTTCAGACCCATCACACAGATGGCTGAATCGCCTGTACATCAGCTGCTGAACTCCCACAGTTTAAACCACAGCATTTTAAGGACGCAAAAAAAAAAAAAAAAAAAAAAAAAAAAAAAAAAAAAAAAAAAAAAAAATCCACAGCGGTTTACTTTAAAAGTTCATGAACCTGGGGGTAATAGCATCAGCAGCCATCCAAACTATTATCCACATTGATCAAATTGGAACTCTCAGGCACCATTTGTGGACTCCTTAAAAAGAGATCAAGGACATTCCCCCAAGACCAGTGCGTCATAAGCTAAAAAGTACTCATTTAGGGTTACATGAGGTCGTATAACCCCGTATCATTTAAACATTTTAGCAAGTCACACTCACCATTTAACATGAGACAAATAGCCAAACACTCATTTTTTTAAATCTTTCTCTGAAAAGATATCTTAGTTATTTAAAGTCTAATCCTAGGTACATAGCAACAGCCAGGAGAAACAAAAGCAGCTGCTAAWCACTCAACATAAGTTCATACTCCAGAGACTCGCTGCAATGTTCAAAAGTTATAAGAAAAAAAAAAGACTTAGCAAAAYACACTAGGAAAACTATACAACCTCGAGAAGCACTGACAAGAATGGCATGAGAGGACATCTGACACCTCTTCTCAGTTTAACCTTTATGGGGCACTTTATAGAACAAATCTTTCTGAGACAGTCTCTTACCTGTCCAGTGTATTGGCCACAACCTCCAACTGTTTGAGAAGGAATGTATAAAGAGTTGGAAATCGAGAGAAAAACTCCCTTCCTGTCATTCTGTAAGAGGGAATAAAGAGTTACAGTTAGCATTCTGCAGTATTAAGTTATCCTCAAAATATCTTATTRGATTTTTGGTGATACAAACTTGGAGAGCCAGGAGAATCACATGCCCATGAAGAACTCCTTTCAGAGAAAATAAAATTTGTTCATTAGAAATGACAATACTATCTAGTTTATACCATTTACGTAACTCTGTGTATGACTACGTAATTCTCTGTGTGAATACTGGCTTCATCAGCGRGACTTGTCAGGTCTTTTTGGAGAAAAGAATGTTAAGTCAATTATTAAAAGATACAGCAGCTTAATTTCTGATACCATTTTAACAACATGTTGCTCAAACAAGAGAAGCCTATATTTGCATTAATATTGCTAATGTATTAAATAGCTAATAAACTATATTTAATATATAATACACTAAGCAGATGCTCATATTTACTCGTCCTGACAAGTATCACAGAATATTAACTTCAAAGATGATGTGTAAAATACAGCAGTAAAGACTGCCTGGCCTTCCAAGAGCCCTTTCACTCTTTTCCCATCATATGTTGGTGGTGGCATTGCCGGGCACGGTTCTGCTTATGTAGAAGTAGCTTATACACAACAACCATATTCAAAACAGAGCAGTGCAGGGATGCCGATCAAACTCCTCAGCAACCCAAGCTAGTGAAGCATCCCAGTTCAAGCCACAACAGCAAATCAATTTGAGATAAAGAGAGTTTTTTCCTCTGTTTGTTTTATAACTTTCTGAACAGATAAGGAAGGACTGTTTATAGGAAACCATTAAATATCTTTTAAGAAAAGGAGTCTTTTTTTAAATATTATGGCAAGGAAGTTTTAATGAGACACMGGCACTTTGCATAAACAGAGTTCCAAAAACAATGACAAATGCATATGCARCAAAAGTAAGTAAATGTGAGCTTGCCTCCATTGCAAAAGCTTCAAACCAGCAGATCTAGGTCTACAAAAATAACATGARACAGTAAGACTGCACGTTTGTAGAAAACGTGTATCAAAAATAAGAAACAACAACTGAAAAACAAAACCACTCAAGAGTAAATCAGCACATGGCAAACACCACCAAAGCTTCATCAAACACTCAGCTAAAAAAACATGCCTTAGCCACAGGCCATAGAATAAACAGCAAAGAAACACATCACTGGATGGAAGCAAATGTTCAAACAAGGAGATTCAGGAAGCTTTCTGAAGGCACGTAAGAACAGCACACYGAAATGCTATAACTAAAGGCATGGCCAAGGATTCTGCTGTAATTTCTAACAGAGCAAAACAACAAAAAAAATCAGTTTAAAGTTTAGATAACAGCTTTTAAATTATGAACGAATTTAAACTGAAGCATTAAAAAGAGTGGCTTAAAATGTCAATACTCACTAATTAATGGATTATTTAAGCAGGAAAAACAATGTAATTTCTTATTATAGAACCCCAGTGTTGCCAGTAGGTCAAAGGAGGGACCCTGGCCCTCTACGCAGCCCTGGTGAGGCCGCACCTGAAGTACTGGGTGCAGTTCTGGGCTCCCCAGTACAAGAGGGATGTGGAGATTCTGGAGGGCCCAGAATAGAGCAACAAAGATGATTAAGGGACTGGAGCATCTACCATATGAGGAAAGACTAAACGAGCTGAGCCTATTTAGCCTGGAGAAAAGAYGACTGAGAGAAGATCTGATTAATATGTATAAGCACCTGAGGGGTGAAAGCAGGCAGAAGGGGTCAAACTCTTCTCAGTGGTAGTCAGTGATAGGACAAGGGGTAATGGGCACAAGTTGAAACCCAGGCAGTTCCACCTCCATGTGAGGAAGAACTTCTTTCCTGTGAGGGTGATAAAGCCSTGCCACAGGCTGCCCAGAGAGGCTGTGGAGTCTCCTTCTCTGGAGATCTTCCAAACCCGCCTGGATGCYACCCTGTGCCTCGTGCTCTAGGTGTCCCTGCTGGAGCAGGGGAGCTGGACTAGGTGATCTCCAGAAGTCCATTCTCCTCAACCATTCTGTGATTAGGTGAAACCAAATGCTTCCTACTGTCCCTATCAGACTTCAAAAGTGGCAACTTCTCAGCCATTTTAACTTCAAAATAACTTGACATTTTCTGTACAAACACTGCATGGCAAGTTGAAAGTRTAAAAGCTAGAGACAACATAAAATACAAGCTTTTTGTACACACATCAAGACAAATGGCACATTGCACACATCTTACTGCGGGTTTTTGTACTTAAAACATTCAAATCCTGTATTTAAAAATCAGTCCTCAAAAGACACTGTGACACATCCAGGTCCTATGTCCAAATGTATCAGGCAAAGGCAGAATGGATGTTAAGTCTCCTGTGGAATGGACAGCCTCTGGTCAGAAGCTGAAGAAGGTGGCATGCAAGTAGTTTGTGCTGTTGTTATTCTCATATAGTAAATATTTTAGAACAGATMATTTTTAACATATTCTAAATTCAATATCCAAGTTGAAAAAACATAAAAATGCTGAAACTGAATATTCCTAGAAGACAGCCTTAAATTTCTTGGTATGTAGTGTGATTTCCTACAAATTTTTGACAGGGAGAGACTACAACCGAAATAGGTAATGTATGCAAACTTCTACTTGGCTACTGTTCTACAGGTTACATGAGGGGAAAAAAAAGTCTAATTARAAGTGGTGCTTTAATCACCAGTCATCTGCAGAAAAGATGCCCAAAGGCTCTTTGAGAAACATAACTGTCTATTAACCATCAGACTGACCACCAAATGATAATTTTAAATAGCTTCCAATTCCCAGAAGAAACAAGGCCAAGCATTAGCAAAAGCTCTGCAAAAATGAAGGAGTTACTTTTAGGGAAAATAAATGTTCAGGACACTAAGCAATATATTTTCTATTAACTTTATCAAAAATGTACTGCTTTGAAAAAAATCAAAGCCAACATTAAGATTGGCCTCCTTCATATTAGTGATATAAACAGACTCAAGCATGAAGGCATGTGCACACAGATGTGCATTAGGCTTTGTAATTAATAATGCAATTTATATCTTCAAAAGATAAGCATTTGACATATCTAATTATGAAGCCACATACCATCTAAATGTTGATTAAAATAATCCAAAATCACTATTAGCAGTTATCGCGGAACAAACCCGTTCCTCCTTTCCTAAAGCACATCTGACAACAAACGAYAGATTTAAATTGAAGATACAGATAAGTATTCATTCTTTCCATTAGTCACTGACATAGTTCAAACACAGATTTTTGGCAATGCAACTACCTTAATGAAATCCTTAAAACCAGCATTTGGTGGATCACAGGATTTTATAGCTGCCCACCCTAAAGCATGTTTATAAGAGATGTAATGGGGAAGAGCCTTAAGACAGTAATATTTTTCCCATGTCCAGATGAAATTATTTTATATTGCTTCAGAGCTCATTCTTTAACAGTATGTTCAGCCACATGTTCTGTAACAGTAGTTTCTTTTTTCCTGTTCACATCCCAAAGAAGCAGAGTTTCACAATCCAGAATTTCAAATGGGATTACTGAGATCTAAACCATTGATCTGTGGCAGAGAATTTACTACAATAGGAAGTATTTTACTTAAACAGAAAACGTATCTGTGGGTTCATGATGCTTMCAATTTATTCTCCCTCCCCAGTGTAAAACATTATTTAAGTGTTTAAAAAGGKGCTTAATGACAAAAAGAGAAATAAACACAAAATATTAAAAAATAAGAGCACTCATACCATCCTAAAGATCACTTGCAAAATAATTTTTAAAACCAYGTATATGTACAATATTTTAGTTGTAAGCATGAGGAAAGATGCAACTTATTCCCCTCAGACACTTCACATTTTAACACTGKGATGATCATAAGCAAACAAATCTGTGGAAAAACGGGATGCCAACCTAGAACACACTCCAGCCACACTAAGGCTCAATTCTGAAGGCCATACAGAGCATTCATGTTTAGCACTTTGCAGAAGAAAGACTCATGASGAGTGTCCTTACAGAAAGGAAGACCTACACAAGTCTCTTTACAGCTTCTGCTCAGGTCTCTCACCCGAAGATAGATTCTATTAAAAGRATTTTAAGTAATGTCTGTCATAACCACACAAAAAAATCAAGCTCTACCTACCATTCCTAACCATTCTACAAGACCTTGAGCCCAACATATTCTTTCCCACCCTTATCTGTACCAGGGTCTATCTAAAAGGGAAAAACACACCATGATGAGGCATGAAAGCCATTTTACAGAATACAAAGATCACGCAGATAGACCACTTACTCTAAAAGCACATGACGCCGGAAAGAATAGAACCTGATTCCCATCAGCAAGTATTTGGAGGATAACAGCGAATCACTGGCAAACTACCAAGCTTTTACAAATACCTATAGTAGTAAAACTTAATACAAAGGCAGAGATTTTAAAACCGAAACCAAGCTTTGAAGATTTAAGTCTTTCTAAAGGAAAAGCCTATTTTAATCACAAGCAGGAGTAAAGCTTATACTGCTAACACTCATATAAAAAAAAAAAAAACATGGAAAAAGAAGTTTTCTTCCAATCTGCCAAAGAAGGTAAAGCGAAAGCCTTCATTATACCCTTGACAATCAACAGCTCTTCTGTTCATTCAGAGTAGAACCTGAGGTGTTTTACAGCAATCTGTAAGGACTGCACATTTACAAATTTTTCTCTGTTATGGTTATGAAGTAGCATCAAACTTTAATAACCACATTCATAAAAGGTATTTCAGATTAAAGCATTCTGCCTATTTGCAGCTTTATTCTAACTTCCTAAMAGATTATAGCCACGCTTAAGAGTCGAAACAATCCCTAGGAGCTCCTTTTTCATCCTACTTCTTTCACAAATGCTATTGAACAACTGTGACAACTCCAATTACTGCACTTTTCATTTGTCTCCCTGTGTTATTACAGCGTGCTTAAAAAATACTATATATTTCAGTTTAATATGTGAATTTTAACTGACTGTAAGAAAGCAGATCTGAGAACAAATCCATGGCTGTTGCAGCATACTCGGCTAAGCAGTGCTGTAGACTTAAGAGAACAGGAGATTAAAGCGCTGCTGTGACATTGGGGCACACAYATCATTTTACTGTGACGTGTCAGAGATTACCTGCTTCTGTTCTTTCGTACACTTTTCAGAAGGACTAATGGCTTTATAGCCTTGTATCCTGCCTTTAATAACTGACATGTTAAAGAACATTTGCAGTAAATCTGCTTATATTTGAGCTTAGCACAGGTGAGATTTAAATAGAGACAAATCTTCAGAGGGCATTAAGGGTCTCCAGTGCTCATTTCAAACAGAAATATTCCCAATACCTCTCATGTGCTGACAAAGGCATTGTTAAACCTATGACAAGGTTAAAAAAAAAAAAATATATATATACAGTAAGTATTTGAAATACACCATTATAAAAGTAGAAAATACATCAGAAACATGAAAGCACATTACAGGCAGACATTCAGAAACATAAAGGGAGAGAATATAGTTTTCATAGCTCACTTTTAATCATGTCCTGCAAAACGTACTCTCATTACCCCAATGATTATACTGAAATTATTAACTGCAACATATCAGAAGATCCTTTTTGTCGAAGAGCAKTAATGTGGAAACTCAGAATCAAATTCATTCTCTGCACTGCAAAAACAATTTTTGACCAAAGCATTTTAAACCAASACCGATTTTGGCAAAATTGCTATCCAAAAGGAAAATCTTATAAAGACAATACGTATTTTACACATTTGCTTCTTTTGCCTTCACTAATAGATAGAAAACAGAACTGTAGCAGTTTTTTACTACCTATCTTCACATAAATGCTCCTTACCTGACTTGCATCATTTATTAATTAGGTAGATCCTCTTAGCTGAGACTTAACATTCTGTTTCTATAAATCCACATATTTTATTTCTCTGTGAACAAAAACATTTCAGAAGCATAATATTGAAATAAATGGCAAAAAGTTTTCTTCAGCTTTCTAAACAGGCAAGAAAGTGGAGAGAATGGACAGTAAGTTGTTTTATAGTGAGGTTATGGCAAAGACCAAAGCTAATTCATCAATGCTCTCATGAGCTATATGATTCATGTACTATCCAGTTATAACTGAAGAATAGGACAGTCATTTAAATGGCAGAATATAGCAGCCATCTCACAACAGGAAAATTAACTGAAATGAAAGTACATAAAAAATATCTGAAGGGGAAGCAAAACTCAGAATTTAGCAAACTTAAATAGAAATCTCTATGAATCTCTATGATGGATTTTAAAAAACAGCAGGACAGCATGGTATCGCTTGACTGTGGAAGCAAATCTACAACAAGATGTTACTCAAAAGAGTTGGTGGGGAGAATGATTCAGAAAACTACAGACTCGCATTCTGACGAGATTCTCAAGAGTGCACCAAAGTTTCTTAAAAAAAAAAGAAAAGCTTGAGAGAACAGATAAATAATAATTAATTTAAATTGGAATAATTTAAAYTGGAATAAGGTGCAGTGTGCAAAAATCCTACCAAACTAGACTGTAACAATCTCAGTTCCATCTTAGTAAAGAAAAGCAACTTTTTTTCTTAGAGAGCATTATCTCAAGGTCTCTTGTGTAACTTAATTCAAAACTGCAAACTTTTTAATCAAGATTTGCTTWAAAAAAAAGGAAAAAAGGAAAAAAAGAAGAAAAAAAGAAAAGAAAGAAAAGAGGGCAACTCTCTAGGTTTCAGCAGAGATCCAGCTCCCACAGTTCTTCCTTCACAGCTAGAAAATATCATTGGATTTCTATAAAACACAGAAAAGAGCAAGGAGTAGACAACTCCCTACAAGAGTACGGGTCAGTRGGGGGAGGAGGGGCGGGGGGGACGGAATCTACACGACATCCACACTTCATCACCTAATCTAGATGAGGGACGTACTGCAATTAGGGTAGACTATTTGATAAAACAGAAAAATTAAAGAAGACACCACGCCTTAAAAGCAAATCCGATTATGTTGAAAAGCATACAAACATACTGCAAGTAACTTGCTGGTGGAGCTATCTAGACCTGGCATAACGTTGTTTAATACTCTAACCAAAGACAACAGTAAGAGTTAGACAGAGTACTAACAAAAACATGTCAATGAAAAAAAAATTGGAGGTTTTKTGTGCAAATAATAAAGACTCAAACACTATAAAATGACAAGAGTATCTTTTGAGGACCAGAGTAGTAGAATGATATGGAATGCAAGAACAAATAAAAACACTACGTATCTGAGAAGTAATCAAAAAGGTGTGGCAACTCTAGAGCTCATCAGATAGAAATAACAAAGGGATCCAAGTACACTAGTTCCCRTTGTTAAGACAACAAGCAATTAAGGGCAAACATGATTCTGCAATCATGATCTATCTATCTATCTATCATGATACAGCCAATAGGGACAAGAAAGTATTAACACCACGGTCCAAAAAAATGGGTARGATTTAAGCTGATATACACCATAACTGACTTCCAACTAAAAGAGAGGCCCAAAGAACCTACTCACATGACCAAGGGAATGGGAAACAAATTATTGGAGCAGAGATGTAAAGGCCTCATTTTTTTTTGTGTCAAAATGAATGGATGGTATATAAGACTGACATCTACAAACAGCTCAAGGGAAGCATCAGAGAGGGAAAATAAYTATTTAAAATAAAGTAAAATGCTGGCATAAGAACAAATAAGTATTAAATGGCCATGAATAAATATATGCTGCAAGTTAAGTTGCCAGTGATCAAAGCAGCAAGTTTCTTGATAAGTTTATTTGGGAAGGTAGCATTCCAGAAGTCTTCCCACAAGAATAGCAGAGGAAAAGCAAATTCTTTTTAAGATGAGACTTGACCAGTTTATAAGAGAAACTAAGTAGGGTACTTGCTACACACTTATGAAAGGACCMAAGTCAATGTCCCAGCAGGACCCTTACTATGATGTGTTTATGTGACCCTGGGGCTTGTCAATGTGCACAGAAATTCAAAYGCTTGAAGCTGAAACACGGGCAGATGAACTAATGTGGAATTGTTGCTGACATGCACATACATCGGCACGCAGACATGCTTGTGACTGCATGTGTGTGCATGTGTACACACACACAATTCTTTTGTGTGCACATGTAACRTGTGTGCATGCATGTGTATATAATATGCATTTAAATAAAAATATCAACCTATATATATTTTAACAATAGATAATTTTTCAAATCTCAACCTTGGTGCCATTGGCCAGAGAGGACTACATGCAAGAATTTGTCAAGACATACATGGCATAATCTTGAGAAAAACTAGAGGACTGGGCCAACAGAAACCTCATGTAGTTCAACAAAGAGAAAGTTCTGCACCTAGGTAGAATAACCCCAAGCATTACCACAGGTTGAAGACCAACTGGCTCGGGAGCAGCCCTTCAGCTGCCAAGTGCAGGACAAGCCCACGGCACATTCTCAGTGCAGACGGGCTAAACCAGTCCAGGATGTCCTGGACCACATTCATTAGGATGAATGCAGTAGCATATCAAGGGAAGTTGTCATCCTCCTCTACTTAGTACTACTAGGCTGCATATAGAATTCTGCATCTGGTTTTGAGCTATCAGGCTGCAAAAGCCATTAAAAAACCTGAAGAAGGTCCAAAAAACAGCTGGTGGGACACTGGGAGCCTAGAGTACCTGCTCTGGGAGAAGCCGAAGGAGTTAGGCTCATTCAGTTCAACAAAGATCAAGTTGAAGGAAAACCTGACAGCAGTCTACTAGTGGAAGGAATTGAAGATGACAGAGATCACAGTTGGAGGCAAGCAAATGGCATCAAGGAGTCTTCCTTCCGGTCTATGTGTCTATGATTCCATAAAGTTATGTTCCACTCTAGCACCATGGTTTTAACTTTAGTATCTTTAACAGATGTTTTTCTTCTCTTTCCATATTTGTAAGCCAAGACTTGCTACTGAAGTTTCAGTAAACAACAGCTTCTACTAGGAATAATAAGATTTATAAGTTTTTTTAGAAAGAGTTAGTAACATCATCTTAGTTTCATCATGAAACTAAGTTCATCATGAAACTAAATGATGAAACTTATTTTCATCATTTTTGGCACAATGTATGCTACAGTAATTAAAATATCCATTTTGTACCAAATAAAATTCTCCATTTAAATTTTCCCTGATTCRGACAGGAGCATGCTTGAGAGATCTCCTGATGAGTTCTTCTGGATGAGGACAAGTGAACCATCACCATTCTTATGAAAAGAATGGAAGAAAGAAGGGTCACGTAATTTTGAGGGCATACTTGGAGAACTGCAGTGAGGCCTGGAAAAAATAACTGTAAAAACAGTGTGATATATCAGCTAATAAGACCAAGAGCAAGGGCTTATTAGATAACTGCATGCTTGTTTTTCTAGACCTAACCAAGATTATCACATGCTTGTTTTTCTAGACCTAACA
>PTEX01000093.1:1202651-1235473 GCA_003342815.1 Eudromia elegans
CACCACAGCAAACAACAAAACCCGCACAGATTCAGATTTCATTTTTCCTCTGTATGAAATGAAACACTCTATGAAGCGCATAGAAGAATCATTATAAAAATAGAGGGTTTGCACCTTCAACAAATCTAACATTTGCTTTGTAAAGATTTAGAAAATACTTAAATCTCAGAACAGTAAGCAAAGTAGTTCAAGTTCACTGACTTAAGAAAACATTCTTTTATGCTGCATAGTCCTAAAATAAATACTTAAAAGGAACTAAGAATATGCCACTATATCTCCTTTTCCATTTTCCCTCAGATAGAAATGCTAGAATAAACATTCTTATTAGTTTGCATTGCAGTGTTTTTATAAGGTTAATAACTGAACTGTCAATCAAGGCCTACATAAATACAGTAGTTGAATACCTTCTGCTTTAGAAGCACTTTTATCTACAAGAGAGCTAGCCAAGATCTCCTAAGGACTGCATGGTCTAGTTTGCTTTGATCTCTTTCAAGTACAATTTTCTTTATACCTCTTGGTTTGTTATTTATGACAGCTTTGTGTAATCAGGTATGGTAAGGTAAGTGCACCTGTGTCAAATACTTCAGGAAAAGTATGACTGAGAGATATAATTATGCAACATGCAGTTGACTAAAATAATTTGTAAAGAACACTTCTGCTGATAAAATAGCAAAATAAACAAACACTGAAGGGGCTCACAAGAAAAGTAGGGATGCATCACAATCAACATCACAGGCACAGTCCTGGCATTAACAACAATGTAATGTAATCTAAACAGCAGCAGATTTTTTTATATACCTACACACACACACACACTTTCAAACAACTATGTCTCTAGAAAGTTAAGTCATGTGCATACGCATGCATATGCATTCACACATGCACACAGACAAGCATAATGAAATTTATGCATCTCTAGAAAAGTCCAAATAATTCTGTTCAAATACTTCCTATGTAATTATTACCTTTATTGTTTTCCCAACAAAGTTAACATAATAACCTGCACTCTTTCTCTCCATCTGAGAGTACTTCTGTGGAGAGTAACTGCTTATTACCTCATATATAAAGTTTGTGAATTAGGGGCTGTCTACATCATGCATGGAACAAAACAGAACAGTAGTGTCAATTCAAATTTATGAAAGCTTTTATCACCGCAACAGAAAATCAATCGCATATATGGTTAGTCTTATAATACTTATTTATTTCATCTAATATATTTTATTCATTATGTTAAACATTAACATTATGCCCTTAATTTATTTAAAACAAATGAATGAATTGAAATTACTTCAGAGCAGCACATATACTTTGACTTTGGGCCTGCCTTTATTCATCTTGCTTTACTGTACTCATCTCTGTTTTCTGTCTCTGCCATTGGATATCACATTAGGAAGTTTCTCCCACATCAGGAGTGTGTGGATACATGTGTGTGACCCCAGKGGACCCACAGATCTGACCAGAATTTATGCACGTTAATATTTTTCTAATAAAGGGTATACAACGTAAAACCTTTAAGTCAAAGCAGTTCTGTAGATATTAGACATTTTAGAGAGACAGAGGCATTTCCTGTTTCTAAAATCAGCTGAAATCACATAGAAAAACAGTATCCTTAAACTCAAGGAGAAGAGTCAATTTTTTTCACCATAGGCTACACATTTTAGATAGTTTAATTTGTAAAATGAATAGAGTAACAMTAAGGGAAAAAACAGATTTATGAGCTTGTTTTTCCATGTGTATGAGTTYCTGCACAAAACTTTCATCTTACTTTACCAGTTAATAACACCTTATCATCATCACTCCTCCTGTAAAAACATTTAGGAATAGGAAGCCTGTTCCAAATTATACTTAAACAAGCATATTGTTATTGAACTATTAATCGGTAGAGCTGTAATGGTTATCTGATTCAACCTGAACTTTCGCATGCTTTCTTGAGATAGTTCTGATATCAAGTCTTCCAAATCTGTCAAAGTCAATAAAAAAGAGCCAGAGCATTTAAAACAACAGCACAAGGAAAGTTGACCAAAATAAACRTGGCCTATTTTTGGCAGAAAGAGGGGGCAGGATTTTTCTTTCAACAAAAAGAAGCCATCGGAGGATAATTTACTGCATTGGATCCTGATTTGCAAGCAGTCACAGGAAACACTAAGGTGGCATGCAGCAAATAGCCGACAAAATGTTGTTGAGAAGGAGCCTGGAGGAAAAGTAAGGACCAGATATATCACGGGCATTTAATATCCTTAAACAACTCATGAAACATCACAATCAGTGTGACAGGATTTCGGCTGCTGTGGACAAAAAGCTGCAGCAGACCAAGGTTGCTAGAGAAAATCCAYTAGGGAAGCACTGGCAAGATCCAAGATGAAGTAGGCTCAGTAGTTCCCGCAGTAGCAGGCAGTCCAAGAAATTCCTGAGCTCTCAGGCCAGTTTTATGGATCCAATCATGTTTGTGTTGGCCTGAGGAAGCCAGTYCAAGAGGCTCTGCTGCCTCACCACAGCCCCTCCATGCCACAACTGCAGAACCATCACGCTGGTCACCATCCTTTCTGGCTTTAAGCGGCACAGAAGACTCCTGCCAGTGGTGCCTCTTCAAGTCAGAGCAGGGCATTTCAGGATTAGGGTCAATGAGTATCTTAGCAACACCTTCACAGTGCTATTCAATTAATGTACCACGTGTCAATAGCGCTCGGCCACATTGGTGCCACAGACACTTCAGTTTATCCCAAAAACACTACAGGCAACTCCTCTGTCTTCAAGCAGCAGCCACCTCAGAATCCCCATCAGCACTCTGTAGGATTGATTTGGTCCTATGTCCAGGCACGCAGTTGCTGAAAAATGTCAACCACACACTTGGCAACAAAAACAGTAAGCAGAGGGCAGCACATCTGCACAACCTGTTCACACCTACGTAGCTCTTCTGCTCCAGAAATCCCTGTTCTTCACTGTCCTAGTTCTTCGCTCCAATATAACCACCGATGCAGACACAKGGTGAATGACTCATCCACAGCATGATCCCACCAACATACAATAACAACCAAYGACAATAAGCATCTTCTACCAGCATCTCCTCAAAATARAACCCAAGTTTTCAGAGAAGGGATTTTCTCTACCACAATCTCACTATAGTCTTGTCCTCAGAGCCAGAAAGACAGATCTGTTCACACTACTGACCAACTTGCTGACCAACACACCTGACCAACCATAGCAATTTCACACAAAGTTTAGTTGAGAAAAAGCCCAYAACCCATCCTTTTTTAGATAGATGCCCAGAATAGCCCAGCAATAAGACAACTCCCACTGACAAAGGGCAGGTATTTAAGATCCCTTTTCTAAAAATCAGGCAGAGCTGAAACCTATGCAAGTTCCTAACGGCCACCCCAGAGAGGTAGACTCTGCCTGGCTTCAGACAGGCAGCCACTTACTGCACACAGACAAGTCTCTGAGCAACAGAACGRGAATCTCAAAGCCAGAGATCTCCCGGCTTTCACACAGTCTCCTGTAGATGTAAGCTGCTACAGTGCTAGTGTTGTTGAAAAACAAGCCATCTGATTTAAAAGGAAAAAAAAAAATAATCACTTCAACATGTAAATCCTGTTGCAGCAAACTCCTAAAGCAAACAGGTTTAGGACTCCTGAAGAGGAGAGGTGCCGAAGTGCAGCTGCCCCCTGGGAAGTTGCAGCAAAGAGCCGTGGAGCGACACTGACCCCGCGTGGCACCTCACCACGGGCACYGCTACTGCCCAAATGCTGGTCTCGCTGAGCACAAACTTCCCTCAAGCCACATACTCTCCAAAAAGAAAGAGGCATTCTGAGCAAAACAGCAAAACTGACAGTGCCAGCTGCACTGGAATGTGAAAAGAGAAGACGCATGGGGTTCACAGGCTGTGGGATTGCAGGTATGGATAAGAAGAGATCTGCTCTTAAGAAAAATTAGATTTATTATTTATATTTAAAGGGAAATATCCRTCTGTGATCTCCCACTTGTACTTCTTCCTAACATTCATATATCCATAGTAGTACCTAATTTTTCACTGGGACAACACTCTTGCTTTTGTGTTATCATGATCACAAACAACCTGCCATGTTACTCCTATGACTGAATGACACCAGAAATTAGGAATGCACATTAAACAGCTAACAGTTACATTACAGAAACCACTAGCTGTCCACATTTAACATCTGGAGGCATGAAAACTACAGTAGCAATACAGAATCACTGCTTAACACGTAAAAATGAGCATTATTTTCAGAAATKATTCATAAGAGTTGTATTCTTTCAGAAAGTGTGCACCCTGCCCATATTTTGGAGATCCACTAGAAATTTCTGAAATGTTTACAATAATTATCCATAATGCAAACACTCTGTGGCCCTTCAATCTCATCAATAAATATTTTTAAACATCTTTCTTTCTGGATTACTTCTGAATTCCTATTAKAACAGCAGTCTCAGCTACAGAGCACAGGGCAGGGATATGTCTTGCTGCAGAAGCAAAAGGGCTGCAGCACAAGTGCAGGGTTGRGAAAGGGCCCCTTTGGAAGAGCAGACACTTTTTCTGCTCATGCTCTAGAACGAGGGCTCCAAGAAATGGAACTACTCAGGACTGGGCAGTTCTGGRGGCAGAAGAAACTTGAGATTACAGAAGGCACCTGTGAGAGAATGGATCTGGAGCAGGACTGTGGAAGTCAAGGGTTGAATTCCTGGGAAAATAAGCTGTTWTSCAGGACAGACTTTTTGAAGTTTAGAGGAAAGAGATGAGGGAGAGACATAGGTGTTTGAGAGTAAAAAGACTAAAGGGAAAAACTGCAAATCAGCAGGGGTGATATTATAGACCTGCTTCATAGGGAAAGGAACACACACGAGTGAGCATTGACCCTCTAGTCCCTTACTTCTCTCTCTGATGTCTAGGTACCCAARCCTCTCAGAAGTATCCCTTCCCTGTGCAGCAACATATGAGTACAAATTGACTCCTACTGYCAACAGCAGGCATCTTGAGCACTTGGCAGTACAGTTTAAGCAAACCTAGATATATGTTTTAATAATATTATGATTCAAACTTATCCATATAGCAAGCAGTATTTTCAATCACTGTTGACTAAGGATATATTTTGTAAAYTTAAAATGGATACCAACTACAGCTTACCTATTTTTTTTTGAATTTTCATCCTTCCCTCTTTTAACTCCAAAAATTCTTGTAATTAGAGCACTAAAAAGAAGAGTAGAAGAATTTCTCACCTAAAGGAAAAAGAAAAGATGATGAAGTTTTAAAATGACCTTTAAGTTGCGCTTATTAATTTTTATATATACACTGACACTATAAATTCAGAAAGTATTTTCAGTTAAGTCAAGATGGTACTAATAGAAAGCTCAGGGGTTTTTTTTTTTTTGCAGTTATCTATTTGTATGTTACAGCATGTAKCCAGATTTCTAGCAGATAAAGCAGTCACCCTTATCCACTGCAGGTCATGAAACATTCTAGCTTAACATACCATTCTTTAATGAATSGTCAAAATAATAGCAAGAAGAAACATAAATTAATTCTTACTAGCTAGATATACTGACTCAAATCTGTCAGACGTATATCTTTATCTGGAAGGTCATCTTTGCCCCTCATTCTTATCAGTAACACTCCATATCACAGGAAAAAAAAATCATTAAAAATGTAAACATCAAGACCGAACATGAGTTTTCTGAGGTCTCCCTTATTATTTTTGTCCCTTAGAATATTACATCATACAACACTCCAATAACTTTGGTACTGTTATTACAAACAGTAATATTTGTAGTAACAAATGTTTGTTATTACAAACATTACCGAAGCTCTGCTGAAGAGCTATGTATTCTTTAAAGCTACAGAAATAAAATTAAGGATTAACTTACTGCCCAAACAGGGGACACGAAACCTAGGATTGCTGCCTGCATTCCATCTGCAACATAGGGCATGATGTTTTCACCTAAACGAGTATCCCTAAACAGTGCTCGCAGGATATTTAAAGCATGAATCTGTGTGGGTAAGGGAGAYACAAGAAAATACATATTATTTGGAGAAGATCTTAAACATAATGCAACTCGATTACAGCAATGAACACAAAACAAAAATAATTCGTAAACACACCTGCACTTCGATTTCACATTATATATWATCTAGAAATACTGTTATTAAAAATAACATATTGAAATAGTACAGCAGTAAACAATGTTAAAAGTGATTAATATTTTATAATACATTCTTGTAATACAGTTCAGTCATCACAGTAAAGGCCAACATGCTCCCTTCCTTAGGTTATCATGACTGTACAAACAACTTTCAGAGTTGATAACAATCTTTTTCAACATTCTAGAGATGCTGTAGATACTGTGAGAAAAAATTAACTCAAAGGAGGAAAGCCATCACCAATTTTAAACTAAAACTGAGATATAGGTTTGTCTCAACAAACAGAGCATTTTCTTATCTGTATTTATGYTCTGTAAGGGAAGGTGGTAATCTCTTTAGCTTCACAGTATTTGATAAGGCTATGAAAAATTATACCAGAAGATGATCTGGCATAGTAATTAAAACTCMGTTAATTTCTGTATTTGTGTAATGTGAACCACAATTTGTTGCCAACACTTTCAAGCTCTCGGTAACTGAATTCTGAAGATAAACAAACTGACTTTAGAACAATATTCTTACATGTAAAATACATGCATTTAAGTTTTACAAGTTACTTAGTACGTATAATTGGGTTTTTATACACTTTCCCTGCATACAGTATCACTTTTATGGTTTATGCAATACATTTTTGTACTCCAAAAGTCAACAAATATTTGCTAATCTCCTTGCATATTTTTAAAACAAATAAAATAGTAAACTTCTACTATTGATCATACAAATTCAAAGTGAATACTACTATTTGTTGCATGTAATATGTGAAATTATATCCATTTTGTTTTTTAATAATTCCAGTAACCCCATAATCTCTGCACAGGTCAATGCATTTTAAAATTCAGCTATAGATAATAAAAAAAAGACTAATAACAACAATTTCCTTAACTGAAGAAAAAACAACTCTTTTTGACATTTGCCTTTGATTACGAGTAGCATTTTACCTGTGGAATTACACTTGCTGATTCTTTCCGAGGTGCAGCCAAAGATATCAGTTCTTTCATTGCCATTTTTAGCAAGTCTGCTTTGCCCTTCTTTGGTTCTGAAGCTAACAAAGCCTACAGAATGTTTAAAAAGAAAAATAAACAAAAAACTCCCCACGTATTTCTAGTCATTTTTCTTTACTATCACTTCTCCTTCAAGTTACTATAGTTACTGTATTACAGCCTACCTTATGAGCATATATAGAAACTAAAAAAAAGTTTGATAAAAAGTTTCAGTTTCAACTCCTCRTCTTGTTAATAGCCTCCTCAAGAGTCAATAGTTCAGTAAAAAGAATTTCCCTCTGCACATGAAAACTGGTATGTATTATTGGTATGTAACAGATAATAAGTTATGACATTTAACAAAACAGATCTGTTACAGAAAAAAAAATCTGTGGCATTATGTCTACATGTATTTCCTAAACAGAAAATTTTTTGGCTTTATAATAATATGCACATGTTGGCCACATGCTAGTCAAAGAATAAATCCCAATTTGCTAAAAAATTARTAAGTCCATAAATTAGTAAGTCCATAAAAGCAGCAGTTAGCAATTCATTTTTAAAAGCAGACAAGGAAAATATCCACCTCTAAACTGTAACAATTCAATCAGTAAGGCACAGTAGAGCTGAGATGAAAATACTCTAACTCAAACCTGTTAAGAATTAAACTCTTATTTGGATCTTTGTTAATATCTCTAGTTGAATTTGTTTAGCTCCACAAAAATGGATAATGACAAATTACTTACTTCTAATAAAAAAAAAGTGATTACTAATTTGAGCTGTGTAGCCCAGAGCCTGTTCAGGATATGTTCAAAAGGAATATTTAATAGTACATTACACTGCATAAAAACAACCAAAATGAAAAACCCTTCAAAGTGCTTAATCCTCAAACGTAAATATTAGGCACATACTTGAAAGTAGTCCTTGCCATTTTAACAATGGTATTAATGACTAGCGAAAGAGAGAGGGGAACAGGAGAAGGAAAAAAAAAAAAAAAAAAAAAAAAAAAAAAAAAAAAAAAAAAAAAAAAAAAAAAAAAAAAAAAAAAAAAAAAAAAANCACAAACCACCACCACACACACCAACAACAACACACCCAAAAACAAAACAACCAACCCACCAGTAGACCACACAACTGGGATAATGAAGTAATGACTAGAACTCTCTATCCTAAAAATGCTAAGGCCATAGCCAACATTTTCCCAACATTTCCTCTGCATCCATTTTTACTATCAGGTAACAATATTACTATTTTAAAGAGGTCATTTAGAATGTTTATAATCTTAAAAATTATGCATAACCATTAAAACAGAAATATTTCACTAAACCAAGAATAAATGTCACAGGAAGCAGATGGCAAAGAGACCACACTGAGTCGTGATTTTATGCATTAATAAAATGACCTTATAAGACTACTGCACTAATGCATGAGATTTTATATTTTTATAATCTAAATGTAACACACACTTTAAAAGCCTGAACTACTATCAAAAAAAATCACCTTTCCTTAATATGAAATTAYAGTTCAAAAATAATTAGACTAAAAATGATGTTTATTCCACATCATTTCATTAACTGACTAGAAAAACTTCAAGTACTTTTTGAGAATTATCAAAACAGAGGCATCTGATTTGTTTATCCAGATGACTGTGGCACAGTGCAAGCTCTGCCATATGTACTTAGTAACGTTGATCAACTTCAGACTATACAAGTGTTTTCTGTAATGAAAGACTATAAGTCCACGCAGTCCTCAAGTATTACAGTATCTCATTTTTCATGAAAACTTGATTGACACATGCTTGTTCTCTCACATTCTCAGCATTAAATCTAGCTAAAGCCCACTGGATTGGAACACTTGGTTGTGAATGAGGAAACCAGCAGACATGAACTCACCAGATTCATTCTGCAGAGGACTTAAAAATCAAAATTCTCTTTTACATCTGTAATTACCGAAACTTTAAGAGGAAAAACAGCTTTAAAACCAATGCCCTTCACATGATTTGTGCTATGTAGCACGCACAGACATAGCCAAACCAGGAACAGCCACAACTGCCTCCAAAGATGCCCAGCAAAGGGAACTTGCTCTGGGCAAACTGAGTGTGAGAAGCAAACAAGATGATTTCTTGTGGCAGTGTGAGCTTGCTCCCAGCTGTGCTGCACACTCTTGGAACATGCTTGGGAATGTGCTTTAAATGAGTGGAGAAGGTTACAAATCACAGTTATCCTGGACTTCTTTTTTAGAAGACTGGTCAAAAATTAAGACGATAGGGGTTAATTTAGAGGAAAGTAATAACATACTCCTAAAGAACAACGGGGAATAAAAGCAGGTTATTTTATGATTTTGTCCTTGTCTCTTCTTAACTCGTGCTCTTCTGATGGGTTCTCCCCTCTCCAAAAGGAAAACAAATAGCTACATGATAAGAAAGGTTACTTAATCAGGGAAACAATTAATGATTTTGCAGGGATTTTCACAGTGGCCACCCTGATGTCAGGTCTTTGAAATGACAGTCACTGAATCTATCCCCAGTCAAAGACTCAGTAGACTTGCCCAGCAAGATTGTGCTAAACACAGCTTAACCTCTTCATGGTGGCACAAATGCTGTCAAAGTCTGCAGGAAACAAACAAACAGAACAACCTACCTGACCAAACAGAGCTAAGAAATAAACAAACATTCATCAGGAAAAATAAATATATAAATACAGAGATAAAATTAACTGATACCTGTATGTAGAATGGAATTCCAGCACTACGTCTGGTTGCACACAATTTAGATGAAGGATCACAAGATCTGATTTCTTCTAAGACATGGCATAACCACTGCTCTGGCATCTTGCACAGACTCTCATTGYTACATCTATAAAAAGTAAGCAAGAAGGAAGCCAGGTCAAAATCAAAGTAACAGTGAACTTAAAAATACTTTTTAAAGTGTTTCTTATCATCTACAAACAAGAACAAGCATAAACATACAGATTCCTAAAAGAAATAAATTTWAAAAGCGAWTTTCCTTTTTTTTCCCCAATGCCTATAAAGATATTAGCCCTGCTTGGTAAGTGTCATTAGGAGAAGATATTTCACTAAATAGAAAAACAGACTTCTATCATCCAGCAGATGACTTCTCCTCCTGCAAAGAACACCCTTGCCCTTCTCTGGAGCAGAAGACATAAAATATGAACAGAACAGTTACTGAGTAGGAAGTGACAATACAAATTCACACCTTTATTGTCCCATAGAAACTAATGCATGACCCTTACATTAACTAACCATGTTTATAATCATACAAAACATAAATGAAGCATCTCACAATAAATACATATTATACAAATGCCCCCGCAAGCCTCAGAGCAGTAGAATGAAAAACAAGTACCATCACTCAAAATTCAATTAGTCAGTCTTCCAGTAAAGCATCTTAATTGCTCTCCTATCATGAAGTATTTCCCCTACACAGTCATATAATTTAGCATTGCCTGAAAGTGAAAGACTAAG
This sequence comes from Eudromia elegans, assembly GCA_003342815.1. Taxonomy (NCBI): domain Eukaryota; kingdom Metazoa; phylum Chordata; class Aves; order Tinamiformes; family Tinamidae; genus Eudromia; species Eudromia elegans. The sequence continues at coordinate 1,213,257 of PTEX01000093.1, forward strand.
GGCAAGCAGAATTCAAGTCTACTTCAAGTCCCAGTGTTCATCAAGTTCAATGAAATGCAACATATTTGATGCGAAAGACCAAATCATTAATCTTATATCAATACTCCAAATGGATGGTTCTTTGTTGGGGAAAAAAAAAAAAAAATCTATTAACTTACTAAAACTTGGTCTGCTAGTTTGACATGCATGATTCAGACTGGATAAAAATATTAATCACTGTGGTCAATACAATTACCTCAATCATGCAGGATTTCCCTTGCCTAAAAATATGAGCTATAATTAAATTCATAATTAAGCAGTGAGACCTTAGAGTGAGGTCATCTTTTTTACTTGGAAGATTGAAATAAAGAAGTTAGAGTAAAGCTAAAACACAGTAGGAACAAATTTTAAAACTGAAATCTAATGGGAAGTCCATATCTTCTCTGCTTTTTATCATCTTTCTCTCATCTTGCTTCCTTTCTCTCCCTGAAGAAAGAATTTAAGCAAGCTAAAAACTCAATAATGGGCAGCTAGCGAGGCTTTCATCTGTAGTTCAGCTCACTACCATACCTGAACTCCCAAGTCTTTAGAAAACAGTCTCCTTCCACCCTTCTATTCTCCTTCATTCTGTTACAAAATAAACAGAAAATTAACAATGGAGAAAAAAGGGGAACCACAGGAAACACCAGATAGAACAGCAGAAGCCACAGCAGGTTTTTTTTTTAACTCTTCAAAGACATCCCTTGGATTTCTACCATGAACTTCTCACTCTGCTGCCAAGTCCTTTCCCCTTTTTCTATGGGAACCTCTTCAAAAAGCAGCTGGAATGTAAACCCCAAGTCCAGAAAACCAGAGAAACAGGGCTTCACGGGAAGGACGTCACCTAATATTACAACATAAAGGAAGGCCACCTTTGTCCAGGCCAAGAAGCCTAGCCTASGTAATTCTAGCAGAGATCACACAAACCTTATAGCAGATGCCCTCGTGGCTCTGTCAATCCAAGGCAGCCTCTTAAGCCAAACAATGCAAAAGCTGCTGTGTCTGCGGCTGGTCCTACCTCACCAGTTAAGTGGAATTTAAATGCCTTGGTTTATCCAGGCAAAGAATGGTGCTCATCTCTCTTGGGTATGTTATTCTAGTATTAAAACAAACATGCCACRATACAAATTCACATTTGCTGTGGCGCAAAAGAGCACAAAGTAAAGCATAAAGAAAATATTCAAAAACTGCTATGCAGCATACTGAATATTTTATTGTTAAGTAAATTGAGGCTTTTTCCTCTTTCAATAGTAGTAGAAATAGGTAAAATATATTGAAATCTCATAAATTTCAGAACCTCTTAAAGCTGTTGCTTTGATCTTGCCACAAGTAATTCTACCTTGTACAGTCACCCATCAAAGGCCTTTTTTCTTTTTTAACGTGAAAGTGTTATTGCTTTAAAGTAAAAAACCTTAGAGACTATTGACTTTGCAATGGAGGAGGCTACTCCCTTAAATTTGGCACTCACTTTTCTTTATGGTCTGGCAAGAAGAATATTGTCTTAAGAAAGTAGTCCTAAAATTAAAGAATAATAATGAAGCTTTATAAAATAAAAAGTGTGKTCTCAAACTCAAATGTCCTTTTCCAGAATGAATCAGTAATTATTTTTACCAGATTTAGCAAATGATGTTCAGACTCAAAACTAGGCAATAACCCCATATGTAAGTTACTTCAGATCCAGTGCACTGGTGGTTTTTCCACAAATCTGTGTCTGTCTGCCTTCCGGTTGTAACAATTTCACACATACTCAAACCAGTTTCTGTGGTCAGGTTGAGCCAATGCAGAACAGTTGGTAATTCAAAGCTAAAGCCCCATCTCTAACTCATAGGGCTGTATTTTCTCATATCCAAAATGAACGATGTGTTGAGAACAAAGGGTGAGTCTTGGATTCGGCTTTGCTGGATGCTGGTGGTTTGTGGCATAAACTTCACATGACCAGAAACGTTCTCTATATAGGTATGTCCAGAATTCAGTGTTTCCAATCGCAGTAAATCCATCCTATCTGTGCAAAAGAGGTTTTCCTTTCATCACTTTTCTCCAATAGAAGGATTACTATATTATTTTTTTATATATGTGATATAATTTCTATTCTTGTCTTTACAAGGAGAAAAAAAAAATCTAGCCTTAGAATCACATTCCTATTCAAGCCACTCAAGAATATCCTCTAAAACTATTAAAACTGGTCCTCTCTCAGACATCCTCTTTCTCACAGCAGCTACTCTCAGTGACGCAAAATGTTCCAAGCAATACACTCCCACCAAAAAAGCTCCTGCTTTGAGGTCTCACCAGCAACACTGCAGAGCACAGAACCTTGGTGCTTTAAGAACTGAGCGATGCCACCATAAGCCMAATCTTTTCTTCCACAAAGCACAGAGAAAGATATAAACACTAGGCATTAAAAATTAACATGCCTTTGAATTGAGCAGTGCCTTAATATTACATATACTACTTTACTACTTTATAAACATCCCAAGGAACAGTAAGAGGATAACTTTTTTCCTCAGTAGAAGAAGCTCCCTTGATTTTTAAACAACTATTATTAATTTTGGACTATTTCCTTCACTACTTTGATTATAATTTTATCAAAAAGTTAATAACAACTGTAGCCCATTCCAACAGAAAGCCCACCAATAATTTTCTGATTTTACAAGTCTTCCCAGCAGACTCTAGGGGCCAGCGAAGGCAACAAGTAACAGCCACTTCCGAGCAACAAAAATGAGTCAGACGCGGAGTCTGCAGCAAAGCATCAGGAAGGTCTTTTCCCAATTCCCCAGCAGAAATCTTACAGCTTATAGCTCAGCAACTCTGTGTTTTGACAGATTAGCATTTTCCCACTAATATTGGATTTAAAGTTTGCCAAACCAAACTCAAGCTTTTTCTTACTCTTATTTTCTGACAGAAAGTTATGACACCTTGCCTTGACTTGTTACATAATACATAAAAACAGGACTTAGTGATTTTATGCTTAATTTCTTTAAAAATGCCCAGAATATATCTTTCTTAAATCAATACACTGTGCTGTTTAATGCAGCTCCTCCCATATTTTCCCCTTGCATTCCATAACTCGGGCAAAGTGAAGCTTTACAGCCACAGCTATGCAACATCACAATTTTGAAATTTCCTAAAATGTTCACATTCTCCTCGCTCTCTCAGAAAAGCTTCAACAAAACAGATACAAATCAAACCGAGATTCGAGTTGATAACCGCTGTCAACAGCAGACAATACCAGGCAGATGTCAACAAAGACGAACAAAATGCCCTAATAGAAGAAATGAAAATGGAGCAGAGAAAACCAGAACAAACTTAACAACTTACATTCAAATGAATGTCAAAAGAGAGACCAAATTTCATGTAGTCCATAAGATACATCTCTATGGAGGAAACAGGTTTCTTTGACTATTGACTCAGCTAGCTCTGGAGACCATTGCTCAGTCTAGAGACCTGTCTACTCATGGTTATCAAAAAGGCAGTTACTTAGGAACTGAACCGCAGAAGCTATATCCGAGCTAGAACGATCCACATTCTGGTGTGGGATTTTACAAAATGTCTGGCTCTCAAAGCAAAGCGCTAYGTTTCAATTCCATTTTCCATAAAAGCATGGGAAGGGATTTATCATTGTCTTCATGGGTTATATTTCACCAGTTACAATTGTGAAGCGTCAACAATGCATGCAATCCACAGAACGCGAGTTCAGCTCCATTCAAAAGACTGTATGGAATAGACACGTGACTGCAAGCTGTGCCAGGCAGACTTCCTCCCCCAGGACTTGTGGATGCAACAGTAAATTCATGTTGATTCTGAAACGTGTTTCAAGACTGCCTGTGCGTCAGACCGTTAGGAAAGAGGAAGGCCACTCCCTATTACTTGCAGCAGAGATGCTCGCACCTCCCACCAGATACCTTCAGAGACTCCAGGGAATTCAGTCTGACAGGGCAAGGGCCCTGAGTCTGACAGGGCAAGTCATCCAGAGACTCAATTTGCCCATTTCAGAGAGAAGGTTTCAAACACGGTACAGCCCAAGAAAATACTCCCCCAAAGAAATACTGGCTATTCTGAAATCAGTCTCCTCTTCTTTGAACATGAACCCTAACCTGGAGTCTCTACTTCCTCATAACATATCTACTGTTGAAATAGGTATTTCAACATAGACACACTCTGGCTCTTGTAAGCTGGCTTTTTTCCAAAGGCACATTTGCTTTACTTAAAATAGCTTAACTTTTAAAGCATTCAGCAGCATGCATCATCAAAATATTATTTTGGAGTAGTGTTAATTCTGAAGAGGAAAATAGCTTAAATACTAAAGGTTTTTTTTTTTTAGTGATACATGCATATTGCTTACTGTTTTTATAACCATCAGATGGGTAGCATTCTTCACTGTTCATTTCAGCATTACATAAACCTTCTCTTAAGTAATTTATGCTAAATTACATACAGTGGGAATAAAAGGGAATAGGAACTAAGATTACCAGAAGCTGTCATAAGTTGTCAGGGTACAAGCATATTAGAAAGTTCACTGAAGTCCAAGGAAAATTGCTCTATTTGCCTCTGCTTTCAAAAGAAATTTAAAGGCTGATAATGAAAGAAAAGCAGCTGGTAATGTGTCTACTATAAACTGTCATAACATTTTATGTTTTTTAGTACTTCTTGCTTTTCAGTTAGCCTTGTCTCTATATCTAACATTTCAGGTAGTCTTGAATTTACCTAAGATTAGGCCAGTGGAGTTGTAGCTACTTGGCTACTATTCCTTCTTCCCTTAAATATGCTTGTGGTGGAAGTAGAAGCTTTTTATATTACGATAGCATTGCTCCAATGGCTACCCTAAGTCCAAACTGATGGGAGAAGTAAGACCTTCAAAACAAGAAGTGGACAATATAGCACAACCATGCATTTTAAATCACATTTTAAATCACAACCAGCATGCCTAGGACAACATTCGTTATATTCACCAATTCTTTCTACATATTCTGTACTTTTTAACAATGTACTCTGTTTGGATTTCTTTTTTCCAATATTTAAATAAATCTCAAAGAAATACCACCTGAAACTAAAATACTAGTTATTGGGCCGACACGTTTCAATTTGACAATGCAATGCTCCAAGAAAAAAAAAGTTTCTTTGCGGGGAGAGAGAAAAAAAAAAAAAAAAGCAAGTTTCATATGTAAAATTCTACACAGGTAAGAATAGAGAAAGTTTTAAATCATATCAGGGGTCTGCAAGAGAAGCAATTGAAAGAAGGAAGTTTTTCTTGGTTTGTGTGGGAATGTTTGTTTGTTTGTTTTAACATTACTGGAAGTGCCACATCTGATTCCAGAAACTGGGTAAAAAATTGCCTAGTGGGCTAACGTATATATAACTGCAGCCAAGAATATCCAGCAGACAGCAGACCAGCGCTTTGGACTCAGCTTGGAAAAATCTGAAGAGGTTTAAAACACCTGAGCTGTACCCCTTTTATATGATATTTACTAATTGGTGCCACAATGAAATCACTTTTTCAGAAAGCTGCCCACATACCTAGGAACACCTCACTCACTGCCATCATACGCTCCCAGTCACTTTGCTTGCGTGGGGTTTTTTGTTTTGTTTTGTTTTTCCCTCCCATCTTCCTTCTCTAGGTAGGTTCTGCTCTCTGAGTACTCACAGCAGTAATACTGGAAGAGATGGTGTCCTAGAGCAAAATTAGCAGGAAGATCACACAGTGGCACTCCATGCTGACCTCGGAGGCAGCACATTAAACCTGCCATAACCTGGTAAATATTTCTTTTGACATAGTGTTAACCTAAGCAGTTGCCTCACTAACAGTCACATCCCCATGACTGAGCCCTCAGTCTTGGCTGGAAAACTGTTTGAGCTGGTCATGAAGCTGTTCTGTATCAAAACGCAATAGAAATAAAATCTGTTTCCATTATCAGACTTATTTTTATTTTTAAAAGACACAGAAAACACACAGTGCCTCAAATTGACCACTACAATACTAAATAAAGGCAATGGAGACTCACTTGTCTCATTGAAAACTGAATATGATATGACCACAATACATCCTAGATAACAAGGAAGCATTAATAACTCTTGTGTCTATTCTCAGAAAYAGGTAACTAATCACTTAATGGGAATTCCAGCTCTCTAGCCTAGACCTCAGGATAGTTCTGCTCATTAATTCTTCTAGAAAAGTATGAAGTTACAGGAAGAAACAAAAAACAAATAAAAGACCACATATCAAATCTTGTGATACTCTGCCAGGTAGTTTTCGAAATATCAGAACATGCAACTCATCTCACGACAAATCATGAAAAAAATTCCAGGAAAACATCCTGGCTGAAAACAAGATGTCTGGCATCCATTTTCACAAAAAGGAGGGGAGAGGTAAGGGGAGTAAGAGTCCACACTCCTACTTTCCTCATGAGCTCCTGAGAGTGGTTCAATAAACTGACACTCCATAAATAAATAAATAAATAAAAGCATTAAGTGGCCTTATCTTCCTTCAATGGCTAAGCACCATCTCTCAAATAAATGACAYAATCCAAATTTACCAGCTTCACGTAACTAATGTCATACACATGCCCACATACTAGTGCATCAAACTCTCACAAAATCTACATGAAACCAAGAATTTGCTTGCACAGCCTATTTCAGAAATGAACCACAATTACCACAGTTCAGCAGAACTGCTATATCAGAAACGTAAGAGGTGGTCTTTTACCTGGACAGTGTTTCTGTAAGTTGCACAAAGCCAGTATACGCCAACTCAAACGCGCCCCTGTGTCTTGACTGCAACAAATGATGTTTGAAGTAGTCCCCAATATTTTTAACCTTTAAAAAAAAGAGGCAGGGGGAGGGGAATATAAAGTCATTTGAAACTACATGAACAATTCATTTACAGATGTACAATACTCTGGAGTGTGCTATTTCTAAATACAAACAGTCTACATGCATTTTCTGCTAGCACAACACCCATTAAAGGTAAAATCTTTCTCCAGGTTGAAAAAGCCATGTTGAAAGCAAGAGGCAATTAGAAACCCGACTGTAAAAGGACACTTATTTTAAGGAACACACATATTATACTCCATTCTTCACTTTAGAAGTATAGTTTTACACCTTTTCTTTTAAGAAGAAAACAAGGGGCAAAGATATCACAAAGCAACTCAGATAAATAGCTATTGGTCTTAGAGGAATAATTTTCCACAGGAACCAAATAATCTTTCTTGGTCCCCTTCACTCCTACCTTAAATCACAAAGAAAACTAACTATTAAACCATAAAATCAGAAACAAGTATCTATAAAAGTATCAGAGAAAGAGCAGGAGGTTCTAACGTAATTAAAAGAAAAAAAAAAGGAAAAAAGTGATCATTTTTAATGCTTTGACTGCTAGAAAGAGCTCTAGAATAAAGACAATGCACAGACCTAGCAATGAAAGCTACACTGACAAATTTAAAGCAACTAAACTGCTCTAACTAAAATTTTACTGATACTGATTCCGCAACTCCAGTAAGAGATCAAGCATGTAAGCTTCAATATAGCCTTACAACACTACACAATCTCATTCTGCAAGACTGGTTTTTCTATTCTGTAATTGAGATCAACTTTAAAGGTCTAAATTAAACTACCAGCATCTTTTGGTTAAGATATTTAATGCACATATAYGTTTCTATTACACAATCTTTTTCACTAACATTCCCTAAAAGTTCTTCAGAAAAAAAAAAAAAGTTATAACCTTTATATAAATTACTAATACAGTTTAAAAATAAAAATAATTTATAAAAAAATGTGCTTTAAAATATCACTGTAAAGTTACAAAGTCAGAAAAGTTAATTCCATACCCAGCTACAAAAGGTTTTCCACCCTGCTGTATGCAAATCATTTAATCCAAAAGATGAAGGCAGAATAATTTGAATAAGATGGAAGACTAAGCATAACTTATTTTCCGCAGCTTATGAAACCCACACAATATGAAGTAAAGAATAATTTGAGCTAAAATAACTTCCTTTGAGTGAATTTCAAGYCAGTTTATAGCTAAAGGCTTTTAGCTTTCTAGCTGCAATGCAGAAAYAGGACCTTTTCTCAGAAGTAGCTGACCCACAGACAAATTCCTCAAGCATATAAACAAAACCAAACCAAGAAAATCATACACACGCAAATCAAATTACTGTCCTGTCCCACCAACTTCCTTACATTTTTAGAATWCTTCATATAGACATTTTTGGACGTGTAACCTTCAAGCACGTTTGAGCTTTTTGCAACAGTCACGTTGACTAAGTTACGTCAAATTAAACTCTGATATACTGCTTTCATTCCTACTAATTTAAAGAAAAACTACCACAACTTAAGTTCTCCCAGATGTCGTAGCATTGATCCTCATGTAAATACATGAGTACAGACCCCTAGCTTGACAGTAACTGTGACCATGGCACTCCTGCTCCTTCAGGAAGGAATAAAGAGCTGGAGCAGCACCTGATCAGACCCTCCACAGCAGAAAACAAGTATCTCAAATGTCAGGAGCAAGAATGAGCCTAGGAATTTGTCTTCACTACTACTAAAAACTACTGCCAACCATAGTTACCTCCAGAAAAGAGGCAAGATTACATTAAGACCAAGTGTAAGGCTGTTTGGGGCTTTCCCCYCACCCTTTTTATGGTTCCTCAGAGAAAAAATTCTAGAGATGCAATGGGAGTCACATTTTTCAACTGGTAGAGCAAGTGACTATTAAGCATTAAGGTTTTTCAATACGGAGACTTCTCCATCCTTGKCAAGTTTCCAGGACAAGGCTCACATAACTTCTGCTCAAGTGTCTGCTTTTCCGTAAGCAGAAGTTTGGTTCAGTACTTGGGTCTGTACTTCTACTGCCTTCTTTTCACTTTGATACACAGTTATGGCAAAGCTTACACCCCCAAAAAATCATCTCTCCAGGAAATAAAACCAAGAATTTGAGGAAGGGCTCAGTGTTCAAAGTTCAAACAGCATGTTTCTCTATGCTTCAAGAATTGTCTCATGATTAGGGAGATCATGTCACACCATTAACACASCTTGGTAGGCATCACTTATTTTAGCCTACTTGGCTGTCCGTAGGAGAGGTGTCTTCTATGGTTAATACTGTTCAGATCAATTGTCCTACCAGGCTTTGAGCCTGGCATCCTCGGACTTCTCAGATCAGATGCAGAATAAAAGATAGACCTGCATTTGAATGGAGAGATTCCTGCAGATATATTAGACATTTCCTACAACTATTTTTCAGGGAAATAGGCCAACAGAAATGTTGGGTAGGCTTTGAAGCCTGCCAGTTTAAACATTGTAATCCAAGACTGCTCTGTACACWTTATCTCCACACTAGGAGCTGTAGCTGTCCTGAGACATCGTTATGCACTGTGSCATTAAAATGCTGTGCAAATCCCATACGTTACTCAGAGAACAAAAGTGCAAATTTGATATTGCCCCGACTTCTAATTACAAATAAAGGCTAAAATAAGAGCTCKCTCTCTCTCCTCCTCCAACTTCCACGTAAGTACATTGTGAAGGCAGTATCTAACTCTTGGCAAGAATCAAGAATTAGTGTCGCCCGCAGTTAACCAACACCACTGCCTGCCAGACAGTACAGCTCACTTGCACCACTCCTTAACATGCATCAACAGTGAAAAGATGTTTTCTCACCTGCATGCTCAAAACAAAGGAAAAAATAAGAGACTAAAAAGGAAGTCACTGCAACAAGACGACACCAAACAGTGAAGTAGTGCTACTAGTTTTTTTCAGCAATTACTTAGCCCTTATTAAAGGCAGTAAGACCAGGGTTTCTACTGAGCTTCTCTCCTCCTATAATTTTTGTATCTATATTATTTTTATATATTTATTCTTATGGTATATTGACACAATAAAGAAAAAGATGTGCAACTTTAAAGGACATCTGTACAAACATAAGGTACCAAATTCCAGTTCTCCTATTTCTGAACATTGAAAAATATGTGTTTAATAGAAGTCTGCAGCCACAGCAGTTCCAGGCAAACTCTGAAACTTCTATGATGAAATCACTTATTTTAATACAATACCATAAGGTCACTTACAAAAGTAGCGTATATATACAGCCAAATATTATTTCATCATTCACATGAAGAAAATTAGGGTTCGAAATCAATTTCTTGATAAATAACATTCTTCATAAGAACAGAATGCAGACTTGCTGCTTTACAAAACCGTGTCAGAAGCAGAAAAACATCTATTAAGAGATCTATACAAATAGAAGACACTGCTTAACAACTTGACATTTCTGAAAGGCTAAATATTAATGGTTGCTCTCTAAATAAAGATGGAGATGCTACAGCTAGAGCTGACTCATGCTAAAATACCAATTCCTGTTTGACTTGGAACAGACTAGCGAATGCAAYGGAAGCACATTGCTGTTCTCATCTACAATTGAGAGCTCTGCAACAGCACAAGAACAGCTGTTAACCAGATGGAAACATAACCTAGGGACAATGCAAGAATAAAAATATTATTTTTGTGGCACTGAAACATAAGAAATAAGATCCGCAGTACATTTTATATCATCAGTTTTACAACAGAATGCTGTAACACCAACAGAAAAATAYTTTGTTTTCTGGTGGAGGAAGAAAATATGTCTTGTGTGTTTCCATGTTCCATGCAGAAAATGATTTTGTCGAAACTATATGGAAATGCGAAATGTCATCAATTAAAAAATAAGTAATAAATGTGAAATATTTCCCMAAAAAAATCCTGTGGTAATTTAATTTCTTGTAAGCACTTCACTCAACATTCTGGAAGAGACCCAGGTGGCATGCTAACATTTTTGATCTCTTTAATTAAAAAATTTGGAGGAAAGTCATATTGCATATAATTTCTCCATAATTCAATTCCCCATGTCACTAAAGACAAGGCCAAGACTTGTCACCATGCTTCTCTTTCAGTACCTGTGACTATGAATTTAAATCAAAGAGCTTTAAGTCAAATCCTAATGGCTATGATTCCAAATATATTAAAATACATATGTATCTTCCCATATTTTTTTTTTTTTTATTATAAAAAGTATTTCCCTACCTGTTCTACAGTGATCAACCCATCTGAAGCTTCAGATGCAGCCTGTGAAGGTAAAAGYTTGCACAGTGTCCCTAAAAGCAGAGACACTTCCTTCATGCTTCTCCAGCAGCATACAAGAACCATTTGAGCTGTGACATCACACAYTTGGCCGTCTTTACCTTAAAAAGCAAAAGCAACAGATTCAACAGTGTAACTCGAAATCCCATGAAAAGATTTTAAAATTTAATTTAGCTTGATCTTGAAATTTTTAAACTTGCTAAACCAAGAGATAATTTGGTTCGGCTGAGGCTACTTCCTTCCATGTTTGGAACACTTACYGTAATTTAGGCTGCTTGGAAAGGACAGCAGTAAACAACTTTACAAGTAAACTGCTGTTTTAAAGGACAGAGGTCTCTTAGTCAATATTAGCATTTGATTGCAAATAGAACCACACAAACACCTTARCGTTGGATCCAGGCTCTAATAAACTCCCATGTCACCCATCAATCTATCACACACTATATGTTATTTATGTTTTAACTCAGACTCGCTTATATTCAAGAAAAAGCATAATTTTATTTGATGCAGTGGCCCCATCTGGTGGTCACTACTAGAAATTCAATAACGTATTTACAGACGTGTTTTCATAAAAAAACACACTCGWCCCAACCAAAACTATTTTAAACATAAGCAAAATACATAAATATATTTAGGTTTTCTTTCCTTAACTTAAAAAGCATAATACAGTTGAATTCAGAACAGCTCACACTGGCATACTAACTAGTAAGTTTAGCGTTTCTCTATTGCTGTAAGCTTCAATTTCATTTTAATCCACTGCTGCTCTTAAAGTAGAGAAATACTATGYAGTATTTTATCCCTACAATCTTTCAAAAAGAAACTTCTGCTTATGTAATTTCATGCACCACATTTTATTGCGTGATGAATTCCCCCCTAGTCTTGTGTACACTGGAGGGGGAAGTCACACTAACACCTTTGGACAGAAAAGGTGTTAAAGCCTACCTGGCCAGTGCAGTTAAGCCAATAGAGGCTAGGCCAATACCAAAACAACCCTTTTTCACATGTACTCTAAGAGAGATCAACCACAATCTTCCAGAAACACAGCGAATTGGTCTTTAAAACCATGCCCATGAATAACTAGCTTCTGACAGATTTATTATGGAAGTGAAATGTTATACAGAGCAAATAACTTCCCACTTTGATCACCCATGTAAAATGTCTGCTCTATACAGAATATCTTAATTACTAATACAGTATTTGAATTACCTTTTATATCTGTGCAAATATTTTCCGTTGGCTTGTGGTCAACCAACTTTTCAGATTCTACTTCGCAGTATTCTTTCAAAGTCTTTACTTGCATGAAACAGTCATTTGTGTCCTGTGGCTGTATCTCATGCAGAATCTTCCGCAGTCGATCTGCTGTTTCTACACCTTCAACAAGAGGACTGCTTAAGTCCTTTTTACTTTCAGCTTTTTACATAATTCGTTTTAAGTATAAAAGTTATTAACAAAAAAAAAAAAAATGTAAAACTACAGCAAGCATAAGGATTAAGGAAGAAAAAGAGGGCTATAGCAAGTCACCAACTTCCCTGACACACCAGATTTTCCCCAGGAGAGCTTCAAAGGCTGTAGGACTTGAGAAGTGGTAGGGCAAGGAGCAGCTTCAAGATTAGAAGGGACCAAGGCTCCCCATCACTTTTGCTCACAAAAGGAGGGCAAGGGTATGTCCCAAGATGCTCCAAGATCAACCTCAGGAGCTCGCTGGTTGGTTTCTCCCAAAATAAAAACCCAATGAGACGTCAGAGCCCCTAGATGTGCACCAGCTGTTCCTAACAGGTATCAGCTGGCCAGGAATTTTGCTACCATATGGACTTGAAATCAGTTGAACTACTCAGGAGCTGCAGGCAGCTTAAGGGCTCAACAATCTCCATATCTGCAGCAATGCACCTCCAAGCATTTTTATAAAAGAAAGAAGCAACTATCCATGTTCTTAAGTAACTTAAAGAAAAAGCTAAACTAAATTCCAATTCCACTCAGGAAACACTATCAGATAAAAGCAATAAGACTGTCTTAAATCTGAAGCAAGTCTTCACCTAAACTGAAAAAACACTCTTGGTAACTGCTTGGTGTGCCAGGAAAAAAAAAAAAAGTATAAGTCAAGAAATCTTTTGAAGAAATCTGTGCAAGAGATTATCAAAAAGTTTTCCCACGCAGCAAACTATTTGAAAATCCTTCCAAAAGAAGGATTTATGCCTTAATTCCAGCTCCTCCTTGAAGTCATTATTGCTTTTCTAGATATATTTCTCAGAGTCTTGTCAGACAACAACAAATTCTGAGAATCAATGGAGGACACTGAGTGAGGAGACTTAACAGTAGGATGGGATGGGAGGAAAGAGATCGTGGTTAGCTTGACTGGAGCGAAGCATTATAAAAAAAACCCAAACAAACAAAAAAAAACCCCCACAAAATCAGATTGAACTATAAATTATTTTACCTGAATCACTGTCCATTGGAATAAGACCTTCTGGGGATGAGCTCTGCACTACTGGAGACACTACATCAGAGAGTTTGTACGACATCAGAATGAGCCTGGTCACCATTTGCTTCCATTCAGTTCTTAACGCCAAGTTACTTCAAAATTAATTAATTAAATTTGAAAAGAGGAAAAAAAAAAAGCACACAACCATGAACTGTATATAGTTATAAAATAAATAAATAGCTAAAATAACTTTATATTCAAAAGAAACAACTAAAATCACAAACAATTCTGCAACAGTATTTACAAAACTGTAAATTTCGACAAGTTTTAAAATTGAGACTAAGACATACAAAGAAAGTATCAAAAAGAAAAGCTATTAAGAGTGCTAGAAGAAACAGGTACTGAATTAAGAAAAGCACTGTATGCTCTTATGTTCTCATGAGTAGTTCTAGCAGCATGCTTAATTCAGCTACAATTTATTATTTAACAATGTTATTATTTAATAATAATCTTTACTCACCTTAAAGGTAATTGCTTCAAAGCCCCAGTTATACAATGCACTCTCCCATACATTGGGAATAATGCTGCTGCTTGAAGCAAGGACTTTTTGGCTTGAAATATTTCTTCCTCAACATTCGCTAACAAAAGTTTGATAACTAAAACAAAAGAAAAAATAACAAAAACAAAAAAATTTACATTAAATATACATAAACATTTTGTGTTTTCTGAGAAGCAAAACTGGGTTCTTTAAAAAGCGATAGAACTTGCTTAAGTAGTAACTCAACAAAAAAATGCTCAGCAAWTGGTTTATATTTCTCAGTCTTTCGTTAATTTAAAAAGGAGCTCTTGTCTGTTTTCTATTACCTGAATTCCAGCAATATTTGTTACAGCCAAGTTAGTCTACCTGCAACTGAGAAAAGTGCAGGATAAAACCTACGTTCAGGGACAACTTTGTAGTTCATGAAGTCAAGAGCTGTATTCTATATGTATTAAAGTCAAGCTTTGCCCTTAGAGCAGAGTTAGTAAAACAAACATTTCAGTAGGAAATTAAAGATCAAAAGCAGCCAGTCAGACATTTATATTTTWATTAGCCACTAGAGAAGCTTCCCAGTTTTCAAAGCTACCTATGCCTACCTAACACCCACATTTATCATGAAGCATCTCAGTGACACAATCAGAACAAACCGCAGATCCTAATAATGAACCATGGATCACTGTAGTAACAAGAGACACACCATGACAATATGACATGAGATAATCCATGCATTTGTTTCAATTATGGCCATCATAAATATATCTCAAAAGGATGATTTTGATGCATATGTACAAGGTATTAGGTAATCAGCACAGAAGTCTGTAATGGTAAACACATATTTCCTGCCCCCTCTCCTCAAAAAATTTGATTTTACAACAAATTTACGTTTCATGGTTTATTACAAATGAATTGACAAATTTCAGTTTTGTTCAGCTTTACTGCAGATTACACTACCATGCTGCAACCAGCCTGTTTCAAGAGCCAGATCCATCAAATATAGAGCTTCTCAGCCTGCATTTAAAGGCCCAAAGCAAACCAGAACGCATCACATGTGAACAAAGCCCCTGCATGGCACCCAGGCCCACAGGGAGCTCGGAGCAAAGGCCTCAGGCGAGCAGAACTCCAAGGGGCAGCGGCACTGCAAGTGCCAAGCGCCGGCTCTTCCTGCTGTTCAGTCCGGCCACCTCTGCTCCGGGGAAACAGCTCACGTGAGATGCACAGGCTCCCTTCTGGCCCTGGGCTTCCACAGCTTCATACAAATGACTAGGATACAACAACTGCTGACTCGCCATGTCTTTCATTTACATGCACGGAAATCAGGTGTCCTCTAAAGATTATTGTCCTGTCAGTCTCAAAAGGCCTAATAATAAAAGCCAGACAAAGGACAGACTTTAGATGTCTCCAAGGTCACCCTCTCTCACAGAGAAACATGTATAAAGCCAGCTAAGTACCAGGGCTTAATGTCACTTTCACTCTGACCAAGATAACAACCACAGCCTTCTCCAAAGAACATGCAATGGGCTCAAGACGAACACAAGTAGACAAAGAGTTTATTAAGAGGCTGGGTTCTTAACACCACGCTTGTATCTGCTTAAAATACTAGTGGAAATCTAGAAGAAATGGAAATTGGAGTGGCATTCAATCCGGCAGAAGTAAAACTACCTCTAAATTATCAGTGAGAGAAGTAATTGAAAGATCAGAGATGTGCCTATTCAGTACTGGTAAAAATAACCACCCGAGCCCTCCTAAGGCCAGATACTTCTCATTTAAGCATGGCTCTGCATCATGGAAGTCAAAGTCCAAAGAGAACCTACACTGGAAGAAAGGGTTTCAAAGTAGCATATTTAACTTAAAGAGACTGCAACCTCAAAATACTTGTAAGAGTAAAAATCCTGAAAAAACAAAAACATTAAGGTGCAAAAACAGGAACTGTGACAAAGCGATCTCAGCTCGATTCCTTAAATATCAAACAAAATACGCACAGGAAGAAGGTGGGTGGAAGCATTCTGCTAACAGATAAAGCTCACTTACTACACTTACACAAGGTGTATTTAAATACACTCTAGCATTAAAAAAAAAAAATCCAATAAGCATCTAATTGTTCACTGTACTTTTTACCAAAGGCCTTCAGGAAAAGCAACAAATAGGTTTCAAATAGATTTAGAAAATGGAAGGCGGGTGGTTAATTTCCCCCAAAACTTACCAGCTAAACTGTTCTTCTCCACTACACCAACTGATTGATCTTCATCTATTTGAGAGTTACATTCAACCCATTTTCCTAAACAAATGCGCTGTAACTCTTCATGATGTACTAGGAAGTTTAACAAATATGACGCTGTCACACAATCATATGGCTTGGTACTTGTGCTAAGATCCACTGCTGCTTGGAATAAGAGCTCTAGATTTTCAGAATCCTGAAATAAAACCATATTCTTCATTTTACTAAATTTTCATATTGATTTAATTAAGCTAGTTAACATTCTGGAATCTGATAATCTGCTTTTCAATAAGGCAGCTGGTACATATTTACTAACAAACACTTGTACATTCAAAATAAGAATGCATATGTATTCAAAGACAGAGGTCACATACTCCTTGAAGAAGATGAGACTTATAAAGTAGCATTCAAATCCTACATGCTTCACAGAAGACCATTTTCCTTTTCAAAATGTCGTGTTTGCTAATGGACATCACAGAGAAGTGTCGTTCATAAGGAAGCAGTGGCTGATTAATGGTAGTTAGGAATTTAAAATGACCCTTTTTAAACAGCAAAATTGGTATCAGAGTTAAATTCCAGAAGACAAGCAGAAAGTGAAACTTGAGAGCGATCCCAAAGTAAAACAAGCACAGAGCTGAACACCTTGAGATACCAGATCCACTAGATCAAACACCCCAACCTCTTACAAGCTTGTCATTAAGGATGGACTTCGCATGATCCATTTTTTTAAGACGTCTATCTGAAAGAAGCATCATATCAAACAGATATCTCAGAGTATATTCCCACCGAGCATTACAGTGTGTTTAGTAAACAGTTCAGAGTCCTGCTTAATGAACCTTCTGAACTCTTCCAAGTGTATGTGAAAAAAGCCTCCTCAGGTAAAGCGTAATGGTGCATAAAAACATACAGAAAAATACTGGCGATGTATGCTACTTCAGACTACTTGGTCTAACTTCTAAATTTGCAGAAATTAGGCTTTGTACCTAACTCAGTACCTAGGTCAAAAACTTGTCTTCGTAAAATATGATTCAGTATTCAGTTTCAAAAAGTAACTTCAGATTTATGTTTCTTCAGGACAGGGTAAGTAGCATAAAACTCAACTTCAGTGCTTTAAAGAAACAGTTGCCAATTCATCTACTTTACCTAGAAAACTTCTTTTGCTTTCAAATAGAAGTTTGGTGTGATTTCTTTTCTTCTACTACACTAAAAAACACAGCATAAAGTAGCTACAAGATTTACATAACAATAAACTGTAAGAACAGACATTTTTAGCTATTACTTCAAGTCTATGATAAGATAAAACATCTTCTACAGAATCACTTTTTTATAGTATTTTCAGATACATACCTGTAAATCAAATGCTACGTTACGTAGTTTAATCAGAAGTTCAAACGCTAGAACTTTTACTTCTTCAAAAGTACTGGCAAAACACTGCAGCAAAATTTGGACACGGGCAGAATCAATTTCTTGAGTCAACAGAAAAACTTGTGTCTGACCTGTTCAAAGAAATCAATGCTTCAAATAATTCTGTTGTATTTTTTTCAGAATAAGCATGGTACTTACATTTTGCTTATAAAAACAGAAATCTTCAAGCAGCACTAAAGCACTATTTTAATACTCACATACGTATCTCTCATGTTTTATAACATCATGTTACCATATAAAGATATACTCACAGTAATAAAAAAACACCCAGACACACACAAAATCTACTTACATTAAATTCAGCATTGAAGATAACCTTTTTTAACTCTAAATTCCTGTCCTGGAGCAATGTCATACTAGAAAATAATTTGTTTTTAAGAAGGTTTTAAACTTTAGTGGGACTTTTGGTCAATTTTTATGGTGGTATCATTTTGAAATATATATAATCAAGAAGTTAGAACAACAGAATGAGGATACCAATTATTAAATCTTGTCCAAAAAAGATTTTGTAATAAGAAAATCTTTTTTTTTCCCCCAAGAAAGACTGACTCTAGGCAAGAAGAATCCTATTTATGAAGGATATATTAATCAGGTCATAAATACATACATTAATTTCAAAGTGTCATTTTGGATTAGAATCCCTTCTTCAGATAACATGAAAATGATACAGTAAACTCCAGCGAAATCAAGTATTAAGATAATTGTTTTACTTTTGCAAAGACTAATTATTTAGCATAAAAGAATTTTCTTCTATATCTCCCATTTCTACAACCTACAACCTATAAAGTAGATCTCTCACCTTTTTGAACAGAAAATATTTCTGCTATTGACCCCAARAGAGTTAATGTAGAAAATCTGGTTGCATGGGAGGAACCAGGAAACAGTGCTTCAAAAAGTCTGTCACATAAAGAYGACATAAAAACCTGAAGATCATAAAAGATAAATTAAAAGTTTGTCTGCTACCCTAAGAAATAAAAAGTTTATTTAGAAATTTAAAGCAGACTATCCTGAATTCAAGTGCTACACAGCAAAATTATGAATTTATAATTAATTTTGGAAGAACTGGAGGACTATCTGGGTGTTATTAACAAGTTTCTTATTTCCTAAGTAAAATAAACGTTCATAAACTTTTTTAAGCAGATCTGCCACTCCCTCAAAAAAACTGCYGCTGTATTAAATCTAGAATAGTTGAGCAAGCAAAGCAAAACCAAGATAAAAATTGTGCAACATAAAAAAAAAAGCATATATTACATAGGACTTGAATCAGGAAACATAGATAGCAAATTCAAAAGAATTCTTATTAAAAACCTGGTGCCCAAACTTTGCCATTCATTCTCTTAAGAGTTTTAGAGAAGTGGCAGAAGGCTCATCCTCAAGAGACCTTTATTTCAAGCCCAAGTAAATGGCACAGCTTTAAACTTAATAATACTCCTCACAGCTAACAAGGCATTCATATTAATATTTTGGTTTGGATCAGGAGAGCATTTTGTCAGCACATCTTCAATCACTCCCCTTACTGTCACTTCTGCTCACATCACAGAGCAGTCCCTCAGCAGATAATTTTGACTGCTTCTGGACAAATTAAGCTTAAAGATATCCTCCAAAACTAATGGGTAATCAGTTCACGAGATGAGATTATAGTTAGCCCAAATTAACCCCACATACAGTGCAGGCACTGGGTCCTCAGCTCACTTTTGCTTAACAAGCTTTACTCCTGCACTGCAATATTTACTACTGCAGACAGTGCCTAACACACCAGGTGTTTTCAAGAATAATTAGCTACCTTTCAAAAATACCACCATATCTCTTTTTTTTTTTTTTTCCCCAACTGTATGTCTAGCAATCTGATTTTAGATTAACTTACTTTATATTGCTGCAAAGTCACCACAGGATCCCACTTAGGTGAATCTTCAAGTAACTCTTGCTTGGTTTTATTTTGCTCCCATTTATAAAGCACCTGTGAACTTTCTTGTATCCTACAAAATAACTTTAAAAACATATGGAAGAGAGAGCTGATACAAGAGTCAGTGAAAGTTTAAGTAGGGAAAGGGGGATTTTCAGCCTAATATCCAGGTCTTACTGACTGTGGCTTTTAAAAGGTGCACATGCATCATATTACAGAATTGTTTCCTCACTCTACTCCAAACAAGTCTGAATATTTTATTCCTCATTTCTCATGGCCACCCCCTTTCCCTTCCCCCTGAACCTCCCAACATCTTTTCCGATCATCCACCTTAAACTCATTCCTAGTCTTCCCTCCCACCTCTCCATTTTCTCTCATTTTAATCTTTCACTTTCAGCTCCTTCCACTACAAAAATCTCAACTAATGCAGACTCCTTTCTACAACTTCAAGGTCTCTCACAAAGAGAGCTTGATTCAATTCAGGGGTATTCTCCCAGTTCTGTTAGTTCCCACTAACACTATCCTCTTTCTCATTAAGTTTCCTCTAACATAATTTTCCCCTACTCTCCATCAAGCAAAAGTGGAAAGAGTTGAGCTTCAGCTGTTTGTTTCTGACAAGCCTTTTCTCTCATTTTTCCTTGCCAGCTCTCCAACTCATTATCTTCTCCCTTCACTATGCTTCCATTTACTAACATCTTTCGGACTGTTCCTCGTGTATACATGATTTTTTTCATTCAACCCACATGCGCCTTCCAGGATCTCCTAATGGTGATCTTGGCAGCTTTTACAATGTGGCCATATTTGATCTTTGCAGACTTCTTTTGCCTCAAGTATTTCAATTAACAGATAACCCAAGTCAGTTCTTCCCATCATCAAAGACCGACTTGTTCTGATTGATCCTCATCAAGCTGCTATGATCTCAATTCTCCTGTCCTTTCCACCATACTATCCTCTCTTTCTAACCAAGCACAGAAATAACCTTCTCAGAAGTAAGTTTCCACAACATCACTTTCTTGGTTAGTCTTAACAGTTTTGCACTGCTTATATGTCAAAACATTAATACATAAATCACTCTCTTAACCTATTTAAGTGACTTACTGCTTTTTCTGAACCCCTCTCTGGGCTCCATTTTGTTCACAAATCCAAGCTGAAATTGTTGATCTTTACTTTTAAAATCATTTTCAGTTCAATGCCTCCTCTAGAAGATCAAAGATGCTAGTCTCATGTTTTCATGATGAGTTTCCTTATATACACCTCTATTCATTGCCTCATTTCTGCTTTAAAGCAGATCCCCATTAACATTCACAAAATTTTCCTTTTACAAATAACATCTTAAAATTCTTCTCTACCAAAATAACAGAACKGATGAAGAGGCCTCTGTTCTAGCAGCAAAACCACATCATGTTGACCTCATACTGCTCTGCCTTGTCTTCCCAATCAGATTGCTGAGTTCAAATAAGTGACTGTGAATCCGTCTGATAAGCCTAAGTAAAAACATTCTTGGTCCACAGTAAAGGCATTACAAAATTCATTGCTTATTCTAGGTCGCCTGGCTTTGCACATCCCATAGCTAAACATCCACTCACAGGTTACATAACTCTCAGTGCCACTCATGAGCAAGTTGCTTTTTTTTTTTTTTTTTTAAATCCTATCCTTGTCTGGGATAACTTAGTATGCAACTGAGTGCAGATAAACACAACACAGTCTTGGCAAAGAGTTTCTACTTGTTTAGATAAACAAGTCCACAGCATACTCAGTGTATTTTAAATGCTGTATAACTTTAAAAAAAAAGAATATTTTCTTTAAATTTTAATATTACCTTTCTCAGTAAAGAACACATCTGCTGCCTCACTGAAGGAGACTGACTATTCAAGTTGTAAGTAATAAAAAATTGAATTAGTTGCATTTCTTCTGTAGACACAATTTCCGTACTACGATGGGTCTCACAAAGCAAACCTAAAGCATCAATGCAAACCTGAAAGACAAGCAGATGTTAAATACATAAGTAGTACAGCCACTTAACAATATATTTGTGATTTAAAAGAATGCTGAGACAGTATTTAATATTTCAACAGTTCTTCCAATCTGAAGACACAGAAACAGTTTTGTCCATCTACCTGATTGTGCTGATGAACTAGACCCTGCTTTATACACTCAGATGAGACGAGACCACTGCTCATGACATTTGAGAGCTCCAGGTGTCCGTGAGCCCTGGCTGTCCTGAGACAGGCCATCAGCGCCCCCAGAGCTCCTCTCCTACTGCGAGAGCCTGCAGGGACAAACAGTAACAATGTGCTAGGCTTGTCAGAAAACACGTATTTTTCCAATGCATTACACCTCCGCACCCCAGAAGAAATACCAGATCATAAACTTAACTACTTCTAAATTGCCCAGATCAAAAAAGGTTTTGTCTCAAGCATACTATCAAGAAAGACAGTCCCTGTAGTGTCTCACAAGACAAGACATTGAGAATTACACTCAAACATGGCAAAAACTACATAAGAACCATAAAACATGTATTGACATATCAGGAAAAAGAATCATCTATACAAATGTGTTCTTCAAGATATGTTGTATGAGAAAAATGCAAGACAAAAATAGTGTC
>PTEX01000093.1:1235493-1249341 GCA_003342815.1 Eudromia elegans
AAAAAAAAAAAAGAACCCAAAGATTGGTAAGTAAAGAAAATAAGGCACCTCCAGAATAAACACTATTTTCCTCATGTCATGAAGACACTTATTATAATGAATTTCACCTTGAAACACTTAGAGTGATCAATAAACATTTGGAAGTTCTCAAGTTAACTTTTCAATGAGTAAGAAATCAGAGATCGGGTTCCTGAAATTGCTTTGCTTATTTTAATCACTGTAACTACAAATATTGTATTTAATTCCTTACCGAGATTGGCATCAGCGGAAGCCTGAAGAATTTTAATCATGTAGTTCAGGCTGTCAGGGCTACATTTTAGCAACTTGGGTAAATAGTAATCTATTATGTAAGTAGTTTGGTCATGATTCCCTTCACACAATATTAAAAGAAGAGGAGAAACCCAGATGTCATGCCACTGGTCAATCCAGGTGCTTTCTCGAAAACCTGAGGTAAAATGACTTTTATGATTTACAAACATGGTTTCCAGAAGATCACTAGCATAGGGTGCAAGAGATTGATCATTCATCACGTCCAAAACCTGCACTGGAATTGTTCGGTCCAACCGTAATATATTTTCAGTGCCCATGAACTCCACGAGACAGCCAAGAGAAGCATATTTCCCTCTCACATGCCATTCCAAACTTAGTAAACTTTTTGTCAACCCTGCAAAGAACAGGTCAGATTTTTCATCAGATCCATTAATGGTGGTTCGGTGTATTCGAAGAAGATTCTTGAATACCAATTTGGTTTGGTGTCTAACAGCATCCAGGGGGTGTTCCCAGTGCGTGTAAACATATTCCAGCAACTTCCCAGGTATGTCTGAGTTCCCATTAAGACTGATTTTTAGATTTGGGGAGCATGAAATAAGGGCATCTAGTGCTGAATTGGTCCATATAGCAATGATTCTAGACAACGAAGTTGCCATACTGGACTCTTTCAACCTTTTAAGAAGAATAAACAAAAAATAAAATTAGTTTACTATTTCCATTTCACACTGTTATCATATATTTAATAGCTATTTCAAAACAATTCTTATTCACATCAGTTTATCTTACACCAAAACAGTGAATGACTGCAGAAAAAAAATGAAAACAACAAATCTAACACAAAATGCAMGTGATCTTGCAAACTGTATGTTTAGTCACCTGACCTGCTGTTAGCTGGTCACAGCTCAAACAGCTTATTTAAGTAAACCATCTGAAAAGCCACTAGGCTCTTGAAAATATGACAGGTTTTTTATTGCTATATAAAAACACAGAACTTGAGAACCCTGTGAGCAAATAATTTTAAAAAGTTTGTGACATTAAACATCAAAGAGGTGGGAAACCAATCCCATTCATGTTAGAAACACACTAATTCATTTTAACAGACAAGAGAAAGTTTTAACTTATAATAATCTATACAATGTGAAGATATTTTATTTTAAAATTAAGAAYTATTCTGAGTATCTTCAAAAAATACAAGATATGTTACAAACTAGATTTATCACACTGAAAATGTCAAAGCTTTACTATGCTAAGACTATTGTAAGCCATGGAAACATACATGCAAATGATTAATAAAATAAAAACAAAATATAACCAAAACACATACTTACTCTGAACTCAAAGATAAAAGGACTGCTGCAATATCTAGTAAGAGTTTCTCTCCCTTCTCCCCCATACTGCCACTCTTCCATTCCAGCATAGCCAGTGCTCCATGACAAAGAAAGAGGAGGACTGAGTCAGGGAGTTTTCCGCTACAGAGGACCCCACAGTTGCTCATAAACCATGCTGGTATCTCTGTATCTTTCACAGACCCAAGAAGCAAGTCACTGATCTGTAATAGCGCACATAAAACATATTTCAGTACTTTAACATAGGAGAAAAGCTGCACTGCACATGACTGCAAACGTTGGAAAATCTGAACAAATTTCTCACAATTTGTTTTTCTGACACAATTCAATAAACTTGTCTGGTTATTTCAGTTAGAAGAGAATGAAGAGGTTACTCCCCAACAAAAGCCTTACACAGAAGTTGGTGGACCCTCCTATGCATATTAAATCCTTTAAATGACACTGGGAGTGAAGTCATGTCTCTGCAAGTCCCCTTTACACCTGGTAAAGCTACATGCTTCAGAAAAGCCTGCTCTGCACACAACTCTTCACTTGTATAAACCATATTTCAGAAGCACCCAACTATAGAGAGCAGTTAAGTCACTAGCTCAGACATGGACAACCAAAGACATGAGATGCTATTAACACACCCTAAGTGCCTGTAAAAGGGCTAACAGGACACAGCCCCCTCTCAACGTTAAGAGTGAAATAGTAGGTGCCCATGACCAGGATTACAATCAAAATATCCTGTCGGAAATTCTGGTGCTGCAGAGTCCTCTTACCGTATTCCTTTGTCACTGACATCATTTTGGTATTTACTAAGGACCAAGGAGGAAGGGATAGGGACTGATGTATATGGCAACTACTTAATAATTGAAAACACACATAGGTAAACCTGCCAGAAGACTTTCAAGTATTAACAGCTTAAGATTAATAATTCATGACCCCAAAATATTTCACAGCCTTAAGAGAAAAAATACACTTACTACGGAAGGTAACTGTTCAGGTGTCCCATACATAGCTTTAGTGAACAGAATGAAGGCCAGTCCTGAAGTTGTCTGAACAGTCTGCAGTAGAGTTTCTATATGGTAGACAATGGAAAGACATTTTCCATCAAAGTGTAAGAAGCTTTATGTGCTAGAAGCTATATATCAAACTTTAAAAGGCAATATTTAGTTTTCATAGACTACTTCTGTTTAAAAAGGCACATATCTGTGGTATACAAATGGATTCAGAAACATTAACAAATTTATACTCAAGCACAACAGGAAACTATTACCATCTTTTAACAGATAGAAAATAAAGTGCACAGTCAGAAAAGGAGGACCATATTAAATCCTACTGCACAATAGCAACATTTGTATAGGAAATAACACCAATGATTAGTTCTGCTGGTATAATTCCCACACACAAACTTTTCACAAACATAGACAGTTGGCAAGTCTCAAAAGCCTTCTGTTAGTTTTTAAACTATTAATAGAATTTATTCATTTTGTAACAATAAACTACACCAATACTATGATCTACAAATCGTGGTTTACAAAAGATCCACTCCCATTCCCATCAACTTCAACTGTTAAAATTCCATTTAAGATAAAAGAAATTTTTCCAAACACAAACTGTATTTATTAAAAAGATAGTAAAAGTGACTGAACAAACAAATTTTCATTGTTTGAGTATTACTAATCTTACCATCCATTAGGAACTTTGTGGAGCTTTTCAGTAAGCTACACATACTTTGCCAAATAAGAGAGTCAGGATTTTTCCAAAGATTTCCCTGAGTATTTTCTTGCAGTTTCTGTACAAGCACCATTGAAACTTTAATGGCCACCAGTAAGTCGTGCGTCAGCTGGGTCTGAACAATATGATTTCCACTATTCTTTCTGGAAAGAAAATACAATACACACAAAGAAAGTAAATGGAAGCTATTCTTATAATTCAGAGAAAACCATATTTTGTCAACTTCAGATAAAATTAACAGTAAAAACTAATTTATGGCTTGAATGGACTACATGTGTAACTAGAGGAAAAAACAAGCAGCAGACTCAAGGACAGTGTTTTAAAATGAAGTTAAAATTAGTGACAAGTTCTACTAGTTTCTACAGCTCCCCATGACAATCTCTTCACCCATCTGATCCCACCTGAGGAAAGAAGAACTCTTTAAGAAACTGAAGACTCGGGACTGAATAGTCCCAGTTATTTCTCACTTTCTCAAAGAGATCTTCAAAGTGCAAACCAAAGTGCTATCAAAGTGAAACGTCATACTAAAATTTTCTTGCAAGAAAGTAATGAAAACAGGTAAAATACAGCTTATAGTGAATTCACTTGCCTGTTTTCTTCCTGCATGTCAAGCAGAGACTTCTGCAGAAACTGAAGAACTAGTGAAAATAATTATAGTACAAAATTATTTAAAAGAAAAAGAGAACAGTAAAATTCCAATAGAGCACTCACACGCAATGAAGAGTTCAGTATAGACTCAGAAGGGCAATTCTAAATCAAAATCAAGTCATTCTGCAATAGCCTAATACAAAACAAGAGGCTCCAACCCACTTAGTCTAATTGCACTGAGAGTTCTGCTTCCTCAATGAAAAGCTGAAATACAGAACCTTACAATGAGCACCAATGAACAAGTCCACAAGAATCCTGAATCTTTATGTACATTCTGAGGGTACAAAATGTCAAGGTAATGACTCCTAACTTGCAGACAGATTCAGCGTCTCTGAATCAGCAATCTCAATACTAAACCACTTTACTGGCATACCAGACTCCTGCAAAAACATTGTCAAATAAAATACATATCATAGTGCACCCTGGCTTGCTCTGGTCAAGAGTGTGAATAGTTCAGTGCTATTCATACATTCAACTCCAGTATAGGACATACAGCAGAGAACACACAAACTAGCAGCAATTCTAACAGCCCTTTAAGATTCACTCACTAGTACTTTTCCAGATGTGTACCTTTAGCTGCTCAGTAAAGCAAATTTCAGTACTGAATATTAAAGACAAAACAAGGGAAAAATCTATGATTAAAAAAAAAAAAAAGAAGTGGAACAGAAAAGAAGCCTCTCACAACTCAAACAGCCTTCAAACATTGTTTACAGTGCTAAATACCTAAGAGTACCAGTTACTAAAAATAAAACAAGAAAAAAACCAGATCTGGTAGATTTTAATATTTTATGCCAACCTCACACACTTCTACTTCCTACTCAAAATATTACAAAATCGAATTTATTTTTACAATAAATATGACTTTACCTTCTTTGAATAGGTTCTTAATGCTTGCTTTACCTAGAAGAGAAAAAAAGAATATATTTTTACTAGTGCACAGTTGCCAAAGAATCCATCTTATATGGAAAACGTTGTCATCACTTCTATTAGATACCTTACAAAGATGCAAAACAAACTGAGCAAGTTAAAATAGAAGACAATACCCCATGTCATCATACCTAGGTTGAAGTCTTCCATACAGGAAGCAAGGTTGTCAAACACTTTTCTATACGAATATGTATCTGTGATTTTCAGTTCTTCTCTAAGGCAGCACACAAAGCTTTCTACAGCTTCAGTCATAAACTGCTCAGGAAGACAATTCAGCAAACTACAACAGTAAGAAGGAGCATAATTAGTTATATCAAATTGAAGGTTAAATATCTACTTCAGACACATCTTGGTTTCTGCGTGCAGAAACCAGCACTCTCCTTGTGGTTTGTCCAAATGCAAAGATCTACTACACCTGTCAAAATAAAGGATTGAGGCTGTAGAGTCAAAAAAATAAACTAAACTAAAAACATGAGCAAAACTAAAATCAAATCTTTGCAAAGACTGACACTATATTTACTAGCATGCCTCTTTCGTTTCACAGTCAGAAAATTAAATCTGTACTCTTCAAAGCACACAGGAGGAGACTGCAAAAATGTACAGATATCTTCCATCTCTTCTGGAGSACTTAAAGGATGCGAATCCACTTGGAAATCTCATTTGTTCTACATTTCTTCTCATCCCAAAACACACGCACCTTTTTTTGTTTGCTTGTTTAAGCATACTACTAGTTCAGGAAAGCGAAATGCTCTACTATCAAAAATTGAATTGTACGAGAAATAAGGACAAGAAATCAGAGTTCAGCCATGTTCTCTCTGAACTGCCTTCTCTTTACATTACAAAAACTTTCAGCTTTGACAAACTCAAATATTTTAAATTTCTATTTAAATATTGTATACTAAAACTCAGAAGTGATAAATAAGATGCTTCAAAGATTTATCCCAAGAAGCACTTAAGAGTTTTAACAAAGCAGAAAACACATCTACATATCAATAACACCAAATTCCATTAAATTACATCAATTTGAAGTGCACAATAAGCCAGCGCTGTCTGTTCCAGTTTCATCTAACCATAGATAAGTGGAGCATTGAAAAAATAATWTATCTTA
Organism: Eudromia elegans; assembly: GCA_003342815.1. Taxonomy (NCBI): domain Eukaryota; kingdom Metazoa; phylum Chordata; class Aves; order Tinamiformes; family Tinamidae; genus Eudromia; species Eudromia elegans. The sequence goes on from PTEX01000093.1 coordinate 1,241,512, forward strand.
CTATCTTGTTACCTTTGTATTACTTTTTTCAAGGGATTCTTCATGCTCAGTGAGAAATATATCTCTCCCAAAATATCCAAACAAACTTTAACCTTGGGATCACATGCAGAGTTCTGATCCATCTTCTTCACCAAAGGCATAATCTATAATCAATAAAACACAATATCAAAAAAAACTGCATACACTGTCATCAGTAACAGAAGCAGAATTCCCATTAATACAACTCTACCAGGCAAATCTGTCCCCTGATTTTGACAGACTCCTTAGTTTCAGATGTTGGAATAAAAGTTGCAAGAAATCTCTGCCAGCAAAACTAAGTACTTGAAAAACTGTAAAGCTCCACATATTTATTCTAAATAACTGCAATCTTTACAATAATTTAAGTACTTCTTACCTTTAAGATTTAAGTACATCTTACCTGYTTAATGCACTGAATCTGCTGGATGCCATTGCTCAGCTGGGCACAGTGCAGAAGCAGGGATGCCATATTTCGCTCCTCAGACACTGTAAACACTACATTTGGGGAAGAAAAAAAATCATTTTAGAAAGGAATTACAATAAGCAACATAAATTTACAATAAGGAACCTCTGCTTAATTCCTTGTTTTCCCCTGCTTCAGTAAACCTACTGATACCATAAACTCAAGCCTTACTAAAAACATCTTGGGTTTATAAGACTGTATAAACACACTATACATAATCTAAACAATCTCTTCACTAAAGAAAAGTTTTCACTGGAATTAAGAAAATACAGTAATATGCAAAATGACAGTGGGCCTCCTCTTCAATATGAGGACCTACTCGTAGACATATTGAGATTACACAAAAACAGTCTTGATAACATGCAACTTCATGCATACCTAACCTGAAGCTAGCTTTGTCTGTTTATAAGGTTCATCTATCACTAAGAAAAAAGTATTAAATACGTCATAAAGAAATTGCAATTCAGGCAGAACAAATTATCAACTACCAAATAGTAACTAAATACTAAACAGAGCTATAGTTACTTGACTTCAGAAGAGTCATCAAACCACATATTTCACAAGTCTTGATAATTTAATGGAATGAATTCAGAAAGAAATCAGCCTGTTCCAGGATTTTCTCCTGGCCAGTAAAGATCAAAAAAGTGACATGGCTTTTGCACACTGTCAAAAACATTAGACTAAATAACCTCATATCTGACTACAAAGGGCAAATAATTTGATCTCATCCTGTAGGTCAGGAACTCACAGCAATATTAACACTCCAATCTTTTATCAGTAGTTCTGGATGTGGAAGGTGACGTTTTYGGGGGTTTTTTTTTAAATAAATATCATTGAAGGTTAACATCAGAAAACAAAAAGTGATGCAAAGCAAGAGCATTTGACCAGTATCTTTAAATGAAATTAACTGCCAAAAAAAAAAAAAAAAAAGAAAACTCACTCATGTAATAGGTTTCATGATTAATTTAGAGCTTTACACACACTTGAAAAGTCCATAGCATTTTCTTTCATGGGCTTAGTCCATCCATTCACTTTTGATGACATCAAAATCACATAGGAAAATAAAACAAATGCAACAGAGAGACAGTACAGTGTCATCCCACATGTTAAGGCTGCTACTTGGAGTATAGCTCATGTATATTCCTGGGGAAAACCAAATACTTACTCTTAAGTTTTTCAAGCTGTTGACCATTAAGAAAGAATGCATCCACCTTAACTTCTTTTTTCTTCTTCAGAACCATTTTTGATTAAGAGACACCTGAACAAAATATAAATACATACATACATACGCACACACACAGAGTTTAAAAATATATTTAGAAATACTTCCTAGGATAATGGCCTTTCCACTGTCCTGAAGTAATATTTATTCTATTATTGTGCAATTACTGCTATTTTTAAACAAGACAGTAGCTCACTTTCATGCACTCTGTCCAAAATTCACCAAGGTTTCATGGCCCGTTATACATGAAAATATGATTTCAATATTGGGCGGTTGAATGGCAAAGTGGAGCTTTTACTTCAATTATTACACAGCCTAAGACATGACCCTGGATCAGTTTAAAATCAGGACTTGGATGCATTGGAATCACACCACCAAAGTACAGTGGGCCTGTTTCACCTACTGTAGCATTTGAGACTTATCTAACCCCTATTAATATAAAACTGCCAATACAAGGCAAGTCACTTCCTTTTTTTTTTTTTTTTTTTGTTAACATAGCAAAGATTCCTGCATTCACACAAAAGGATGCTACAAACGGCACCTTCTTAAGCTAATGGCAACACAAGACGGACCGCAGCCGCTCTAACGGGTTTAACACCAACACCAAGCTGATGGCAGCCAGAGAGCACAACCCGGGCCTCGCTGGACAGGCGGTCCCGCCTCTTCCCCACGAGCAGACACCTCTCATGTCCGCCACCCCGGCGCGCCACCCTCCGTGGCGAGCAGGCCCAGCGGGCCAGGGCCCCACGGCGCCGGCCGGGCCTCCCCGCCGGGAACGGCCTTCCCGCGGGAGGAGCGCGCGGGCCGCAGCCTCCCCGGGCCGCGCCGTGCTCGCGACTACGGCAGCCACGCGGAACGCGCCGTTTCGCGCTGCCTCCCCAGGGTGGGCGCCGGGCGAAACCCGCACACGGCAAAACGCGGCCCCCCGTGTCCCACGGCCGCCAGGCCCGCGCCTTCCCCACCGTGCGGAGCGGTGCGACCCCAACAGCCGCAGCCGCCGCGGCCTGCGCAGAGGCCGCAGGGGCAGCGGAGCGAGCGAGGAGCCGGGACGCGCTCCCGGCCCGGCGGCCCCACGCGGAGCCCGCAGCCTCACCGGTACCTGCGGCCGCCACTTCCCGGCCCGCCCGCACCACGTGCCGGCCCCSAGCGGGCGGGAGGAGGCGCCGCCCGGGCCAAGGCCGGCCCTCGGGAGCCTCTAACGGGAGGCCCCGCGCGGCTGCCCTCGACTGGAAATGATRGCGGGGCCTCGGGCAGGGGCCGCCGGCGGCCTGGGGCCCATTGGATTCCCCCCACACGCACCCCACTTGCACTGTTTTTTTTTAATATCCTTTTTTTAGTTTTTTTTTTTTTTTTTAGTTTTTCCTTTTTCTTTCAGATTTCAGCTTCTCCATGGCTCACCTTTCACAACTGCCCTGTCTGACTCCTCTCCCGAGTGTAAATCAAGCAACAAGTAGGTAACTCGTGGGCAGTAGGGATGGTCCTTCCTTGTCCGTGAGGTGTGTCTGGACATGGAGAAATCTTACATTTTTCTGAAAGTGGTGGTTGTAAAGTGCCAGGACAATGCAGTTGTCAAGTTTCAGTGAAAACTTAATAAATAAATAAATTTAGCAGGGGGAAAAAAAAAAAAAAAAAGGAGAAAAACAGAAACATTCCTTGACTTCTGTCTATCAGTAAATTTCACAGCAACCCAAAATCCCAAAGTGCATAGATCCAGTGACTGTCCCTTCTCCACTCCTAACAATGGCCAAAGGAACTAGGAAAAGTTTACTCAGACCTAAATATATAGAAAATTGTTTCTTTTTCTGTTGTCTGGTTGATTTTCCCTACCTTTTCTCTTCAGTTGCTGGGACATCAACACCACTACGTGGTACTATCTATTACAGAGACCTGCTTAAAACACTGGACTATCTCTTGCTTGTGCCAGAAGTGTACATGATATATAACGTGTATATGATTTAGCCCTTCAGCCTTATACAGTTCATCCTCATTTAGGATAAGCAAAGTCTCCAAAAGGTTAATTCAAGTCTTCAGTTCCACATGTTCCCTATAATCCCTTCTACTTCTTTCAGGCCTCCTCAGCAACTTCTTTTAATGATTTTCATATTCAACTTCTCCTACCAGTTCCCCAATTAATTCCCATTTAGGGCTCCTGCTGCATGCGTTCTAGCTTATTTTCCATCTCTCTAGGGAAAAGCTTCTAGTAACTTCCTGCTTTTCCAAGGAGCTTTCCTTTACTCTCTCCAGCGTTTTTATTTCTCTTAGAGGAAGCATCATTGCTTGAAGAATCTACACTGAGTTATCTCAGTAAAGCTAAAGGTTATTTCAAGAAATGAAACAATAGCATGCAATCTTAATGCAGTTTTACTGCTCCAGTTCCCAAGAGCTCTAAGTTTCCAATAACCAAATTAATTCATTTAGAGCTAGCTCACATACCTCTGTAAAAAAAAGCACGTTCATGCAGCTCCAAACACATCTGTATCACTGAGCAGCTAACCAGGCATGAGTAATTTAGACTCCAAAGACAAGTCAGTCTTTTCATAATTCTGTTCCGCTGGCGACAAGCAACATATCCTTGAGTTACTGATGTCTTTTCTCCACTGTGCCCTCCTGGGTGCCTAAAGACCATGATTTTGCTGTGAGCAAAACACAAACAGATTATTAGAAATTGCTAAGAAGAAAATAATAACAGCACACAGAAAACATATGTACATCACTAAATTTACCTGCAATCTGAATGCAGTGTGCGATATTCATAGCCCTTCAGCAGGACTGCCAAAAGTACAAGGTAAGTAGGAATGACCAAAGGCACTGAACGACTTTTGTATTAAAGGGACTCATCATTCTCAAAGAAACACTACTGAGCAGAAATAAGGTAAGAAATCTCCAAATTTCCAAATCATTTTTCACTGTCTCTTCTAAGACAGAAATTATCCGGCATCAAATTAAACAAGCATTAACAACTAACAGTCAAGAGACTTGGTCTTATTTGGTGCTGCTGTTTTTACAACGAGGTACAAACATGTTTCTGCAATTCATCAAGAGCTTTTCTAAGCCTGCTGGATTTGTGTTCACAGATTCTACATATTTGACAAAGAGCTACAGATACAAATTCACCTCAAAGGATATATTTCAAACAGAATTTCCAAAATTGCTGTTGGAAAATTTAAGTCTTATCCTTTAAACTTCTTGAACTTACATACAGTAAACTGTTGGACTTACAGAATATTATGTATCTTAAGTTTATTTAACAAATATATGATCCATTTATCACTTTAAAACTCTTACAGAAACTGATTATTTAGAGCAATATAAAATTTTACCACTCTGTGGCGCCAAACAATTAAAAAGAGTTTCTCTTTTCAAAGGAAAACCATGAATTTTTCATAAACGGTATTTTCTTTAATGTAAAAAAAAGCCTTTATTAATAACTGGAATAACCATAGGGTCTTTCATTCAAATATCTCAAAACACTGTGCAAATAGTAGAGGCTCTTACAAGAATATTCCATTTTTGCACTTAAAAGTTTAAAATTTGAATTAAAAGTGGCAGCCTTCAAAGAGCAACACTATATGATATGTCGAGTGAACAGGAATTATGTTTCTGCCTTGTCTTTCCCCACTCTTTTAATTAATTCTAACATTAACCGAAGAATATTTTTTCTCTATATCACTATTTTATATTGCACCTAGCATAAACAATATTGTAGGATTTTTGTCCCACTGAAAGTCTTAAATACATATATATGATTCTTTAAAAAATCCCCATGGAAATGATCCTACATAAAATCTTTACTAAGATTTTATAGTCACGAGAAGGCTTCTGGAATATATATTAAAATTGTAGGCATAGTACAATGTGAACTTGAACAGTTTCCATGTCTATCTATGTGAGAGAGAACCAGGAAAAACTCAGCTTGTCAGGGCAGTGATAACATTCTGATTCAATATACCATAATCACATTCTACATACTCATAGTCTCATAAAAAAAAAAATTACATTCTAGCACAGCTTTGCTAATAACTCAGTCATCTCTGAAAGAGAACAACAGTGCTAGTGGAGTTTTCAGGATCTGCATACTACTGGCATCCGCTGTTTAAATCAGATGCTTTGAAATGCAGCAATCAGAACACTTCAAAATCAGGTATTATCAATTAGTAAGAAAAACGGAAACTTAAAACTTACTTTCTTCCATTGAAGTCCCATTACGAACAATAAAACCATATGAAATACTCTCTGCAACATCCTTTCTTTTTGAGAAAGGGTATTCTTTGAGTATTTCCTACAGTGACATTAAGCTGTAATAGCTCTATGATGTGTTTTGTACTTAGTTTAGCTTACTTTTGTAACAATGTAGCTAATGGAGATGGCTATTCCAGGGTACAAATATCTGGGTTAATGGTTAGCTTCTACCATACCCTGTGCAGCACGAATATTGTCATTTTTCTGCACATGTTTGTAGAATTGCATCTCTGATTTATCATTGCTTGTAGCTTCCATTAGTGACAACCACAATGAGAAAAGTATCTCTTCATAGGACTAATTGTACTTTTTTTTTTTCCTGCATGCCTCATCTCTTTGCCCTAAGGATTTGTAATTTTCCCATAGATATTCTATTTTCAAAACAAGGCTGTATTTGCACTACAGCCTAATGCTTATCTCTGCTCTATCTATTCCTTTGGGTAACTGAACACCTACATACATACACATCTACATGCAGGTCCAAAGATTACTATTCCTGTTCCAGGAAACTTTTTCATTCCTCTTTGCCTATCAGAATTGAGGGGTCTGTGACTGCAGAGCACTTTTATTTTCTGAAGCCAAAGAAAATGTCAATCCACAAATCACACAGAAAGAAAAACTCACGTAGTGAACAGTCTTTGCTCTACCTCTTGCAGTCTAAGCACATCACTCACACAGTCTTTGGTTTCCTGTAGTTGTGTATTCTGAACTCAGATGCTTCCTGCAACAAAGAGAACATGTCTTTATTCAAAGTAAATGGTACAAAGTTGTCACTAAATACTAATCTTATATCACTCTGTATAGAATTCATTTGGAACAGAATGACTTTTTATTCTTTTAGCTAAATCCTTTAAACTAAAAAGAATATATCCTCAGTGCATTTGTTTTTAGYACCGTCAGAACATTCTATACAGAATGCACAAAAGATGTTATACTAGGAGGAAAAACAGACTTCTTACTATTCCTGCAAGCATATTTTTACTGAAATTTCCGTAACTAGTTTTTAACAATACACAAGATACTTAGGGATGTACCACGTATGTATGAATCAAAAGTTGCTTGAATACTGAACATCACTGCAAGCAAAGGGAAAACTGAAGGCTATAGTGAATTGAATAGGAAAAAATGAAGTTGTAGGTATACAGTTAGGAAATATTGCACTTTTCCTGATGCCTGTCATTGTGAGGGAGCACCTAAAAGTACTTTCTAAACCATGATCTAAGCAGAACATATCCCCTCCACGCCAGTCCCTGCAAAGGAAGGTGTGCACGAGGACGATTCCTGAACACGTCAGACTAAGTGCTGCACTAGCTACTTTTTCCAGATACCCCTCAAACTTCAAGAGGACTTTYGAAAACAAGCCTGGAGACCAGCGATCACCAGCAGTACCTGCAGCTCTCCTCAGCTGTGGCTGCTACCGAGGCGGCTCACGAGCACCTGCTCCTTTACCCACTCTGCTGCCCCAAGATGGAGAGAGGCAAAGCTGCCTCTGAGCCGCTCGGCCCCTGACCCCCGCGAGCAGCCCTGCGCCTCAGAGGGTCAAGCCTTGACTTTGTACGTGACAAGTGAGCGGCCGGAAAAAGGTGAGATTTACACAGCATTAAGCCTTACTAATTTAAACGGTATTGAACGCTGGAGGGGACAGGCGTCAGGACGGGGGGTACTTCAGAAGGCGTACGCTGAGGAAAACGCCCAGCTCGCCGAACGAGATCTTCGAAGCCCAGCAAGAAGGACGCGACGGGCAGGGGATGCCCCGAGACGGCGGCAGCGCCTCGCAGGCCCCGGGACTCCCCCGGCCCCACTGCCGCGCAGGCCCCGCCCGGGCGCCCGCCGGGGGCGGCCCCGCTCCTCAGTGGCCCTGGCGGCCGTCGCTCAGGCGCCCGCGCCG
>PTEX01000093.1:1249358-1265895 GCA_003342815.1 Eudromia elegans
CGCCGGTGCCCAGCGCGGAGCCAGGCAGGGCACATGAGCCGGGGGCGCGGGCAGCGCCGGCCCGGAGCGCCCAGAGCCCGGACGGCGCCGAGCGCGGGAGCCGCCTCCGCCACCCCCGGCCCGGCCAGGTTTGACCGCGCGTCCTGCGCCCCTTGCCCCGCCGGCCCGGAGCGCTCGCGGTGAGAGGGGAAGGGGGGTCCCGTCGGGCGGCGGGGCGCGTCACGCGTGGCGTCACACCCCCGCAACGTGACGTCACGCGGCGGGCCAGGCTGCGTTGCGTCACGCTCCCCAACGGCCTCGGCGGGTGCTCCGGCCCTGCGCCTCTCCCCATCACTGCCCCGGAGAGGAAGGGGAACTTTTGAGGAGAAACTTGGCCAGATCGGGATATCTTTCCCCAAACACCCGCACCCTCGGCTTTCCAGCGTTTCTCATCATAACGTCTTACCCAGCTCCTGGCACCCAGCTGGTGACCCGGAGTCACCACCCCCTGGGTGCTTGGGGGGAACTGCCTTCCCCCCTGCTAGGGGAGAAAAGTCCGCAATAAAGCAGATGTTGGAGGAAGTTTTAAGTATCTTGAGTTACAGCTCTTTTGAGCCTAGAATCGCACAAAAGTGAGTCAAACGGAAAATAAAGTTACCAGTGTTTCATCGTGACTCAGGGCCCTGGGCAGTGAGGGCCGGAGAAGGGCTCCTTGATTCCCAAACAGGAGCACTTTGTGTCCGCTCCCAGGTGAGCCGTGTGGCTCCAAAATAACACCACGTGCTGCGTTAGCGTGGGAGGGGTGCAAGGCCGGAGCTGGGAAYGTGGGAGGAATGGACCAAAAGCCTCAGGGCCGGGATAATGTTTTGGGATGGCRCTTTGTCCTGTGGAGAACGCAACCAGTTCAGCTTTGCCAACCCACTGGTAGTGGAACAGAAGGGTTTAATCCAACTTTCCTCAGTGGAAAAAGGACATCCAGAACACAGAATGGAAAATACTTAGTTAAAACATTGTTTTTTCTTAAAAGCCAAGGAAAACACTGACGATGTGATAAGGAATATGTAGATTTCTCAGCACACTTCACAAAACTAGAACATTGTCCCCTCCTCCCTCCTGAAGAGTGTTTTGATGATTTCCAAGACACTGGCAAAAAGTAGGAAATTATTTCAGTCCTGTTGGAGAGAATGTGACATTCTGACATCTGGAAGCCTAGGAAGAGGTTTATAAACTTTAAAATAAATGAAAAAGAAGAGTTAATCTTTCCAGACTTGTCAGACTCATCTCAATTAATTTTTGATGGCATAATTAGAACTTAACACTTTAATATGTGCTTTTTTTAGTTTATTCTTCACAAGATATTATTTAGCCAAGGTGGGGGGAGGAGGGAGGATTTTTGGAGTGGGAACTGGAGCAGGAAGAAGGGGAGGACTTTATGTAGGTTTGAGTGCTGATTCAGAATACTCTATTAAGCCAGAAGACATGAACTCTTTTTTTTTTTCCCCTCCCTTGAGGAATCAAGCGAGAAACAGGAAGTCATTGATTCAAAGTAAGATCACTCACTCTGTAAACAGCATATTATGTGCCTGTAAATATTTCCAGAACCCATTGGCTTTTTGGAAAATATGGAGTAAATTATTATAATCTCTTAGCAAACAACCCACAAGAAAAGGAGTTATTTTCTAACTTTCTATCTGCAATGTTTATACAGCAGAATATTAATTCACTTGGACATTGAGAAACTCCTCTTGGCTGAACGCGTTGTTCGCTGTCAGAAATCTATTTGCTCATATGTTTTGTCTATTGAAACACAAACATTTTTTAACTCCACCCAGTAGTATTATGCAGCACAGAAAAACAAAAATTCTTCCACTACTTTATCCGTTTATATGTTCACTGCCACAAACACTGAAATATCCTACTGTTACCCAGATGCTGGCTGACTTCATGTCTGTCTTATGTGGCTGCAATCAGTTGTCGAGGGAAAATGTTAGGAAAAATCCTAAATGGACAAAGTCTAGTAAGGAAATTGGCATTCCTCATTCCCTAGGAGACCTGTATCCAGAATGTCTGCCCAGATCAATCTACAGCTGGACCTTCTCCTTTGGCTGTAATGTAGGAGACCCTGCTGCTTGGCAGTGCCAGTGTTCATGGGGACCCTGCAGGAGGAGAAGGGACTGAGGACAGGGACAGAGGGCAGGGGCAGAAATCTGCTCTCCTGAGAGTCCAGGGAGTTTCCTTGGCTGGCTTAAAGCATGGGAGAAATGGGAAAAGCTGCTGGTCCCAAGGAGGTTTGTGGTCAAAGTGCTCATGTGCGCAAAGTTTAGCATGTGGGTGTTGCAGGGGCAGCTTAGGAAACTATTTTAATAACGTGCTTAAATCCTATTAATGCTATGAGGATTGATTCCTGAGCTCCTGAGTTGGGATTCCTGAATAGGGATGGTCATAAACTTGTGCTTAACAGCTTGAATCATGGCATGCAGAACCAAGAGAAGCAGAAAGTTGAGAATGGAGCAGTTACTTTCAGTCAAATGATGGGGGTGAAAAATTCAGTAAGTTCTAAGTAAGTTTTGTCAGTTTTTCTTTCCACTTTGTCAAGGTAAAAACAAGGAATGACAGACACAGGGAGCCTCATGACATGACTGACATTTTTGTTTGCTGTGGACTTCCCCCACAGCCTGGTGTTTATACTTCTGTTTGTGTTTGTTTGATGAGTTTTTTATTACTTCCTGAGATAAACTGGATAGTTACAGGGAACTCAAGCTTTATTTTCAAAGCCAGACCTGCATATTCAGACCCTTGCAAAAGCCTGTGCATGACAGGACATAACTGAAGATTAAAATGTGTGACATTTCGCTGCTTCTCAAGGAAAACATTTTGCAGCTCTGAAGTGATTTAAATTAAGTGAATGTAAACCCAAATATTATTAACACAGATTTCAGAAATCTCCCCTTTCTGATGGGGGCATTTGTATGCTAATGTAATTTTCACTCAATATTTTGAAGCGTAGAAAAGTTTGGCATATTCCTGAGATTTCTATAAAACAGATTAGTCAATATATTAAAAGAATGCCAGATATATTAAAGACTCAATTAAAAGTGTTCCCCAATCTCTTTCTTTTTGCAGCATAAATATGGCTGATCTTTCAGAGCCAGATGATACCATTAACTGGAAGGAAAGATGTTTAAGTCTGGAGACACAGCTAATGAAGTTTCGTATTCAGGCAAGCAAGATCAGAGAGCTCTTAGCAGAGAAGGTAGGTGTTCTGGTATTAATTTTAATATTGGATAATTTATTTTATTTGTTGATAGGAAATGATGAAAATCATGATTTGGGATTAAAACTACTTGGATTTTTTGGGGAGGAGAAGGAGGAAAAAAAGCAGTTTCAGATAAAATATTGAAAGCAGGCATTTTTAATACAGACAAAGAATTTCACACATTCGATTTGCCAGAAAGAAATGTTCATTTTCAAATAAGAAAGTGCAGGCAAATCTCCTGCTGAGAAAAATATGTATCCAATAATCGCCTCTACAATGTCAAAATTAATGCTTAACACATTTTCCTAAGTATTTAGGATCTGATTTAACAAACGCAGAAGTCACTGGGAAATTTTCCAGAGGTATTATTTTCATTAGTATTCCTTATCAAATCATACAGTTCACCAGGCTTATTTTTCCTGTAATAAGACATCTCTAATTTACAACTAGTCATCTGAGTGTTGGTACCTAGGAAGTTGAAAATTATCTCATATGTGTATATAAAAGTATATTGTTTCAATCTAGACTTTGTCACCRTTGACATATTTAGATAAATATATCCCATCAGTCAAATGGAAAAAAAAAAATCTGAATTTGAAATACGAATAAGTATTGTATTTACCAGGAAGCATTTTCAGCAGAAAAAGATAATTAAAGCAGTACAAGTGGAAAAAATAGTTTACAGAATCTTTGGAACTATATGATTTTATGCTGGCATTAGTATTTCAGTGAATTTCTATTTAAAAAGTTACCTTGTCTGAACAACACTATTTTTCCTGCTGCTTAAATTTCCATCAAATTTTCCACCAAAAATGAAAAATAAAATTCAGATCCTTATGTGATATGTCAGAGTGGAGATGTTTTTAATTTTGATTTTCTTCATTTGTATTACTACTTCTCTTTTATGAACTTTAGCAGACACATTTAGCCCTCTCTGCTTTACTCCCATTCTACTTTATTCTTGAGGGGTTAAGCAGTATAAATAACATTCAAGCAAGAAAAAAATCTATTTGTTTTTTCATGAAAAAACRTGGATTATACTCTGTTCCTTTCCTAATAATGCTTAAGATTTGTTTTAATTTAACGGCTAAACTAACCATTGAGCCTGTTTTTAGGGAGGTGTCTATCTTACTCAAAGGATCTTACTCAAAGTAACTTACTCCACAAACTTTGTCACTGCATTACCCGTTGCCATTATCAGATACCTGTGATACTCTTATTGAATAACACAGGCCTGGCACAAAAGTGACTGATTACCCTATATTTTCATTTTTGAGCCAGTTTTGTGTTCATGCAAGGACATTTCTTCTTATCCCCTGTCTGTCTCCTTTAAGATCTTCTGAAAAACCAAGTGATGATATAAACCAGATCTCCTTTATTTGCAGCCCTGATAATCTCTTCAAAGACCTCCAATAGCTTTGCAAGCTGACACTCTGCTTTCCTGAGGCCACTTTGACTCTTCCCTAGTCTACCAGGCTTATCCACATGAACCTTAACTCCACTTTATTATAGTTTCTGTTAGTTTGCTCACAGCAGACATTAAGCTTACGGATCACGAATTGCTTGCACCTTTGCCAAAATTTTTAAATACTACATTTGTATTGTGCTGCATTTGCAGCTTACCACCACAAGTGCCAGTACAATCTTAAGTGTGASAGAACACTACATGGCTAGCAGTTCACTTATATTATCTAACCTTTGACTGAATGTCATTTGGTCCTGGCAATTTTCTAGTATTAATCTGATCTGTTTATTCCTTTCTGTCTCCTGTGGAGGTTGGAGAACGTCAGTCTGAGGTGGAAATAAAGAAAAGCAGGATTTTCTGCATTAGACTTTTTTATTAAGTATGTCTTTTTTTTACTAAACTTTAAAATTCACAGCAATGTAAAATTATTGTATGCTAAGATTGTAATCTGATGGAATTTTATTTTCGTAGTTAACACTATAAATACCTCTGTATTGGGATGACTAAATAATGTTGTTGAAAAGCAGTGTTGCTGAAAACTGTATTTTTTTTACTCAATCCTGTAATTTTTGTGTGTGGCATACGCTCATAGAACAGGTCATATAAAACACTGAGTTTAGAAATTGCTGCACAAATGAACTGTAGAGCTGCATGAATGCCATGCTTTGAGATCTCATTAGATCTGGAGAGAGGGGAGGAAAAAAAAAAAGAGGAAAGAAAAACAAACATGAAAACTGCTTCAATCCTTCATTCCAGTTAGCAGCGCTCCCAGATGAGGTGATAAATCATATCATCAGTCTTGAAGGAGGACACCTATCAAAGAAGCTAATGTGATCTGTTGTAACACTCTACAGATCAGTGAATAATTACATAGTCTGGGCTGTTAGCTGTCTCTCTGTCATACGTGTATATATATGTGTGTGTGTATATATATGTGTGTGTGTATATATATACATATAGTGTCTCTGTACCCCATCTGGATCACTACTGTTTGGGATAGAAGTCAAATGGCTGAACCCTGGACATGACTTTTTAGGGACTTTCCAGCAGTCATAACTACAATGTTTTGTGCAGCTGCTCCTGATTATAGTTTTGGCAACCAGAAAGTTAAGGTTCATGAACAGCACTTCACAAAATCACTTGATTTTAAAAAAGATTTTAGAAGTAAAGTTTGAATTCTTTCTATTAGCCTTTTTGCATTGTTTCATTATGGTTTGCATTTGCAAACTCTTAGCTACTAAAAATTACCTATTCAATTAGTAGGAATGTATACATATTGTATGATTTCAGAAGTCTTTTTTTTTTTTTAAGCCAGACTAATACGGAAGATGAAATCACAAATGGTCAGCCCTATGCCTGAAACAAAGCATTCAAAGGAATATTTGTTTTTTTTCCCTCTCTCGTGTGTGAGAAATGTGTCTCCTAAACAGTTACAAAAAAAAGATATTGTTAATTTGCTGTACTTGAATCCTCTAGTTTTGATTTTTCCCTTACTTTCTCAGAAATCTTACAAAAATGTTTAAAGGAGGCAAAAATAAGATAAATATTTTCCATTGAAAGAAATTAATCCAACAAGTATTCAGTTGGGATAATTTCCTCTATTTCTCTCCATTAAGAGACTTTTTAGAAAGTACTACCTCTCACTTTGCCACTGTGGCTTTCTAATACAAAATTTTGTGATTTGTAGCAGTGATTCTGCTAAAATGTGAAACATATCAGAGACACTGGCCAAAGCTTAACAAAATGAGGCTATATATATCTGCAGACCTTTCAGTCTTTTGACACTGAAAATACACCATTTCTAAACTGCAATTATTTGTATATTCATTGTATTTGTAATGATTTTTGTTGTTGTTTGTGATGATCCAGTGGTTATTTTTCATTTATTTTTAAAATTCCAAATTGCACAAGCAATCAATTATAYAGTGTTTGTAAAGGAATTGATCTGTTCACTAGTTTTTCAAACACTAGTTTGAAATTAAACTAGATGGAATTTTTGTTCATAAATGTTTAGCGAAATAAATAATGAAGAACTGATAGCTGACACTTGATGTGTGCTCAATATTAATAATGAGGGGAAAACACAGCTGAAATATTGCCAATCCGTACAGCCACTGTGTAGGTAAGTTGCTAGTGAATTAATGTATTTCTAATATGCTATGCGAAACCCACACCTATTTCACGCTCTTACTTTGATTAGCATAGTCATTTATTTGTGGTTTTGTTTGCAATCATCTCCATCCTATGAAATGTGTACTAAAACATTTAACAATAGTCCCAGATAGTGTTCTATTTTAAAACAGCAACAGAAATCACAGTACTGTAGCATGACAGATGTAAAACCCTCTTGGGTATTAAATTAGGTAATTGTTGTAGAAAACAGAATGAGAGTGATAGTGTGACAAAACAGCTGGTCTCTACAGGAAGGTAATATAAATGAATTAGCTTGGTAATTCTCCAGCCTACTTCCTCTTTGTGTATTTGAGTGATATCTTTTTGAGGCAATGAATCAGGAAAAATCTTACATGCTATTAGAGCATTTATGTGACTTCTGAGAAAATTAAATTGTGKTTTTTCCCTATATTTGTTCCATAGTTTATTCTAAAACTAGATTTTTCAGAAAGCTGATTTGAATCTATGCTTTTAAAATGTGTCTGCAACTTATGTGCTGTAAATACGTCTGGTCAAAGGACTAACTGAAATATTTCTGTTAAAATTTGGCAATCGCAATTGAAAGTGCTGCTGCAAATAAATGAATGATCAAAATAGGAAATCTGTAGTATATTTTTCTCAAGATGTATTTAAATTTAGAAAAACAAACCATTTATTGGATTTGGTAAATCCAGCAAATATTCTTCCTTGAACCTCAGTGGTTGGGAAGTTTGAGAAATTTATATTTAAACTTTAAAGCACTTCAGCCTTTTGGCCACCAGAGTTTTTATTTTTTAGTGAACTTGAGAAGAGCATAGAGCAAAGGAATATAGAGTGTTGTTTATCTGTTTAGGTTTTTATTTGTTTTCATTTTGCCAAGTAAAGTATCCATAATTATAAATCTAAAATGCAGAGGAAGATGACTTGTTAAAGTTTTAAGCAGAAGCTGCTGCTGTAAATGAGAGAGGTCTTTGYAGGAATTTAAGGAATGGTGTAGAAAGTATCCCTAATACGCCAAATTTAGGATGTCTGTGGAACTGAGCTTGAAGTAGAAGCCTTCATTTTGTTGCACCTTGAGCATTGCACRTATGAAGAGTTTATTTAAAGAAAAAAAAAAAAAGATTGCATGAATTAATTCTGTATTCTACTAATCGTTTAACTTCCAGCTAGTATTTAGGGTAATAATAAAATTTGGTCCCTCATTCCTTTCACAGTAAGTGCATTTTTCACCTAATTAATGTGTGTAACATCAGATATAAAGTTAATGTACTTCCTACCATTAAAATTGTTTAAAAGCTACTTATCTCTGTTAAATTTGCTCTTGGGCGCACTGCATTCAACTTTATTTTCATTATGCCCTGCAAGGATTGAATACGGCACTATCCCAAACCTTGTATTATGGGCCAACCAGTAACATTCAGCATATACTCAACCATCTCTGGGTTTGTTTCTTCAATGTAGAGTGTCATTATTTTGTACTTTGAATGATATTTTCAACAAATACACATGAGGTAGGGAGGGATTATTTTTATACTTATTTTGTTTTACATTTATACGAACATTTATACATATGCTTGCATTTGGATATTCTCTGTACACATGCTTAGCTGGCAGCTAAATGTGTACATCGCAAATACAATAATATTAATGCCTCTTATACAGATTATGAACATTGAAAAATAACTGATTTGTAGGCCAAGTACTATTTCTAATAAATTCCCAAACATAATGCATTCCTGACTTCAATTCTTACAAACCAAGAGTTAAATTTGTGTTCTGTGTAAATTTGTGTTCATTTTGCAGATATATTTGTGCTATGCCATTTGACATTTCAAAAGTGAAGCTGATGCAGTGTGCTTTGTTATCCATGGCTTGACAATTTTAAGATGAATAGTTTTAAAGGAAAAGTTCATAACATATTTGAGTTATGCAGAGATTGTCTGTGTGAAAATTTGTAAAAGGTATAATGAATATTTCCATTTGCATTCAAAGGATTATGATGGATAAAGTAAAAGGGATCAAAATACTATTATRCCAACATTACTCAAATGAAGATTATTTTTCTATATTTTTGTTACTTTTTGAAAACTTCATAGAAAATTGAGACTCTGCCTGAAAGCATGCATACCCTAAGACATAGGGCAATTTAAATTATTAGACCCTCAGGGACTAAACGAAAGCTTTTAGAGTGAAATGCTGAGTCCCAGAACAGCCGAAGTTGGCAGAGATCTCTGGGAAGCCCCTAGTCCAACCCTCCTGCTCAAGCAGGGTCACTTAGAGCAGGTTGCCCACGATCGTTTCCAAGCATTTTTTGAATATCTCCAAGGATGGAGACTCCACAGCCTCTCTGTACAGTGTGATCCAGGCCTCTGTTGCTCTGTGTCTCTTTGTAACGGTGGTTTTGTTCTGTTTCACTGCTTTTGTATGTCTTAAACTTATTCTGTTTATAAGGAGGATGAAGATCAGGAAAAAAAGGAAAAAGAGAAGTCGGTAACCAATGCATTAGCTGTTCTTGTAGAAGACCAGCTGTAAAACAGCATGAAAAACATAGCCCTGAGCATGAGACCAGACATGAGCATCTTCTCCTGACTGATATGGAAGCTAGGGCATCAGTTCCATTTTGGACCACTAGGCAAGGGGAAATCAGTAAAGTTGTGGAATCTGTGATGTGGGACTACCACATATCTTCTCTCCATTTTTCCAGGAGGGAGCTCCTTTTGTACTAATAATGCATTTATTTTTCATTTCCTTCATGAATATTTTTAGCCTTTAAATATCTATTGTTTTCTCTTCAAAGTGCACTATGCTGCATTACACTTTCTAGGATCTCTTTGCTCTTTTATCATCTATGTTTCCTAGATGTAATATACACTTTAATTTTATGAATAAATTTARTGTTCATCACGCTTTCTTTTTATTTTGGCACTGACTTGTGCCTTTAATAGAAGTTACCTCTCAGAGTAGCGTGAGGGAAGGCTTCCTGTTTTAGATTTTCATCTTCTGGCTATAAATTACATTACAGTTTTGACCACTTAACAGAAACCACAGTTCAGTCAGACAAAAGTAGCAGARTTTCCACAATTCATAGTACCATAATTAAAATAAAATGGTATCTACCTTATAGTATGGAGATCAACAATCAGCTACTACTTTTTCCCTCATAGTGTTAAGAAATATATGAAGGAGGAGTATCCCCAGATATGACTTTGTACACTCTTCCATCCTGTTAAAACAGTATCTTTCCTTCTCTCAGGGTCCTGAATATGTTATAATAACATCTTTTTCTGCCAGAGTGGAAACATACCTCATTTGTATTTGCTTATCTTTTTATAAGACAAGATAAGATCTGAGTTGGGAAAGAAGACAGCCAGAAAGAACATTCCTAATATTTTACAAAGCTTAACAAAATCCTGTGACTGAAGTTAGGAAAAGCACAAGCTAATTACTGAGCCAACATTACATGCCGCTCAGTTGACCTTCATGACACTACCTCCCCAAATTCCACTACTGAATTTAATTTTTTAAGTCTCTGTCTATTTTTTGGCAGATGTCCTAGTGTACAAGTTCTAAAAGACTTCTTTCCCTGAGCACTTCTGTTCTCTATTTTTAATTTATATAATTTTGAGAAAAAAAAATAGTAACTCTGCTAGAACACGAATGAGCTGAGATGTAAAAGATTATTTCAGTTGTACTTTTTCATGCATTTACCAAGCTCTAGGAAAACCATTTGAGCTAAAATAGTTTACTTAAGGTCATGTTTACATATTGAAAAGAACTCAAGAGAAATAACTCAAAATGTAACTTGGTTCTTCAATGTGATAAAAGAGTGATAAAATTTTTGAGGCGGCTCATTTTGCAGATTGAGCAGATAGAGACTGATAAGTTTTGTAGGTTTCATTTTGTTCTAAGGAAAGGCTTTCATGTTAAACGTAATTCATGTGTAAAGCAAATTTAAGAGAGACTTAAAAGTTAAGCGTCCTTTGTCTAGCTAGGAGAGCTGAACCTTATGTTCATGACTTTGTTCATGCGAAACAGTGTAGTTTTTTTCCTTTTAATTAATAATAAAGAAGAGGAGAGAAGGAAAAAAATGAGAGGGCAGTGAAAAGTGACAGCTTGCCAGCTACCCACATGCAAGCGCTAAACTGAGTGTTGCAAGCAGTCATAACCAAAGTGAGCCTGTGAGCCTGTTGGTGGGATTTGGAAGAAATCTAAGGCTGTTTTGCGGATCTCATCTAAATAACTATTTTTTTATCTGAATATTATTCTTCATGTAGGAAGCAATGACGAATGGTAAAATTCAATATATTACATAGCAATAAAATAGTGAAGAAAATGTGTTACATTTGATATGTGTTTAGCCTAAGGAACATTTGAGCCCCTTAAGACAGTGTTACAGGCTTTTATTTGAGATCTGTGATAAAAAGACTTTGAGAATTAATTTTCTAGGTTTCATTTTGTTCTAAGGAAAGGCTTTTGTGCCAAAGTATTTATTTTACCAGAGTATATTTCATTTTGCAACCGCAGGTTGATCTGAAGTTCCTGTTTTTATGAGACAAGACAATCTTACATTAGCAGTTAGAAGATGAAAAGTTGTATAAAAGATAAGACTTTGTAATTATTATGTTGCTTCTGGGATAAAAAATTATCCTGTAAGAACAGAATACATTTTAAACAATTGTGTGATAATTCTCCCTTTACTAATTCTCCTCCTGATTTTTTTTTCTTGTCTCCTGAGAAATGTCAATAACATGAGTTTACATCTTTCTTTTGTCTGCGTTTTGCTTACATGGCTGAAGCGGTCGGTTCATTCTTTAAAGTTGGTTGTACTTTGTAAAGATTTAGCACTGGCTTTCTTTAAGATGCGTGATATGCATAAGAAAAATCAGTGTCAAGAGAGAAGGAATAATGTTGGAAAATATGGGTGGGCCATATACAGTCAGCGTGTGAATAAATCAGTTCCAAAAGTAGGTGGAAAATTAGCGTGTTTTTCTAAACTGAGCTCTGAGAGAGAGACCTTTTCTAAAGAGAGTAAGGCATGCTTCTAAAATGGTTTTATTATCACTTTCAACTAAGAAATTTAAGCAAGACTTTATATGTCTATAGCTAGCTAGCTGTGTTTTAAATCGCAAACACCGATACGCTTGCTCTTAAAGAAATGGAGAGACAGGATGAAATGCTTGAGACAAAACAGTGATATAGAGCCAAAAGGAGAAATCTTGGTCTTAAGAATGTTCTGGGATATCTGGCAGGCATTTTATTAAACCCATGTATAAACTTATGAAGCACCATATAAAAAGCCAAATCTTTTGCATGTCCAGCTCCTATGGGAAGGCAGCTCCAAAACCATTTTTAGTCAATCTGGAAAATGAGGTTCAAAGCATTGCTTATTCATCGCCCTTTTATACCTGTTTGCTGCTTTGAAAGACAGTTACATGTGTATTTTAACTTCACTCCTTCACCTTATTTATTTATTTACAGAGAACTCAGTATTCCTACATTAGGTCACCGAATTACAAACATATTACAAGGATGGATCTGACTTTACAGGAAAGGCACCGCTCTGTTAAGTACTTCAGTGATAATGTACAACAGAGCTCTGCTCAGATTTCCTTAATATTAGACTTAGTGCTCTTAAGTTATGCCATACCAGCTTTGTTTAGCGTCCCGCTTAAAGGTTATGCCATTGAAGCTTTCGGCCTTTTCTTCAGACAGAGGTGAGTTTAAAAAATGAAAATGCAAGAAACGGTACAGACTCTAAATTTTTCTTAGGTCACAGGAAATACTGTACTTTATAGATAATTTCTATTTCTGGCTCAGAAACATTAGACAATTTTGGTCTTTAAAAATTCTAACCTATTATTAGTATGTGCTAAGAGGCTTAGAGAAGTGATAGGCTTTTTTTTTCCTCTTCATTTGTTCCTTTTTTCCCTGTATTTATTTATTTCAAAATATCATACACTAAGTTTTCCTAAAGTCTACCTGATACAACTGTATTGTTTATAATATTAAAAGTGAGAATGCATTGTATTCCAGAGTGATAGTAATACTATTTTTAAATGTTAATGAGACAAGTTTTTACATTGAAAAATTACTGTGATAAAAATTACCTTTTTGTTACTATCAATAACAGATACTTTCAGACTGCAAGAAGGAAGGACTGCCTACAGCTTTATTTCTTCTTTTATGAGGTTCCTTAACTTTATTAAATAATGATTCAAAATATCAGGAATATTACCAATGGAGAGAGCAATTTTTTTATCTTGCTCAAACTCTATGTTCAACATTTCTGAAATCTCAAGAAACTTCCAGGTGAACTACAGAAAATGCAGAGTATGTAATTTGCCTCCAGACTGTAAAAAAAAGCCCGTTGAATGTGTGTGTTGCTTCAGTGTCCAGACCTCCAAAGCAGCATGCCTCTTTTTGTTTTTACTGCTGCTATGTTTCTTCAAAGCATCCACTATTTATTAACATGTGGCATTTCTCTGTTCATTGTTTGAACAAAAATAGCTCGATTTGATGAATGTCAGATGTAGAGTGGTTATTTCCTTACTAAGTTTAAGAACAAATCTGTTTCTAACAATAGATATTGCTTTCCATAATTCAGATAATTGATGCAGCATGTACTCATAGATTGCCTGCGATTTTCAAGAAGATATTTACATTTAAAAAGGGAAAGAAAAAGTGCAGATTAGAGCAACAGTCCCTTCCTCAGTACTTGTGTTCACACTGTCCTGTAGTCAGTGTGTGTGGATATGTAGCAAATGTGCATAAAGGCTATATATTCCTCATATTTTACAGTGTAAAACAAAAAATGCAGATAATCCCAGGGAGTCTCAGAATCTCTAATGAACATTGTGAGACCAATCATGAATGTATAAAAAAAAGAGTAAATTAAGCTTGCTGAACTGAGCCATGATTTCAAGGTGTGCCCTTCAGGACAAGGTAGAAAATCAGGCTTTATAAACCTCAAGTGCTGAATGGTACCAGTTTCATATTTCCTAACTCTTTCCCTCTGTGGTTCTCCTGGAAAGCTAATGTGTCTGTTGAGACTCTGTGGACTGCAGTCCCTAATAAGTGGTAAAGGCCATTTAATTCCAGTGATACAGGTGATTCACTTGAATGTATATTAAAGAAGCTGGTGGCGTATAGGTCGGCTTTAACCAACTTCCCTGTTTTTCAAAAAACTTTGYGTAATGGCCAGAGTTGGCCACCAATATTCAAGTTGCAGCCATAGATAAGAGTTCTTCCTTCTGCGTGTATAAAACATACTGATCTCCTCTTTCAGGAGTTAGTTATTGGTCTTTTTCATCTTGAAATTAAGTACAAGTAGTATTTACCTTTTTTTCTATTAATCTTAGGATCTTGCACTATCTATTTGTGATCTAAAATTATCTATTTTTGAGTGGTAATTTGAGAAGAGAATTTACTACTGTACATTTTACTCTGGAGGATTTCACAACACGGCCTTAGATTTAAATGATTGGCTATTTGTTCACTCAGTTATTTACACCATCTTTCTTTCTTCTTCTCTCTCTTTCAGTAATGCTGTGATTGAGGTTGGCTGTGTAAAACTACATTATAACTTAAAAGGACTTTAGTGGGGTTTCTTTGTGTCAAGGAATCTTTCCTCTTGGATCTTGTTCCAGTCTTTGACCTGACGAATTTGGTAGAATTTAGAATGTCCTGAAGCAATCCTTTTATGCTTTGTTCTCTTTAACCTGGTATACCTGTAAATTGGCAAAGAGGACTGATTTCTATCTTTCTTTTTTTTCCCAAGGCAAAACAACTTTGTAGATTGGTTAAAGATTATTTACAGAAACAGAGTGGTTTTGTTTTAAATAAGTTTCACATTACTGTTATGGTAGACACTGCAGAGTAAGTCTAAACAAACACTTTTCTGAGGTAAAAATAGGGATTATCTAGGAATTGTTGTGTAGCATCCAACTTTAGAACTCCTAGACAATTTACCTGTAATAGTAGTTGAAGTTTGGTAGCGATGGTATTCTGTGCTTCATGCCTGTTGAACAATGCAGCTTATTGCTTCTCTCTCTCTCTTTTTTTTCCCCCTTTTAACAGGATACTCCTAAAATAAATTGATGACCCTTTCAAAACTTTCCAAGTTAGAGCTCGTATTTAGCTGTTGCTAGGAAGCCGGCTGATTTATCCGTATTGTGAGATCATGCAAAGCTTCTTAAAATAACTTCTTGAAATAGTTAACTCTTAATAAAGCAAAAATGATCTTCCGTTTTTAATCTCTGCATGCCATTTTTCATGTTAATTATTTTCTCAGCTCTTCTAGCTCACATTTTTGCCCTCACTTTAGCAGTGTACTTTTCAAATCATATTTTTTGTCCCACTGATTTATACAAACATATTATTATATTCTTAGTCCTGTGCACAGGTATATATTGCTGATGAGAGATGCATTTTACACTTTCAGTGTAGGAACATGGACATAACTTATGTCTGCATTGCTCCACATGATCCCAAACTCCGACTGCTGGGTGGAAGAGCAGAGCTGCTGCCTGTGTTCCGCAATGCTCCCATGCTCATAAGATGCTGCTAAAGAGACCATTTGTCTTCAGGTGCTGGCCAAGCCTCTGCCATTTGAGTGGCCCTGGCAGCTCAGTGATCCTGGCAGGCAGCATTTCTGGATTTTATTTCCATTTATTAAATCTGCCAGGGTTCTGATAGGGCTTTAGCACCGAAATGAACTTTGCTTACAAACAAGCCATCGCAATCACCTGCATTTACAAATTGTTTCACTGTGGAAATGGATGAGCAACTTGCTATTCTTCAACAGTGAGTTTCACGTTATTAATGGGAGGTTCCTGCCATAAAGTCACCAGTGATAAGTATTTATTCTGCGTTCAATACAGTGGAAGCCTCGCAGGGCTCGTGCTGGGCATGGGGCTGCTCCTGCAGCAGCGTGCAGGCTCTCCCAGCCTCACTGATAACCTGCAGGCCTAAAGCTGCAACTCAGAAGGAAACATTTTTCAAAAAACAAAATTGAAGTGAGTTTCGTAGGCTAAATTCCATGTCTGTTCAAATAGTTTGAACAGGGAGTGACTAAGGGGCTGGGACTGCCGTTCCCTGGGCACTGTAACTTCACAGCGGTGGCTCTTGAGGGCACAGCAATAACTGTGTGTGCAGCTCCAGGGTCAATAATGTAATGTGGAATTAGGATGGAGATGTCAYGCCTTATGTCAGGTCATGTCTTGTATTAGCGAAAACTCGTTTTCTGCATTTTTAGTTTTTGATTGATAGAAAATGGTGACTCTGTGCCCTTGTCTGGATGAAGTGCTAAAAATATAGGAGTCTGCTCCATGTGATTGACAGCATAACTGATGAGGGGAAGAAAAGAGGGAGAAAGGAAAAGAAACCGAAAGAAGCCAGAAATTGGGTACCCAGGAGGGCAGAGTGAAACTAATTGTTTTGAAACCAAAGAACTCAATTGTAGAGTGAATTATTTTCATTTGCATCTAGGAATAATTCTGAATACTGAGTATCCTGATGTTAAGTATTTGATGTTTTAGCCTCCTSTGATGAACTGAGGTCTATAGGAGGGTATTTCCTGAGAACCAATCTCTAATATTTATATTGTGAAACAGTGTGTTCATTTTGTTAAGTACTTTCTAAGATGATTTCTAAACTGAGTTTACTTTTTTTTTTTTTTTTTTTAATTA
>PTEX01000093.1:1265912-1444119 GCA_003342815.1 Eudromia elegans
GTTTGCTGGAAGCTAACAGTTTTAATGCACAATCTTTTTTTTTTTTTTTGTAATTACATTGTTCATCAAAGTCAAACTGGAAAGCTGTTAACAACATTGATTACTTCTGGCCTGCTTTGTACCACATAGTTGGAAAAGCCTTCAAAATAAATTATATAGAATGCTGGGGGTTCCAGGGGCCTGGTGCAAAGGCTCAAACTGTGATTTATTAGGAGCTATTATAAAGTAGCAGAGCAGGGCCCCTTGCCTCTCAAAGGGGAGCCGCACCCCCCACACGGTGCTGGTCTCTCTCTCGCCAGTTTCTGCTGTGCTTTTCACAAAGTTTTCTGAGCAGCATCTGAGTCCCATCTTGTTGCAGTGGCTCTTGCGCCGCATCCCCCTTACATCCCTCAGAGGGTGGTAAAGTTGAGAAGGGCCCTCGTAGCACAATTTCTACCAAAAGCTGAATCTGGCAATGTTAAAAGAATTAATGATCTAACTATATAATGTGCCAAGTACCCTTTTCTCTTGTTAGTTTTGGAAGGACATGAAGGAGCTTAGCACTTTTTAAGATTATAAGCATGAATGAGAAAAGTTGAAGAGTTGTTGTCAAAGGGATTTCTGCTCTTGGTAGCAGGGGGAAAAAACAGAAGGTCACACAGCAGCCACAAGATTATACTATGAAGAATGTGTATGCTCATGGTAATGAATTATCTTCACAGTCTGGCACACAGTTTATCCTTTTGTTTATTTTTTTTGTGCTTCTGCTCACAGTCTATCAAAACAGACCATAAAAATATGCATTTCACTGTGTTATTTCTGGCAGTGGGCAGATCGCATGGGTGTTTTACTGTATTTTCTTTATGTATTTACAGATGCAGCAACTTGAGAGACAAGTTATAGATGCTGATCGTCAAGCAGAGAGGGCTTTTCAGCAGGTATATCAGCATGAAAAATGTCTCCGCTAGCTATGTGCATGTTAAAGCGCTGTTACCAAGGGAAATTTAGAAAATTGCTGTTTTTCTTAAGTACTGCTTAAAAGAAGGCAGTTTCTTAAATCTATTGATCTGATTGGAAGTAGATACAACTGCTTCACACACTGTCAAATTCAGAGTTTTGTCTGTATAAAGTCAAAGCAAAAAGAAAGAGTCCAAAGTAGGTGCATGTAGTAAGCTTCCTTGCTGTATATTTTTTTCTTCTTCACTGTTACATCATAGTTTTTTGTATATGGTGCAAATAAAAACAAAAAGAGGAGGAAACATTAACCTCCTTTAACAAATCTTTTTTTAGAAAGGCTATCCAGTACAGTCAGTAAATAGGATTGTTATGTTGTTCACCATTCTTGTAATAAACTGTGTCATGTAAAGAAAAAGGTTGAGTCTGCATATCTAACCAAAGTGTCCTTGTGATTCCAGGTGACAGATATATGTACTCCAATCATTTTATAAATATATCCATGGAAACATCTAAAAATCTTTCTAATCTCGTTGTAGGAGCAGATAGAAATTGAAAATTGTATGAATGCAAACCTTCATGTACTAATTCATAGGTAGAACATGCTTCTTATTATGAGCCAGGTATTTTTAGCCATTTTTATGTGTGCCTGTAAAATATTTGTGTTTATGTGAGTACTGTGTTTTTAAATGAATGTCTATTTATTAAAACAATGTTACGTTTGACCTACCAAATAGGTTCAGATTATGGAAGAAAAATTAAAAGCTGCTAATGTTCAAACAAGTGAATCAGAAACCAGGTTGTATAAGAGATGTCAAGATCTCGAGATGCTGCTACAAGAGAAAAATGACACAATACAAAAACTGGAGCAACAACTTGAAGAACAGGTTAGAAATAACTGTTAAAAAAATGAACCACAATTTCTTTTTCAATGATGCAAAAGGAAAGAAAAGAATCAAGATCAATAGAGGACAGAAAAATTTAGAATTGTTTTCATTGTTTGATTAAGGAGTTTCSTGATAGCAAATCATCTGAATAAGTTTTATTCACTTGCAAGCTGTGTGCTGGCTTCCTTTAAAGGAATATTTGATTCGTTTTTTAAGAGGAACAGCAGCCTCTATAATGTGCCAAGGAGACTSAATTATTTAAAGCAAACTTTAGAATTTTTGTCTGAAGATACTACTCAATCAAAAATACCCAGTGAAAACTATGTTTTTGTCTTTTTTTTTCCAGAAGCAAATAAGACTGCAAGAAGCTAAAATCATAGAAGAGAAAGCAGCTAAAATAAAAGAATGGGTGACTATCAAACTCCATGAGGTACGACACTTGTGACAGTATTTATAAAACAGAAAGTACGAGGTCTGACTTGTACCTTTTTTCATTTTCTCTTGCCCAGTGTGTTCTTAGTCAAGAACAACTTCAGGACCACCCAAAAGACGCCAGTTGTGTCCATTTTTTATCTGCTGAGGTGGGATCTCTTTGCCCTGCCTTAGGCTGCCAGTTTCCATATCAGTTGTGCTCTTCCTGAGATTTAGATTAAGCTTAAAATTGCCCACCCGTAAGAATTAAAATGCTACTCTTCTCTGATTAACTGAAAACTCTGCTCACTGCAGTAAAAAGCCATTCACGTTATGATATTACTTTTAAGTAGGAAGCTAGAAGTAGCACCATGAGCCTCTAAGGGGAGATTTTAAGAGTCATTGAATAAAAAGTACAGTTGAGTCTAATCAAATATTAATATATAAACAAAACTATTTAATCAGTTATTAGTTGGTTTTATTAATAAAACTATTCAGTTTGCAAGGTACAGAGACCCAAGCCAGTTTTGCAGGGTTTTTAGGTACCACTCGCCGGAGAGAGGAACTGATGGTTCCTTATTTGTGATACGTGACACGCAGATTCAGATCTTCTCTTTGCCTCGTTTGGAGCACGAGTTTGAACCAAGGCCTCTTATTTCCTGGTAGTGGGCTATAGCRATGGATTGTTAAGGTATTTTTCTTCCCGTAGAAGTTCTTCTGCTCTGTACAAACTTATTTGATACATATTTTCTTTAATTTTGATGTGGAGTATCAGGAGGCATTAGGAGCAAAAGGTTGTTTTGCTTGTTTGCTTTGCCTTTTTTAAAAATGCCCAAAGCAACACAGATTTTTTTATTATTATTATTCGGGCTTTTAAAAACAGTCTTGAGTTTGTATGGTTGAGGAATAATTTTATTAGAGCAAACATTATTGTGCAAGTAATCATTACAGCTAATTTCATTTGTTTTGAGTGAACAAATRTATAGGTTGGGATTGAGAGAAATAGCAGAAAGGAATTTACCCCTTCAAATAGCTTTATCTTCAGAAATCAAAAATTCAGAGAAAAACTTAGATGTAATGTCTTTAAAAATTGTTTTACCAATGAATGAGCTTAATTTATGTGCTTTCAGTGTGAAGTGGAAAATCAGAATCTTCGCTTGATGAACCAAAAGCAAACCAAAGAGATGAAAACAGTGCAATCTAAACTGCAAGGTAAAGGGTACAAGTCTTTTAAAAACTGTTTTGTGCTTTCAGCCCCTCTTAAAACCCAAGATATATTCCTTCTAAACTTGTTCCTTTAGATTTGCTATAACACCTCTTTTTGTCTGAAGGAAAGACYATCACATATTGTAGTGCAGTTATTAAAGAGTCTTCTCATATTGTATATACTAGAACAATCTATAGGCTTAATTTCAATTTTAGCAGAATTAAACTGGATATTTCCACTGTGTTTTCAAACTGTAATAAATGCTTGTTTTATATATTATTGTAATAAAATTGTTAAAGTTTTACTTTTTTTCTGTAYTGGAAAATATGAGGAGGTGTCAGTCAGATGATTAGTCCTAAAAAGAATTATTTAATTATATCTGTTAAATTTTAGTTACATGAAAAGATCTTCATGCTACAGTGTAAAGGAGGCTAGTAACAGAGCTTACTGTAACCCACTGACACTGGATTTCTGAATTATTATTCTTTAGAAGCTACAAGCAAGAAATCAGTTACTGCGACACAAAAACCTGGAGAAGGCCAGCGACTAAGCAGTTTGACTTTTGGATGCTTTTCAAACAGAGCAAAAAGTCCTCAACCATCTCCTAAATTTGAAGAAATAAGGAAGTCGTCATCTAAAGAGTCAGATTACACTGAGAGCAAAAACATGCCAGGTATTTAATCAACTATAGTCTCATTTTATTCTCACGCAAGTGGAAAACTAAAGTTCACGACTATGTAAGTGTATCCAAACCAGCCTTCTTCAAAGTGGACAGCACTCCTCTCTATATTGTTGATAAGAAATCCTGCTGAGCATTAACTTCTCAGTAATGCCTTTCTTGGCAGTGTACATGAGAAGGGACCTTGTTCTGGGCCAGCCAGGCTGCCTGTTCCCCAGCACGTGCAGTGCTGTAGCCTTTTACGTCTTGCTTTCCTCTCCATTCTGTATGCTTTGTCTGTGCTATTGCTGGTGTCTCAGAGTTAGCTCTATGCCTTAGCTCAGAAAAGAAGCTCAAGAAGTGTTCATTATTTTCATCAAGGACAGAAATATATAAGGGAGTTCTACACATCTTTTTGCACCACTGTTTCTTACCTAAAGAAGAAAGAAACTCACTGATCAGTTCATACAGATTCTGTAGCCAGCCCTGAAGCCTTGTAATGCCAGTAAATTGATGTGCTGTTACATTATTATAAGCAGAAGCAAATCCATGGCAGTGGACTAAATCTGGACTAAATTAAAACACTTGGCGATTTAATCTACTCTAACCATACACAGCTATCTAACATTATCTAACTATATCACTAATATCTAACAAGTTTTCCTAGGTGTCGTTGTGTAGAAAGGTCCTAGCTCACACATCTGTTTTAACTCAGGTGAAGCATATAGGCCTCACCTAACATTCTTCAAGCTATAGTTTTTTCTTATAAAACTAGGTAAAAGAAAATGCACTTCATGAGGAGAGTATTTTAATATGGTATCTTTCCGTAAGTGGTTTTCATGAGCCACTCTATGTATATTAAGCATTCACCCAGGGAATACAGTAATAGCTTGCAGAAGGCATTTCTGTGTRTAAATACTATAGACATGCTCAGAATACTCCATTTGTTTATGTGAACTTTTCTCTTAAGCTTTAATCAGTTCATCATTATTTGTGATTTCCTGGTTCATAATTATCATAATTTAATGAACTTTATAATTTTCTTTAAATTTAATAAAGCAGTTAAATATGCATACTTAGAAGATATATATATTCTTCAGCTCATTTTTACTTTTTTGAGTTTTTTTGTTTTCACACATCTAKTTTAAAATTTGGCCTCACTAAGGTCATCCTTGCAGTTATTGCCATTTCTATTTTGACTTTACCTGCTTTAYCTTTAAATATAATAGAAAAGTGTGTTACTCTTCCTTGCCAGATAGAGTTGCAACTTCAACACTCCACCCAAAAATATATAACACTTTCTAAAGGTTTATTGCTTACAAAATCCCACAGTATAAAACATGTTTATGTATTTAAAATGATTGCCTGTTTATTATTTGCACACATGATGACAAAATCTTTTAGCAGCTAAGTGTGCTAAAGTAGTTTTCTCCTGTTCATTGTACTTCTCTCCTAGAGAAGGATATCCTGGAAACTACCTTTGCGAGTCCTGCACATGACAGCAATAAAGGTCAGAAGTCATTACCACCAAGTTCCCCTGGATCAGAGCAGAATAAAAATGCAAGAGTCAGCAACTTGTCGAAAGATGTAGACAGTGACATGTCAAAGACCTCCTGCACCACAGGCAGTGACTGGAGCTCAGATGAGGATGGAGGAGACAGTAAAGTATTAAAATGTAGGTGTGCTTCAACTCTCTCAAGTCACACATCTGAAGAGAACACAAGATATAGCAGAATGGGGAGTGAAATGTATTTGACAGCATCTGATGACAGCAGTTCTCTGTTTGAAGAAGAGAGCTTTGGTGTCCAAAGGACTCAGCACAAAAAGTTCTACTCCTGGCAGCAAGGGGCCCAGAGGAAAGGCCAGAACAATCTAGTGGGAAAGTGCAATTCAGACCTAAGTAAAAAGAAAGACCMAGATAGCTCTTCAGATGAACTGAACAAGAAATTTCAGTCTCAGAGACTAGATTATTCATCCTCCTCCAGTGAGGCAAATACCCCAAGTCCAATTTTAACCCCTGCCCTAACACCTAAACACCCAATTCTTGCAACTTCTGCAGGTTCTCAAAGCATAACACTGTCAGATTCGCCCTCAAATTTACCACCTCCAAAGTTACGGTCTCCCAATGTGCTTAGTGTAAATTTAGCATCGGCAAAAAAGCATTTAAGCCAGCCCCAGCTGAGCTCTGACAGGATGTTCGGTAGACACAGAAATGCTATAAGCATGATACGTCCATGGAGACCTCAGGAAACAGACATTGACCTGGTGGATGGAGAAGATACAGATATTTTAGAGAAAATGGAGGTAGGCTGTGATGAAGGAGTGTTCACATATGATTGCACAAAAATGCAGAATGCTGAACCCCAGGAAACTTGTGACATGACAAGAAAGGGTGCTAGTAACAAACCTCCTACTCCTCCATTGCATCGATTTCCCTCCTGGGTAAGTATAATTTTAGATATTTTTCCTGCTAATGAAACTGCTTTGTTCTTGTTCTTCTCTTTTATAATTATCCTTGCCTCTGCCTTTCTCATTCTCTGTATGATGACAAAACAGTGTTGCCTTAGCAATAGCTAAGAGGACAAACTCAGAAGGAAGTTTGATATGAAGCACAGCATCTAAAGACATAATCACTGCTTTTGCAGATAAGACAAATTTTACAGGGCACCTCTTAAGTTATATCTGTTCTTTTGTATGTACCCAATGAGGCAACGCTTCTGATTGTACTTATTTAATTATTTATATTAACACCAACAGAGACTGAGTGCTGATTTCAGCATTTTGCTATTAGCAAAGTACCATTCCCAATGTAGACAGTAAGTTAACATAGGCCTGCTACTGGTTACAAAAGTTTTAAGTCCAGAAGCAAGTTAGAATAGAAATATTTTTTACACGAAATCCAAAGTTAACTTAGTCTAGACTCACTGATTTTTCAATTCTGTGGTCACATTTACTATTCGGAGATGACGGATGCCTACGTTGAACACCTTTGCTATGAATATATCTTTTCATAATGGAATTTGTTATTGAGACTTGAACTGKTTTTTTGTAGAGTTACTTCCATAGTGGTGATCTCTGGTCTTAACGTTCAGTCTTCAGTATAAATTTGTCTTGCTGTAGCATCTCTTATTCCTGGTATTAGTATTTTTAAGAAGAACTCTTAGGTACAAAGGCAAGCAGTGTGTTTAAAAAAAAAAAAGTTGAAATAAACTTCATATTAAAACTTGGTATAAAAAGCAAGGTTGCATTATTTTTTTTCTGCTTCTACTGGTGACACTGTTTTATCAACCATTATATTGCATGGCTTTACTTATGCAAAGATTATAGTAGGATTAAGTAGTAGAAAAATCATTGCTATGTTTTAATTATCTGCCATAAAATCTGTTCTGCCTTTATGTTAGGAAAGCAGAATATATGCTGTAGCCAAATCTGGCTTAAGGGTGTCTGAAGCTTTCACTGTGGAATCTCTTAGCAAAAGTAAGTGATTTAGGTGTTCACTGTCTCATGAACTAAAAATTCTCTTCTTATGGTGATTTGTAAGAAAGGACCAAATCTCTCGTGTTCCTCTAAGATATTTTTATGAAGATTGGTTTATCTGTTCCTTAAAATCTAGAAAATCAGACATTATCTGTCATTGTTTTATCCTACTTTGCTTGTTGACTTCGTAGTGARTTTGTATTTCAGTTGCTCCATTGATCTTTGCAATTCATTCTGAAGATTCTGTACCAGAAATTGAGGTGACAGATAATACATTCAATTAAAAAAGGAGTTAGTGATCATGATTACAGTTTATTTATAATCCTTAAAACCAAATGTCAAACACCTATAGATCTGACATCTAGAAGAAATCAGGAGTTGGTTCACTTTTTATAACAGAACAATACAATGCAAGAAGCGATGTTAAAATTTCATAAATTGGAGCATAAAATAGGAAGATAATTTATACACAGCATATTCCTTAGGTGCCATTTCACTGTCTTCGTATTCCATATCTGGATTATATACATCTCTGATATATAAGAACATGACCACTCCAGTCTACACCACTTTGAAAGGGGTAAGCGTATTGTTGCATATAAGGAATTTTGAAGTACCATTGGGCTTCACATCTAAGAACTTGGTGTTTCACATTTGATGCTGCCAGGCCAAAAAGTGTTGTAAGATGATGTTTAGAGATCATAGAGCCCCAGAGATAGTAGAAATGTCAAACAGCTGGAAAAAAATATTGCTGCTTATAAAATGTTACCAGCCTCAGTCAGTTTTTCTTAGGTCCCTTGCTGTTATTTTTCCAAAGGCTTGTTAATTATTAAACAGAACCACATGGTGTTCAATGCCATAATTAAAACTGTGTGTACGTAGAAATGTTCCTGTGTTCATGCCAAGGCTGTTTATATCCAGATAGCCAGCAGCAACTAACCAGAGCATTKTTTGTTTTCTGGCAGCTTTTGTGATTTCGAAAGACCTGAGCCCTGAGCTACCTCGGTTTTCTAAGTGTGGGGGTGGTTGAGGATACAGAGGGCAGCAGGGGGTTTAGCTGTTGATATTTGTGTGCCAAACCTTACAGGCCAAGTAAGAACAATTTTGAATGTTGTAAAGTCAGCAGAGCTCTGCCACAGTATGAAGGAAATGACTGGTATCTGTCATGCAAGATTGCAAAGAATGTTGTGTTCATCTCTGCAGAAGGCAACTCAAATAAGCAACAGCCCATTCATAGATGAATCTTCAGGATCTGAGGAAGAAGACAGCTCTCGGTCCAGCTCAAGGACTTCTGAGTCCGATTCCCGAAGCAGAAGTGGCCCAGGTAGTCCTCGGGCTATGAAAAGAGGTACATAAGAACTGTAAGAATAAGGAACAAATGGGAAGCCTGGAAAACTAGGTAGTTTGCAGTATCTTCATTGAAATGTATTTCTTCTTTAAACAACATAGACATCTTAAACATGGATCAAGGCTGTTATCTCAGTTTTCAGTGACCAAATCTATCCAAGCAGTAGGAAGGACAGCTATACATTGCATTCTTTATACTGCTTTATAATAGGTAACTTTTRAAGCATTAATCTAGTAGCTAGCTGTTGTCTTGAGAGAAAAGTGACTTAAAACAAAATATTCCACCGTGTCTATTCTCTGTCATGCCAAAGATTTTCTGTGAGCTTGTACTATATAGAAGTGAAGTGACCTAAAAAAAAAGTAGCTGCCATCAGAAAAAAAAAAAATCTATATTCAAGTTTATTTAAAAATATAACAGTTTAACCTGTCATCTGTCCTTTCATGTGGTAAAGGACAGTGACTGTTTTATGATTCTGTGCAAAGACTTAGTTGAAACATGTGAATCCAATGATGGGCTTTTTGTAAATTAACACAGCTCTTACAGCTCTGGACACTTGTGATTCCATATGTAAAATGAGAATAACATGCTTCACCACCAAGAAAAATATAATGCTTCCTCTAGAGGTGACAGTAGCTTCTCCCTGAGAGGTCTTCACAGAGTAGGGCAAGTGAGACACAGTTCAGTGCTCATTAAGAGTATTAAGATCCTCCACTATGCATTGCTGTGAAAATGCAGAATAAACTGCATTTAGTAGCACTAATTTTTCATGTTAAAACCCCAATGAACTGGAGTTTCACTGACATCACATGTGAGCAGGTGGATATCCACCAGTCCAGCAGCAGTTTTTCAGTGGTACTGAGGTGCTGTTTCATTTCCAGTTCCTCCTAGTGGTTTTGCACAGGATGAGCCACATTGATTTTCCTTCAGAGCTTTCTTCGCCAGCTTCCTTAAAACCCGCCTGGATGCCACCCTGTGCCCCGTGCTCTAGGGGTCCCTGCTGGAGCAGGGGGGTTGGACTAGRTGATCTATAGAGGTCCYTTCCAACCTCAACCATTCTGTGATTCTGCAGTTCCTTAGGGCGAGGCTGTGTAGCCTGCCCTGCACGGATCTCCTTCACTGGATTTCTGCTACAGCCCTTGTCTCCTGTTGCAACACCAATGGAAAACATCTAAGGGTTGTCTGAATTTGCCCTCTCTCCACGGAGAGAAGTTTTACTCCACTAGTATAAAAAGGACCCATGGCTCCTGCTTCCCAAAAGCTCCATTTCAGTTAAATTAGAGAAACAAAGTAAAAAAGGAATCTTCATGTCAGTCTTAGAGAATCACCTTTCAGAACAGAACAGTAGACAAAAAGAAAGCCATTACTAAAGGACATGCTTATCTCTTCTAAAACAATTGTTTCTATGATAAATGAGGAGGGAGTTTGATTTTTTTATTGATGATTCACTAGATTCGAAAACAAAGTGCCTTTCTTTTTCATGACTAAAGCTAATAAATTAATTATCAAATCTGAAATTTAGATTTTATTTTTTAGGACATCTCTATATAAAAAACATAGTAATACCAGAGCAAGGCCATCCACATACAGCTTACCTATAATTTAGATACATAGTACCTTAATATTAGCTTTTTACTAAGCAGGTAATCATATAAGAAACCCAGATACAGAGAGAAAATGAGATAAAGGGGGAGGGAAAATCACTTAGTTTGAGTAAAGATCCTGATTTTTTTTTCTAGAGTATTAATGTGATGTATGTTCTGCAAGGGTATTCTGATTTTGCTTGTTTACAATATGATACCTAAAAAATATAATATTTCTTCTTTTAACTCAGGTGTATCACTGTCTTCTATGACCTCAGAAAGTGACTATGCTATTCCTCCAGATGCCTATTCAATAGATACAGACTATTCCGAGCCAGAGCAGAAACTTCCTAAAACCTCTTCCTCATCTAGTGATAATGGAAAAAATGTGAGTRTAGTAGTTCATTAAAGAGTAAGTGTGCCTGGTTGTGCTGTGCTTATATTTATATACAAAGAATGCTATCAGGATTTGCTGACTCGCGGACTGTATAATGATAAATACATTACTTATAAACACAAAAATATATCAACAGTAAGTTAGCCATAAGACAACTGTAATAATTAAGGATAGTTYTGAGATTTTTACTAGGCAGGCAACTCCAGAAGACAACTGTCTGCTGATGAAAATACTTTTCTTTTTGCCTCACAGAGCAAAACTTTGAACTCTGTTTAATGGAGTTCACAGTAGAGGTTTATGTGGAGAAACCTGAATCACAGTACTCTGTATAAATCTTTAGGTTAAGCCTCAAAATTTGGAAAAAATATGTATATATATTTACTTTTTTATATATTTTAGTTTTAGTAGTTAAAAAGTAAAACTTGGGGTGATTTTATTATGTTCTTCARTCTTTTGTAGTTCTAGGCATATTCTTTCATATACGTTAACTGTAAGTAGAGCTGTTAATCAGTTTTCCCACCTTCTTGGCATTTATCTTAATTGATATTTGTAAAAACTATATACTTGGAGTTAAAGTCTTGAAAATACTGTAATTATGATTTAGTGTGGACTTTGAAACCATTAAAATGTATGTGTGAGTATGTGTGTCTTTCTACAAATCTTTGGGGACTGCAGGTACATATGAATACTTAATACTTTTTATCTAACAGGAACCTTTGGAAAAATCTGGATATCTATTAAAAATGGGTGGTAAAGTAAAGACCTGGAAACGCCGGTGGTTTGTACTTAAAGGAGGAGAATTACTATACTACAAATCTCCAGTAAGTGCATGTAACTTACTGCTGTTCAGCATTAGCCTGTTTTCACTGAGTCTAAGACTGTTAGAGGGAAAATAAATGCATTCCTGATGTATGAGCTATTAGACAGTAATTCAGTTCCTCAAGAGGCATACATGGTACTTATATTTAAATAGGAAGCACTGAGCAAGATTAATGCTTAAATTAGTTCTCTAATTATTTATTGCTATTTGGTGGCAGCTTAGAATTATTTCTTTTTCCATTCTTTCCGTTCAGAGTGACGTAATTCGAAAACCTCAAGGTCAAATTGAGCTAAATGCATCTAGCCACATTGAAAGGGGCGATGGGAAACAAACGATTCAGGTACCTGCTCTTCTCATTCTGTTTTTAACTTTGCTTTTTCCTTTCATCCTGCAAAATTGAGCCTTTGATGCAGTATGGGAGCATGAACTTGGAATTAATCAATGCCCTTCATTATAAACAAGATCATTKTAGTTTTAGAAACAAGGGGTAGAAAGGCCTCAGCTTAGATGGTCTTGTCTGTATTGCTACAAAAGTCAGACTTAAATAAAGATGCAAATAAAGTGGTCTTGGGAACCAACCATCAGTATTGATTGAAGTTGTCTAAAAGGGTATAAAATGAGCTTCGTCCTGGAATCTTTCAGGTAGGTTTCAGGAAGCATCAGTCTGCCTGTTCTACCCAGCCATCCAATATTTCATTAATGGAAAACGCAAAAACGCTAGGGGAAAAATTTTGCTGCCTAAAACTTGTGAAACTACATTGTGTAAGCTGTCACATGGAAGGTATAATGTTCTTCAAGCTAAGGACTCTTCTTTTACTATGTAGTTGACTACAGAAAAACGAACATACTACCTGACTGCAGATTCTCCAAACATCTTAGAGGAATGGATCCAAGTACTACAGAATGTTCTTAAAATACAGGCTGCTAGTCCCCTTTTTGTACAACCTGAAATCAAGCCAACCATGAAAGGATTGCTTACAAAGGTAGAAGTATTTCTCTCCCCCAAATATACTTTATTCCATATTTAATAAGAATAAAACCTAAATGAAAAAGGCCCTAAAACGTATACAAGCAAGACAGTTTTTTGCTATAAAAATAGTTTTATGCTACTTTACAAAGCTACTTGACGATGTCCAGAAGGACTACCAGTCTATTAACTTTTTGAAAAACTCTTCATTTGGTTGTTTGAGATTTGATTTGGTAAATTTTCTTTTGGTTTTTGATTCCCTAGTTCCGGGGCTGACTGCTTCATGGTATTTTGACCAATGCATAAGTTTTTGTGGGCAATTGACCTACTTTATTGCAGTAGGGCACTCTGTTTACTAGTGTTATTCAATGGAACAGATAATTTCAAGATAGCAAAAATATTTTATAAAATAGGATTTTAAAGGGGGTTTTTTTTGTTGTTTGCTTTACTTCCTCAGCTTTCATTACTTCAGACTTGATCCAAAGCCAAATAAAAACTCACAGCAAGCTTTGGAAACACCTAATACTTTAATCCTTATGTCTGTAATTGAGTTAAGCAGTTTCAAGCATTTGTCTATTCATGTGGAGAAGAATTTGAACCACGGAATATATTCCAAACATAGCCAAAGTTGAGAGAATGTGAAATGTAATCTGCATTTGTCTGCCTGTGCTCCTAAGTGTTGTGTAATTTCAGGTGAAACATGGATACTCCAAAAGGGTTTGGTGTACCTTAGTTGGAAAAATTCTGTATTACTTCCGTAATCAAGAAGACAAGGTAGGTCCCTTGTTTGTTTCCTCGGTGAATGAAAGCTGCATGGTGGGGATGACTTTAACAGCAAGCCAAAGTTGTAGTAACATGCAGGCTGGCCTGGCTAATGTATGCCTATTTTGTTTTGACTATCAAACATTCAGACTTCACAGACTGTCAGTTTGTCAGGTTCCTACCTAATAGTCATCCAGGGCACACCAATTCTCATGCAGGACATTTTCTGCATATTCTTATTCTCAGTGAAAAGAGTTAGGAAAGCAGTCTTGGGAAAGTATACAGGAATTCATTAAGCATACACATCATTAAGCATTGTTGGACATCACAGGCCATACAAGGAACACCATCTTCACTGCTCCATTAAATAACAGATTCTCTTGAACATCCCAGTGCTGAATGGCTAGAGAAGGGAGAGGCCTTTCTGCAAAAGGAGTCTGGACAGGAAGGACTGTCATCCTCTGTTAGTTCTTTCARTGAACTTAAAACATAGCATGTACAGATCTACATACCTTAAAAATACAGTGCTTTTCTTTCAAAGAAGTGATGATGATTAAGGTTCTAGGCTTGACAGTGGTAATTTTTAGTTGGAACTGGATGGGAAATACTGAAGAATTGCCTCTCAACCTGTAACATGGATGTATTTTATTAAATGGATAGAGAAGCTGACTTGCAAATAGAATTATATTTTTTTCTCACTCTTGGACTTTAGTTGCTTCTGCTGTTTATAGTACCTGATTTATCTGGCATTCCATAGCAGGACAGAAATTGAGGTAAATGGGTATTGATCATAGTTTATGTTTTTATTTCTATTTGTAGAATAAGAGATAAAAAATTACTGTGCCCTAAAATGAATATTTGTTCTTTGACCGCTTCTTGCTTCTAGTTTCCTCTTGGTCAAATCAAGCTTTGGGAGGCTAAGGTTGAAGAGGTTGATAGATCATGTGACTCYGATGAAGATTATGAAGCTAGTGGCCGCAGTCTGTTATCAACACATTACACTGTTGTTATCCATCCCAAAGATCAAGGACCCACTTATCTTCTTATAGGATCCAAACATGAGAAGGTAATAAATGGATTTTTTAATTAGAGTTAAATCACATCTGTGACTGTGATGCCATTAAATGAACATTTCCTAATGAGGAGGGGAAGGGAAAAGGGCAACTGAGATTAAGACTTTTTTTTCCTGTGATGTCTACCTTGTTGTTTGAAATAATAAGCAAAGAGAAGGTCCTGCTTTMTGAACATTTTAATGCTTTTGAAAATATGGTGGAACAAATGAGTGTGGTTTTCTGTTGTAGGACACATGGCTTTATCATTTGACAGTTGCAGCTGGAAGTACCAGTGTAAACGTTGGATCTGAATTTGAACAGCTTGTTTGCAAGTTATTAAACATGGAAGGTGATACCAGTAAGTTCTTGAGAACTATTATTATTTTTGGTAGTCTCACAGTTTGTAATAAAAGGTAGACAGCAATCTTTTAGACTCATTCTCACTCTGAGATACAGGTACTTCAACTTAAAAGTTGAACTATGCGTAGTTCATGCGGTTCCACTATCGCGTAGGGTCTAATTGTGAGTTTCAGCAGAAATAAACCCATTTAATATCCAGGAGCTTTAACTCACAGAGATGCTTTATTAAAGATATTGGACCAAATGTTTAAAGAAAAATTGCAACTATGAAAAGAATAGGTACTTGCTAGAATAAATGTTTAGATGAGCATTTGTTTTCCTTCTGAATCTATCTAATGAGGTTTAAAAGACATTCAGCTATTTGAGGCCATATCTTTTTCCTGAGGCACTGCTTAATGCAAGGTTAAGGTGCCGTCATGTTGAAGGTAATGCCTTTTAGGTGATAGGTCAGATGCTTGTGGATTTTTACAGATAATAGAACATTTAATAATAGAATGTTTCTGATTACCAAAATTGGCCTTAAAACATCATATGAGAGAAGCAGTTATGGTGTTAAAGGTACTTCTAAGGTATTTTAACAGTGAGCCAAATGATCCATGAGCTATGAAGCTTGTTGCTAAAGCTTGTCTAACATGTTGTTTCTCTTTGAATGCTGAACCAAAGTGTAAATTTACTATACTAAATTACTAATTGCAAGAAACATGTATTTTATCTTTCCAGCTTCTCAGATTTGGAGACATCCTATCCTTTGCCACAGCAAAGAAGGAATTTCTTCCCCTCTTACAACATTGCCATCGGAGGCCTTGCAAACTGAAGCAATTAAATTATTTAAGGTAAAACCTCTAGTAAATGCCTTTTTAAMTTTGTGCACATTTTTGGCTTACTAGGGATGTTCAACAGATCTGAAAAGGGAAGTTTACTCTTTTATCTTTAGTGTAAAGACTAAACTAGTGGACAGAGGCAGTAGCAGAATGTCTCCACGCTATCTCACTAAAGTCAGTCAGTTTTCTAATGTAAGCAGTCTCAGATTGATTCAAATTGAGAGAAAGATTCTACTGCTCTTTTTTTTATAAAAAGACTTCCATGAGTAGCAATTCAGTCTTGAAAGACTGAAACAAGATGAAAAATAATAATTACATGTTCTAGTAATATAAGTAGTGAAAATATTAGAGAATAATATTCTTGAAAGTACTTCACAGCAGTGTTATGAATTCACTTTTAAGGATTTYTATATACCTTAACAAATGCACATAGATATATCTCACAGCTGGAGTGAAAAGGCTTGAGGATTAAGAGAAGTATAGTAATTCATAACTGCTTTTCGTCAGCTTTCTTCTTGAGCTTTTTGTGTGCAGATAAGAGGGTTTTTTATCTTTCCTGGTAAAAGGCCAGATGGTTGATAACTATGAGGAGGAGGGTGCTGCAGTTTCATTAACCTTACTTTGCCTTTGCTACGCTGACCCAAGTAAAACCACTCCTGAACATTAACCAAATGTAATTATGACTGTTTCAGAGAAAAAAAAAACGGGGGGGGGGGGTATGTACATGTTACAAAATGTGCATTTTCTATACATTATATTCTGTGCAACACATTACAAGTTGGAAAACAGTGCYTGGATAAATGAACTGTCTCTAGAGAGACTGCACAGATTCCCTGCAGCACAAACTATCTTGAGAATTTTGATGTAATGGTCAGGATCTAKAAAGGAATTCAAGACAAGCACCATATGTTCAGTCACAGCCACTTGTAGACAAACTTTCCAGCTTGTTTGTCTGAAACATTTGAAGCACTACAAAGCACTTCCATTTATCTTCTGCAGTCTCGCAACATGAAAATAAAAGTTTTTATTTCCTTCATCGTAATAATCCAATGACTATTTGGAAATCACATTCTAAAGCATATTTCAGACCTAATTCAGATTCCAGACATTTCCCTGAGATAAATACAAAAGAGATGACTCATGTAGTTTTCATTAAAACCATTTATAAATKAGTTTAAAAGTCAGGTCAAATATTGATTTAGAAACAGAGAAAGTAACATTTCAGTTATTTCACTGTTGATAAAATTGTTTCTTTTCATCTACATCATTTCCAGATAGGCTAGAAACAGATTATGTTTCCATCCATCTCTTTTATTTTGCTTTTATACTTTTATAATTCATCTTAAAATTCATCAGTTTTAATAAATGAATTTAGTTATCATAATCAAGAGAAATTATTGTATAAGGTAAATGGAATATGTGATATATAAGCTTTCTTTTAGTACAATCCTACCACCAATCACCTTTCCTAAGTGCCCCTCTGAGCTGTCTACCTTAGCTTTTAKGCCCTTGTGACATGGGCAGGTTACCTCTAGTATGTCCTTATGCTTGCCTGATACCTCAACAGCCCCCGTTCTTACTACACCTCCCTCGATTTATATATCTCTATCACCTTGACATTCCCCACCTTAAAAAACAATGCAATTTTTAGAGCTCTTTMATCTTTCTTCATAGCTTTTCATCTGTTCTGGCCACTTTTCAGCTCTTTTAGCTGAGACAGCAGGGTTTTCTTAGTCTATGGATATACTCATTACATGCAACTTCAATTATAGCATATTTCTATTATGCAAAACCTCTAAAAGATTTGTTGCAGCTTCATATATAAACTCTCTTACTTATTATTTTATATCTAGACCTGCCAGTTGTTTATAAATGCCGCAGTTGACTCTCCTGCCATTGATTACCATGTATCTTTGGCCCAAAGTGCTTTGCAGATCTGCCTCACACATCCTGAACTTCAGAATGAGATCTGTTGCCAGCTAATTAAACAGACTAGACGTCGACATCCACAAAACCAGGCAGGACCAATACAGGTAACACAATATTTGTCTTAATGGTAAATATTGCAACAGCAGTGAAGGAACWGCAGAGATGGTTGAGAATGGCAGAGGGATCTGCACTTCTGTAGTATCCACTTATTTAAAATCAGATAAAGAACTGAAAGAACATCTCATTTTTAAAGGCTGGACATGCAGTTGGCTACCTTTTAAAGCAATGAGTGAAACATAATATATGGAGCAAAATTCTTCACTTTTATACTTAGGTAGGTGATCTATCAGAAAGTATAGCATATTAAAYGTCATGACACATCACTCTACAGACGTGTGCAAGAAAATCCGTGAGCCATACTGGTATCTCAGATATGCCCTATTTTTGATAGATGTCATCTTTCATTGTTTCATGCTGTTCTACACGTATATGGTGTGCCAGATAATGCATGTATATTTGTAATTTTTCACTTTGGTAAGCTATTGGCTAACTATTAAATGGTATCCAAATGTGTTACAACTTAAAAATGAAAGGAAACACAGTACTCTGTAGTCTGTATAGCATTGGAACAACAGTGCATGCTATGTAGTAACGCACACCGAACTAGGAGATGAATGAGAAAATGAGAAAGGAATTTACCATATTCAGGCTTTTGTAATAGGCAGATTTTTCTCCTCAAACCTGCCAGAGAAAGTATGATATGGCCAGCAGGCATATGTATTATCTAGAAATTACCCACATCATGGGTGTATCAAGTATGTGCATCCCACCCAAAAAGCTTTCATGGCACGTATAGCATGTTCAGTTAGTATACACTAAGTTCATACAGCCAGTAAGCTTAGAATAACTGTAGTCCTTTTGTTGCTTTTGGACCATTAGTAAGGCCTTCCCTCTGTACAGGTAAAAATTGCCATTAGTAGTGGCCACTGTCATGATTGTAAGTAGATAACTAAAGATTAAATCCTGGTTTATTAACWAAGTTGTGCTGTAGTCTTCCCTGCTGCTTCTACAACAGTGTCTTCTTGAAACAAATCTGTTGCCATTCTCCCACAGATTACTGGCATCTAATGGCCAGGTATCTGTGCCTGGGCTCTCCAATTTCTGTTTGATATCAGGCAAGTCAGATAAACATTATTTTCTAAATTCTGAACTGTACAATTAGTACAACAGTACGTAAAGTAGTTGCAAAATTAGTGAGTCTGCACATAGAGTACATGAGAGTAGTATGCRGTAAGTATAACCTATAAACACATTCTGAACTATGAGAATATTCTAAAAAAATAAAAAAGTTTGTTCAATAGTTACTATCCAGTTTATAACTTATGTGTTATATCATAAAGCATGTGAAAAGGAGAGCTGAATTAAAATTGCACTGAGTCATTTCTTAGTGCTTGGCTTTGCAGCCTTAGTACTTTTATCCTGTATATTAACTGCTCTTTAAAAAGAACTACTCTCCCATTTCCAACTCCCAAATAAACATGCTGTAAAACATGTTTGTGTTTACACACATAAATAGAAAGACATTTTTTGGCATTATGTTACCTGATGAGGYAACATCATCATTTACTCAGCTTTTTCTCCRTTTTATTTTTCTCTTCCTTTTTACAATTGTCTTTTGTTTGATTTGGCACAGTAAGCTGCACTGCTGCCAGCAAACACAGGAAGTCTTACTTTATACGATGTTTAAAACAGTGAATGTCTTCCTTTTGTCCAGGGTTTGCAGCTSTTGGCTCTCTGCGTTGGACTCTTTCTCCCCCAACATCCATTTCTTTGGCTTCTTAAAATTCATTTGAAGAAGAATGCAGATTCCAGGTGTGGCTGGAAATTATTAACTTGCTAGGTGGATAATCCTGCCTAAAWACCTTATTTTCAATCTGTACTTAATGTTTCAGAACTTTACATAAATGTTAAAATACATTTTAATAGAATTGTGTTCCAGTGCTACTAAACTATTGTACATG
Source organism: Eudromia elegans (assembly GCA_003342815.1). Classification (NCBI taxonomy): domain Eukaryota; kingdom Metazoa; phylum Chordata; class Aves; order Tinamiformes; family Tinamidae; genus Eudromia; species Eudromia elegans. Next base: position 1,285,543 of record PTEX01000093.1, read on the forward strand.
TTATTTCTATGCATTGTTTGAAAAAAAAAATCTTTTTTTTGTTTGCTTGTTTGTTTTCTGGAAAGTATTCTGCTATAAAATTCTGGTTATATGTTGCAAAAGCATGAAACCCAAAATAGAGCAGTTACTCTGAGCCATGTTCACCTTTAGCACAGCTCTGTTGGTCTCAGAGGACTTGCRGACTTTTTCTCCTTATAAATCCACATGGAAAAAAATATGTTGGAAATCCTGAAGTGAAATCTCTGTACTGTCCTCCCATTTGGCTTCTTCTGAGAGATTTACTTAGGGTTTACTGTCCATTCAATCCTTTTCTCTCACAGGACTGAATTTGGGAAATATGCAATATATTGCCAGCGCTGTGTAGAGCGTACCCAGCAGAATGGAGACCGAGAAGCCAGACCTTCCAGAATGGAAATTCTTTCAACCCTTCTGAGAAATCCCTACCACCATTCCCTGCCTTTCAGCATTCCAGTTCATTTCATGAATGGCATATATCAGGTAATGCCAAGAATAGCACAGAATCTAAGTTGTCCCAACCTCATGCTATTAGCATATTCCTGGAGCAGTAYATCAGGAACAGAATTATAAGTGTTAAGGTAAATATCACTCAAGTTTTATCCTGTGCCAGTGTTAGCAATGGAAGGCACAAAGTACATGAATCATATTTGACCACTGAGTTATAGAGATTCCAGAAAAAATACCTTTAAAAGAATAGGGAAAAAAAACTCTAAGAATGTGAAATTAATTAAGGTTCTGTTTCTTGTTTAACCTGACCACCAGATGAATGAATTAGAYTGAAGAAAAGAGAAAGGTACTAGATTCCTTTCAGCAGAAATCTTGAAAGACGAATATGTCACTGAAGGCACATCTGTGCCTCCCATTAACACTCATTGAAGGATAACTATATTTATTGGAGAACAAACACAGCTGCTGCATTCTTAACTCTTTTGGGGCTTCATCTGTCAAAGCCTGTAGGAAAATTTCTGTGGACTTCCATGCATAACAGTTTGTGTTCTGGTTTGTGTTTCTAACAGAGGGAGCTGGCAGAAAAAAGATTTTTAACAACTTACAGTATTTCTAGAGAGAAAGTGACTTTTAAAATGAAATTAAAACTGCTTAATCATCTTTTTATCACAGGAAACACTGGTTTTTTCTCTAAGCATTTTTAATTACTGCATGTCCAGTAAATCAGAAAAATCAAAATGTTTTTAAATTTTAATATATTTAAAACTTCATATTCTGTATTCTCCTGGATTCATCTCTAAAGTTAGATTCAGTAGTACTGCTTAAATTTCCAGCACTGAGGAGCCCAAAATAGAAGGATAAGAATAAAGTGCCTTCTTCAATATACTAAATTAAAAAAAAGTCCTCAGAAAAGATTTAAGTGAACAACATACTGAAGTACTAATACCCTAGTATTGTAAACAATATATATGTGTGTGTGTATATATAATATGTATATGTGTGTGTATATATATATACACACATATATATATATACATATATATAAAAATTTGGAGAAGCAAACCTTAAATGTCTTTATATGTTAGTGACATATATAGTACTGACCCAACACTATAAAATATTTCAGATCTGCCCATAGGAAGATAATCTAATATCCTTCCAAAATTGCATGACATGGAAAAAAAAAGACCAATAATATCATTTGTTTCATCATCTTATTGAAAAGTCTAGGAAATCATGTTTTCCTCCTTTTTAAGTTTTGTTTGCCAAAAAATCTCAGATACTAGACTGCTTTTTGTGGAATAAATTCAAGTATAACAAATGCAAAAAATAAAATAAAAAAAGAAATAAAAACTCCACTAAATTGACTTTATATTTAGAATCTTGACACTTTTCCAAACCCTTAATGGAAATTTTAAAGTTCCAATGACAATAAGCTATTCAGGGAAGATAGAAAGGATCTTCTATCCCGATTATTATTATAGAGGCATATTATCACTCTTTAAAATCTTTTTTTTTCCCTAAGCTTGACAACAAAATACGTCTTTTGTATGTTTTTAGGTTGTTGGCTTTGATGCCTCAACCACAGTGGAGGAATTTCTGAACACCCTGAACCAGGATACTGGAATGAGAAAACCAGCTCAGTCAGGATTTGCACTATTTTCTGATGATCCCTCTGGCAAAGATATAGAGCACTGTCTTCAAGGGAACATCAAGGTAAACAAGAGCCTTTCATGAGTCGATATAATACAACAAAATATCTTCATTTTACAGATCTCTCTTCTGACAATGTAAAGGAAAACATCTACCAGGCTGAAAACTGTCTTTATTTTTTTCCTCATGACATAAAAGAAAAGATCAAAAAATACCATTTTTTCAATTGCTAAAATACATCCAGTGAAATGTATTTGAAAGCTTTGCCTGGGAGACTGATATTAACAGCTGCAGTTAAAGAAGAAAGTAGCCTGTTATTAATTACAGTCGTTTAGAATCAAAAAACATTTGTAGTTCAATGTGTATTTAAAGATGCCAGTTAGAACTTCAGTTATAGCCCAAAACATGACCATTTGAAGTCCAAAAAGTCAGTAATACTGGGATGGGGGAATCCTGGGGAGGAAAAAGGAAAGGGTTTGTTCCTTATCTAAATACAGAATAATTAGGCATCAGTTCAGGAAATTTCCAATGGTTGGTTTATTGTTCTGCATTCTGAAGTTTTTGTTCCCTAAACTACCAATATAAATGCTTTGCCATAAAGATTGCAAAGCATAATATATAATAATCTATATAATATAATCTGTTTTATTAAAATGTTTAATATTTGACAGACCTCTTAGCAACTAGCAAACAAACTCTCTGCTTCTTTCAAGTAGGCTTTCGTAGCCTTTGGCCAATGTTCACAGCTGCAGTTTGAGTCACAAGGGAAGGTATATGCAGGCCTTAGTGACAAACAAGCAGTGTCATCACAGTGAGCTCTCTTCCTCCACCAAAAATCATTGCGGTATGGAAAGCAAAACACAAAAAAAATTATAAAAAAATAAAATAGCTTATTTTCTTGGCAAATGCAAGGGTTGAAACTTCCTTTGGAAGCTGTTCACATTACTGCTTCCAGAAAGACTCTTTTATGAAAGAATAGTGACATTAAGTCCAGGGGGGCTCACAGAGCTGCCTGTGCTCATCAGAGAGCACCCTTCCTGCATTATAACAAACCCTGGGCAAGCAGTATAACAAACTGTTACTCCAGAAGACCTCAAAAATTCCAGCCTACAGCAGAAAGAGAAGGCCAGGATCAAAGCATTTGATTAATAACAGCTCGCTCTGTATTATTACGTGTTCATTTGCTGCTGCTACATTAAGTACCTCATCTTTCCCTATAAACATGCTACGGCTTTCCAAAATTAAKTTAGCATTTTCAAAGTTAATGTGTGTGTAATAGGATAAACAAACAGAAAGAAGTAGTTATTAAACACTGTAACTACCTAGCAAAATTATCTGTCAGTAATTTAAAAAATTTAGGCTCAGTTTCTGATATGTCATAAGAATATATAAGTAGATAACTTCATTCAAATTGCTTTTTTTTGAAAGAGGAGTACATGGAGAAGTTAGCTTTGTATTGTTTTCCCTCTAGATCTGTGACATTATTTCAAAATGGGAGCAAGCCTCCAAAGAACAACATCCTGGGAAATGTGAAGGCACAAGGACCGTCCGCCTTACTTATAAAAATAGGTTTGTAATAGCAAGAATCTCTTCCTTGTCCTAGGAACTTTTTTTATTTATTTATGAAGAGTTTCTTCATCTAAAAATTACTGACTGACTCAATGTGCAACAGAAATAGTACATGGGTGTAACTGGAGCATTTTTTTTTTTCTAAGTGGCAGCTAATTTTTTCTACCTCCTAAGTTGTGAGCAGGGTTGTTTTTTWAAAAAAGAAAAAGGAAATAGGAGGCTACACTGAACTTATAGTGAAATAAAGTATTTACTCACTGGTTGAAGAACAGCTGTTGCTCTGTTAATATGTTAATATGATGCTAGTGTTTGGTGTTTTGATGCTGACACAAACATGTCGCATTCAAAGCAGGTACTGTTAATTCTCACAGCTAATGCATTTCCCAGCCTTCTGTATTTAAAACAACTTTCTGTCTTTTGTAGGCTGTACTTTGCAGTTCAGGTCCATGGGGAGACAGAAAGAGAGAAGCTGCTGTTAGTGTATCAGACAAATGACCAAATAGTCAATGGGCTTTTCCCGGTAAACAAAGAACTAGCAATGGAATTGACAGCTCTTTTAGCACAGGTAATCTTTATGAATTCATAATAATAAAATAATGGCTCACAACGCAGTTCTATAGATCCAGAAACTTAAACAAATTAAGCAATAGGTCTAGGATTGTCTGTAGGTGACCTCGGCCTTTTAAATCTGACAATGAAAGAAATAGATTGGATTAGAGGTGCAAGGGATAACTTCTGTCCTTTAGAGAAAATCCTCAGTAGCATACAGTGCTTTTGTATGATGTGTTTCCTCAGTATGGATAAAACAATTGTTACATCCTTCATAGTCACGTCCTCTTTCGTTAGATATTGTATTATCAGGTATTGCCTTTTCATCCAGTATTCCTTAAATAATTTCTGTAATTTAGTACAGCGTAGTAACAACTGTTTTATCAAAGCCTAAAATTCTGTAAGTAGATGTGGTCCAGATAAGATTTTTTTTTTTTTTTAATGAAGTCTCAAGGGAAAGTTTTTGAGAAAATTATTTCATGGTTTTACTCAAAAAATCTAAATTGGTTTATATCAGCAGAGGATCTGGCAGTCCCAGGGTAGAAATGAAAAGTTTTATAGCTTATATTTGTATAATTTATACATGCTCTTTATCTTTTTGAATGATAAATTTCAGTAAGTAAAAATAAAATGACTTTCATGACTTTTGTATCAGTGAAAATATGTTAGTTGACAAACTGCTTTTCATTTTCTACTTAGTAAGATATAGGAAAGGATTCCTAATACCCACCTACGAAATTATTCTGCAGTAACAAATGCCTTCTTTTCAATGGTCTCTCCCTTAGATAGAGATTGGAGACTTTGAAAGGCCTTTCTCCACTCCAGCGGGGCAGGTCACTTCCCAATCCAAGTCCAATCAAACACTAAAGCAAGTTTTGGAGAGATTCTATCCTAAGAGATATAAGCATGGTTGTTCAGAGGAACAGTTAAGGTGAGATATATTTTGGTGTTTAGAGTCTCTAAAAAATTTTGAGGTAAGACATGGAATTTTTAAACTGTCATTATACAGAACTTAATGCTGTGCCATATTTGCCAAGAGCTGTGTTTGAAACTGATATTCTTCCTGCAAAATTCAAGGACCAATTTCATCTGAGTATTTCACATCTAAATAGAAAGCCATCATTGCATATGCATTCCAGCAAACCCCCTTAACTTTTAAAACAGATAAGATACTACACAGGATTACAAAACCTAGATATTTTGGAAATCTTACTTTTCTTACTGAGAAAAACTAAATTAGGACCTTGCACGGGCTAAAGAACTGCTGAGAATAAAGGACATGGGGATCTGGTTTGAGTGCTACTCAGATGTGCAGTGAGCCAGTCAAACCAGCAGGGCAGTAACTTGCTAACGTTAATTTAAAATGCATAGTCTGGAGGACACTGCACTGAATACCTGTTAACAGAGAATGGCGGCACAGCGTAACAAGCTCTCCACAGTCAATGTTTTAGCATTACTGAAGTCCAATAGGCACCACACGAGTATTTTCATCATTTTTACTGGCAGGCAGAGAAAGTTTAAAACTGTTGTCATGTACACAAAGTAACAGTACTACATTATGAAAAGATAACCTGAACTTGCAAAAGTATACAAAAAACAAAGTGCATGTGGTATCAGATTAGGCAAATCATTGAAGGATGTGTTAAACATCAGTTAAGCTTTCCGGGGAGTCCCTAAGCAACCRATTTCCAGAAGCTGGAATCTGTAGCAGGGAAATAGCGCTCCCTCCCCRCCCCATTTTTCGTAGGCTGCTGTTTGACTTCATAAAATCCCTGTAAAAATGAGCAGYAGCTGAAAGAGTTCTCCTTTGCTGCACGTTCCCCCTCCCTTTTCTGGGGCTGGATCTAATGATCTTGTGGCTTGCAGGGTGAGTCATTCCTGCCAGTCAATGTGCTAGAAAGGTATTCAGGATTTTTTGGAGAAATATTTTTCCATAGGATCATTGTACTGAACCAGCTTGCTGTGGGGCCGCAAAAGAAAAGAGCCAGTGTGAATCATGCATCAGGACCACTCCTTTTGGTCACAGCCCCCAGGTGCAGCGAAAAGAAATAGCACTAAGCTGTATCTTCCACATCTAGTGCTAGCCACAGGTAAAGATAGGTACTAAGCTAGACAGACCTTCAGAATGACAACTGGAGTTGCTGTTGCGTACTGAAAGAGGTTGATTGATTATCTGCAGAAACACATTAATAGCTGTACTACAGTTTTCCTTTTATGTTGCTACTGCTACATCAATGTTTAATCATAATGTTGCAGAAATGAGTCATTTCTCATTTTCATGTGCATAAAAATATTAAATGTTTTGGATTTATGTAATATTGTATAAGTGATAGTTGTTGCATTAACTTAAATTATCATTTTAACAAATGGAAATTTTTGCTCATTAAACTTGCTATGGGTGAGCATTTACATTTCTTTCAATAACTAAATTACATATTTCATTTCAACAGACAGCTTTGTCAGCGATTGTCTACAAGATGGATGGCTCTCAGGGGGCACAGTGCTGCAGACTGTGTGCGCATTTATCTCACGGTAGYCAGAAAATGGTCCTTCTTTGGTGCTAAATTGTTTGCAGCAAAAGTAAGCAACTCTACTGAGTTCAAATGTAAAACAGAACTGCTATTTCCTCCCTTAACTTCTACCAGATAAACCCAAACTGCCTGTCACTCTTCCTTTCATGCATAGACCGATGTGCTAGTGAACTTTAAAATGCCTGTTTTGTTTTATTTCTTTTACTTTAGTAAAACTGTGCAGTTTATTACACTAAGAGGGATGCTTTAAGAATATTAGGTTCAGTTCATAGTTATGCTACAGTGCTTTGGGCAGCCATCTCAAATCCTTTACATCAATTCTCTTCCAGCCATAAATCTCTGTAAGACAYGTGTATGAAAAGATTCTGTAAGACCTGGTTGTTATTAATCAGTTAAATATTGCTTCACTTTAATGTTGTAACTGGAGAACATTTATTTCTCTTTGTAGCCTGTAGCAACATCCTCACTTGAGAAGTCTTTCATATGGTTTGCTGTACATGAAGATGGCATAAGCATCCTAGATTACAGCTCAATGGTAAGAGATTTTTTTTTAAATTTTGGTGAAAGTAGATTTTAATACTGAGCAGTCAGGGAGATTCAACAGCATAGTATGCAGAAGATGACATGTGCCAGGATGGTAAGTATCTAGTCTTTCTTTTGAAGCAAAAATTGTCCTTTCTAAATGTTTTAGTGTTGTTATCATGGTTACAGTAGCACTGATAATAGAAGCATATAATGATTTTTGCACTGAATTTATTTTTGTTTATTAGATACAGTTTTATATCTTTTAATGAAATGTTAATGGTTTAATCATTTAGACATCAGGAGATCTATAGTTACAGTTCTTACAATAATATTAATTTTCTCCTCTTGGAGACTTTAATTTTCCATTATTATTCATAATACATACACTCTGCAAAGTGAAGTTGCATAAAAAGATTGTTATTTTCATTGTATTATTTTTGTTTAATAGCAGGTAATATAACCCAGTGTTATTTAATTATGTCATCTTAAGCACTGATTTTTCTTTGATTTGCAATAAAAGTTTTTACAGAAAACAATTAATGGTAATCAGCATAAAAAGCAAAGCCTGAGCAGATCCTTGCTTTAATTCATATCCTGCAAAGAAACAGAATGTCATGTTGCTATTATCAAGTGCTAATATTGAATTTCAGAAAATGAAAATCTCAACTTTATAATTGTATTGATATGGGCCTTTTCATTATGTTTCTTTGTATTTAAAAAGATTAGTAAAACAAAACAAAGTGAGGAGAGCTGTACAGCAGCTCTGTACAGATAACAAGCAAAATTAGCTTGCATCAGCCTGCAGAAGGCTTTATAAACACTCTCTACTGCAGAGCTAGTTACAGTATTTCTGGACAGCATTCATTTTTGTGTATGTAAATTATATCACTGCACAAAAAGAAATCCTGGGGTTAAATCTCTTCAGAAATCATACACTTTGCCATTTAACTTATTTAGACTCTGCTTCAGTTCCAAGTGGAATTCCTATAATTAACTTCTCTCAAAGGCAGTCAAGGCTTGTATAACCTGAATTATATACCTAAGCTGAAACATATTCAAAATATTTTTTTTATCTAAACTAGCTGAAATAGAAACAGAGGTCAAACTTGCATATGATAGTCTTACCACCTGCAATGGAATTTTTTCATAGTGAAGGGCTGAATGAATCTATCCCAAAGAAATTAATTTCAAGATCTATAAAAGGCTAACACCAAGATTTTCAAAAATAGATATGTAATTATATTTTTGAAAGAAGTATTTGTCATATTTTCTTTTCCCTGCATTTACCTGCTTATAGCTTTCTGTTTTGKTTTTTTTTTTTGTTTTTTTGGGTTTTCTGTTTTAAGCGATTAACAGTTTCATACACATATAAGAGCCTGATGACTTTTGGAGGCTATCAAGATGATTTTATGTTGGTTGTTAACAATGCTCAGAGAAAGGACAAATCAACTGAAAAACTCCTTTTTGCCATGACAAAACCAAAGGTTGGTGTATTACCTGAACTACTTTCTCACCATCTGCTGCTTTCCTACTTTTAGTAGGGGGTAATCCCTAACAGATGTTAAGAGATGAAACACTTTCTTCCTAGCATCCTCAGGATATTGACTTTGCCAGATGGTTTTGGAGAGCAAAACAATTAATAAAATAAGAGCTATCAGAGAGGATATTAATGTTTCTTTTTAATGTCCTTTTCTGTAGCATTCTAGATTTTTCATATAAGGGTAAAGGACAGAGGGGACAGACATTACCTAAAAATTAGTCTGTTTGCCTAATCAAGGCCCTAGATAATTTTAAAAAATAACTGTGTTGTACAGTGGACTTCTGAAATAGCTATCACTTCTTAAAAATTCTAAGATTTGTTCAGCAAAGAAACTGTTCATGCTTTTTAAAATATAATTTCTGTCCACAGATAGAGTTGGCTATATCAAAAAGTAAGCACAGAGTTCTGAGTCTCTTGTTGTATGCGAGAACAATCTGTAAAACAAAATATGTAAACTCACGCACAAATGTGAGTCAAAACTCTGTTTTCCCTCAGACTGTGCCCTTATAGGCAAGGTTTTGTGRGTTGCAAAGAGAAGGATGGTACAAAGCTCCCAGATGTCTTCCTGCATCCTGTCTACTCTGCATCTGTAATCCTTGAGCACTAGATAACTAGAAAAACAAAAAGTGAGGGAACACATTGCAAAAGCTTTTCCCAAAGAGCAAACTTCAAAATCTCTCTTGAAGAAATGATAGAAACCACCTGTTTGAAACATTTAAAACTCTGCAAGACAAAGCATTCAGCGTGCTCTTGGGAATAGCAATTCATTTCTGGCAAGCTGAGACAGAAGAAAGCTCTGTTAGGCACTTTCTTTCTCCCATCACTAATTTAATAAAGTGCACGTACTTCTCCAGTTGATGGTGATTGTCACTTGCTGAAAAGTTAGCTATTTTTCCAGCAGTCAAAACACATCATTGTATTTTTCAAAGAGATTTGTATGTTCCTGTTACAGATTCTTGAGATCACTCTACTGATTGCCAGCTATATTAACAACTTCCATCAGCAGAAAGGAGCTGCTCATCATCTCTCTGCTCCAGCACTACTGACACCTCAAACTGGACAGAAACTCAAGGAAATGGGGAGTCAGCCACTTCTCACAAACAACAGACCAACTAAATGCCCCACTTTGTTATGAAAGGATTAGGTGTCATGATAATGTGCTTTATTTACATGGTTTCTGTACTGATAGAATAATTTCTGCTAGGCAAGATACACAGCACAAGGAGGCCTGTAAACAAAAGAGAGGTGGATGGGTTTACATTCATTCCAGTGCTATATAAGAGAAGTCCTCCTTCAGTTAAAACCCTGGCCTGACCTGGAATGTCAGGAAGATGAAGGAAGATGAGCCTGTTTCTGCATTCTGCTCTTTYAGGAGTGGCTTGTCCGTACAGCTCAGAAATAAATGTATCTATTGTTAGTGATGGGGAAGGCTGGCCTTAGCAACAATTTTATAGGTTTTAATAATTTTCAATATGTTTTCTCAGGGACTAAATTATCTGCAACCCTTCACCTCTATTATTCAAAATAATACAAGTTGTCTAACCTTCATTATGAAAAATACTTTAAAATAAAGGTCAACCGCAGAAATTTTTTCATCTCCAGCACCTCTCCCTATTTGCAATACAAGCACCATGGAACTGAAAAGAATGAATTAATTTGTTTCTACATTTTGTTTTTTCAGACAGAAACAYATCATATACGATCATAAATCTAAAGTGTACTTTCATTAATACTTTTAGCCTTTGTTATAAAGCTATTTATTTGGCAAAACTACAGCCTCTTCTGGATAAATTTCTAAGTAATCCCTGTCTGCCCCTAGCATTTTGGAAAAATATAAATTGGACAGGCACTGTATTTAATATAGTTTTATTAAACAAGAACCAAATAATAATATAATCCAGATACACGAATGCTTTACAATTCAAAACACAAGAATAAACAGAAGGCCATTGTTTAAATTGCAGTGTGTAACCTTGGAGATATACGTGACATATAGTATCTGATGTGTATAATGTGTATATAAGAATTCAGAATAATAATTGTAAAAGTTATATCTCTTGTTGTTTTTATTGGTATCCATACATTTCATACTGTAATAGCAATAGGATACTCTTGCACAATGAAGGACACAATGCTACAACTTTTCATTTGGACCTGGGAACACTTTACAATTCCCTTTTTGATTTGTATCTCCACGTTTTATTTTCTGTGCAAAGAAGCCATATCTGTAGGCTTTGGAATAGATCAGGCATMCAGTTACAGCAGTATAATTTGGATGCAGCCATAGAGATGACAGTCAAGCACAAATCATTTATTTGTATATGTTTTGTGATTTGCACTTCTGCAAATGCTAACAATCGTGGATATTTTTAACACTTACTAATGTGTTAGCCCTTGTATTTTTAATTACTTAAAACTGCARTAATTTCATCATGGTTAATTTTAATATCTGAAAGTTGAAAATCTCCTTTGTTTTATGATAAAACACTTCATACCTAACACATGCAGATTGAAAGAGTTTAATAATTTTCAGTGGTTTGCCCTCTATGAAAGGTACAAAGTATCTTGCTAAGCAATTGAAATAGATTAGAAAGGATATAATTTTTTAGAAGAACATATTAAAAACTGTACTGAGAATTTGAACAAGTTAACAGTCCTGTGAAAGCTTTCAAAATCTTCAAATTCAAAAACCAGAGTCTTCAGGACTCCAGCACCATTTCTGCTAAGAATKAATTCTTTGCCTTGAAAATTACGGGGAAGTAATGCACATACTGCCTCTAGATACTTTCCCTTTTGAAAAGGGAAAAGAGGTTCCTGATTGTTTCTGCTCTTTGGAAGTCTTTGTGGCGCTAGATGCTTCACCTCCTTCTACAACACAGTCAGTAGTAGAAGACTTACATCCCAATGGGCAGCAGGTCTCCTGCCATCAGCAAGGAGAGCATATGAGAAGCTACAAGAGGCCCTGGCACCAACTACAGCATTTTGTGTGTGTGTGTAATATACCCTGGTGAAGTGATGCCCATCAGCCATCAAGGTCAACATCCCTATGAAATCCTTAGAGTAGTTAACTCGCAGAGATATTCAGTTCTTTGCAAACTCCATCAGATGCTACTGYATCAGTTACACTCCAGTTGTAGTCAAAAGCTGTTCAAATAGGGTGATTATAAACYTGGAAACAAAAACAGTCCTCATGTCATCACAAAATTTTACCAGAAATCAACCCAGGCTACTACACCTAGTAATTATGTTTTATTTTAGACTGGATCGTTTGGCATGCATAAAAATATGCTTACCATCGCATTGATGGGGGTAGCGCTGGCAAGGAGGCTTTGCCCTAGGTCATGAACTTCAGAACATTTGCTGCGCTTGCTATGAACTGCTAGTCGTGGCGATGGCAGTCCACCCGGTGAGCGAGGCGGAGACCACGGAGAGGTCACTGCTAGCTCTGTGCAAGCAATCACACTGACCTGAGAATAAACAGCACGTGGGAGACAACGTAAATTAATACATCCCTTGAACTTCAGTTTGCCGCATTGATTTTTGTGTGTGTGTGTGTGTGGCAATGTTAGTAAACAAACCCTGTTCACGTCTACAGCAAGATGGAGATTGTTACTGCTGTGGTCCAGCAGGCAAATGGTAACACCTCAAGTTTCTAATACAATCAACAAAATCCGTGTTTTCTGCTGATTTTAATTTTTAAAAAATATTTATATATATAGATATAAGAAAGCTGGTAGGTATTTGGAGTTACTTGTAAAAGTAACACRGTGTTTGTAAGTTAGGTTCTGAAGGAGGAAATTCAGTCTCGCATGAAGGAAAGAACCACTTAAACCTGGAGCTAAGAGCTTTAACAGTGTAACAGTGCATGCAGTGTAACACAATCCAGTAGTCTGAGTTAATTTTAACTAACATGATTAGTAACTCAGTAATAAYGAATCTGGGAGCAGAAGTGCAATACGGGCTGTATGCCCCACGATCCTGGAAATGCCGCATCAGTCTTCATGAAATAAACGTCCTCTGGACGGTGTCGGTGTGACCTGCCACTGCAGAGCCCTGCACAACGAGGTTCTTCGTGGTTTTCACTACCAAGGCTGTGGTACGCATTGGCTTCTGCACCTACTCTAAAGCAAATACTTCYGATTCATGGCCAGGCCTGGAAGAGACCTAGGATAGTGGAAAATAACAACCATGCAGAGGCTTGTGGAACTGAATCATGACACGATCTGCCAAAATCACCTTTTTATTCTTTCTTAGGATCTCCTCATGAAGAGGGGTTCACCTCAGGTCTTGTTTCCCTCATTTCTCTGTTAACAGCTACCTTAGAGGCCAGAGTTTAACTACGAGGCAGGAATGCCTCTCGGGCCCCTGTGAGACATTTGACAAGAACTACGCCTCGCTCCTCGCACCTATACACCCCCCCACGGAAGGGCAGGAAACAGCCCACGCTAATGGCGCCGCCGCCGCGAGGCGGGCTGCGCCGGAAGAGGCCGCGCGGCCCTTCCCGCCCTTGCCGTGTCCCAGCGCGCCCTGCGCGGTTCCCATGGCGACGGTGCGCCGGGCCGCGGCGCCGAGGAGCGATGCCCGCGGGCAGGTAACGGAGCGGCCGTTGCTCCCGGCCGTTGTCCCCGGGGAGCGGGGCGAGGGGGGCGTGCGCGGCGCCGAGTGGCCGCTGGGCCTCGCAGTAGCTGCCAGGGACACCGAGGGCTCCTCCGGGCCGCCCCCGTGTCGCGAAGGGACGCGTTGCGCCCGCCAGGCCGCGCCTGGGCCCCCGCGCGGGGGCGGAGAATCTGCCTTGTCCCTCGGAGACCTGGCAAAGGCGCCGCACGGCGCCTACCGCCCGTCCTGCCTCCTCCGCAGCGGCTGTGCGAGAGACTTTGCTTAACGCGGTTCCGTTAACCACATATGTCTACACTCTGACATGGCACGAGGAATTTCATGTGAAAAGAAAATAAAAAGCGCCACAGTCCCCGTCATTTACCTGTTTACATGTTTTCATGAAATGTCATGGGTGAACAATTTTTCTCTAATGGCATCTCGTTTTTCTGCCTAGTGATACTTTGTGGGATCTTGCTGTAGCTGAAGTCGAGAAAAGAGAAAACGCTGAAGGCGATGGCGAGGGTGCAGAAGTTTTGGAAAAGTCYGTGTTGTTTGTGGGAAGCAAAAATGGGGTAATGAGGAATACTGCRTGATCATATATACTGCTTTCTCGGAATGCTGCCTGTGCTACTGGAAATACCAGAAGAGCATCCACTTCGCTTTGTTCGCAGGGCAGACCAAGTGCTGTGTGCTCTGATTCTGAGCATCAGACACTGTTATAGTTCAGAAGCTCAAGTTTAAGCTCTGCAGATCCCAAACTCCAATGGACCAGATCAAGGACATGCTCATTCTGCAGGGGATGGCTTCATTGATTTGTGTAAAAACAGCCAGGAATAATGCACACTGTTTGACACATTGTCACCAAATCTCCCCTTGCAAAGGTTTAGTTGGTAACAAGGTAGCTTAGRCATGTGGATACCAGCTCTACTGTAAATAGAAGCCCTGTCATCCTACTCAGAATTGGGTCTGTATCTATATGACATAAATTTGAAAATGCGTTAGAAGTGATTGCAGGCTTGCATGTGCCCAAGGTTACACTGTTCCATGAGCTTCATAATTAGTAATTATTTTTTTCCTGTTAGCATTTATTTGAAATGTAGATAAGGAAGTATGTGCTTTTTTATCTAAGTGAATCATATTTTAAGAATGTAATTTTTACATTAGAGGGATTGATGTATGCACAACTTCTGATTTGTAATTTTAAAAGTGTTTTTTAAGGAAAAGTACAGGTGCTTTTCACATTACATAAAATTCATGGATTTTTGAGGTAGGAAAGGAAGCAGGTATGAAGTTGTCCAAACTGTCCAAGTCCCTTTACATGTGAATTTCAGCAGTATAAAGACCTTTGGGGAGGTGGGGGAGGCTTATGTTTATATATATTTTAAGCATTTTATTCCCGTCTAATCAATAATAATTTAAGCAAAACCAGTGGAAACCAGTTATTAGATCAACGTACTGTTAACAAATAGAAACAGTTGAACAGTTTAACAGAGTTGGCCAGGTCGATCACTAATGTCTAAAATTTACATGCACTGTCACTATATTTTTTATCTCCAGTAGTTTGTAATTATAATAATGGTAGTGTAACTGCATCCTGACAGAAAACTAGCAATTAAAATTGCACTAACAAAGCTATAAACAACCAAAAGAGTTTACACTTTTCAGACACTTTATTACTAGAACATTAGAAGAATGAGTTGCATTTAACTATATAACTTTTACACATTAATGATATTACACCTTCTTTGTTTTTGATTTCCAGGGGAAAACGACTATAATACTGAGGTGTCTTGACAGGTATGTAACTTTTTTAATGTATGTTTAAACTCAACATTCAGATGTGGAACATCATAAAGAGTGATATAACAGAAGAGAATTCTTTAAAATATTGATAACAAGTAGACTTTAAGCTTTTATATCCTTACATTATCAAAGCCTATTGGATAAGCCTGTTGTCTTGACGTGTCTTAAAATGTACTCTATATATTGCTGTTGCTAAGCCTAATCCCGTACTGACTGATAAATAGAATTTAGTAAAAGCAGAACTAACTTAATTTGATGTAAATATTTTTAGATCTTAATAAAATATTTTTTTTAATTTGATAGGGAAGAGATTCCAAAACCAACATTAGCCTTGGAATATACTTTTGGAAGAAGAGGAAGAAGACACAATGCAGTGAGTACCCAGGAAGTTATGTAATATATCTGTTCCATTTTAGAGTATTGATTTATTTGTGAAATAATGGGAGGTTTTGAATTTCATTATAGACAAGTTAACTAGCTTAATTTTATATTTTAATATTTTAGTATGTTTTCCTTTTTCACTTAAGTGTATTAGATCAGACTAAATTCTGATAACACAAAACAATCAATTAGTTTATAAACACTTCCTTGGTTTTGGTGTCTGAGTGCCTTTTCTTTCCTATTGTAAAATGATGCATGCTTTTCCCTGGGAATATTGAACCAATTCCCTTCACTACAAAACACTGACCAGCAATGGGAACTGGTGCTATTTTATTACTGATGCAGGGAATGGTAGATCTGACCCTGAATGACAAAAATTTATTTATGAACTTTCCCTACAAGGGAAGATAAGATGCATCAGTCTTCTAGATGCAAGCTTCTCAAAATGTCTTACTCTCCTACTTTTTCTTGTGTTTCTCTTGTGTTTCTCTTTTGTTTCTGTTTTGTTTCTCTTTTTTTTTTTTTTTTTTTAAGTAGTAATTCATTGAAGTAGCCATAAGCTTGTCAGGAGTCTTTCATAACTATTATATAGGTTTGTCTTTAAAGAAAAATTATGAAATAATAGAGTGACTTGCATGTGAAAACCAACTTTACCAGCATCAACATCTCTTTTTATTGCATGGAAATGCACACTTCTAATGCAAACAAACTCTTCTGCAGCCTAAAGATATAGCTCATTTTTGGGAACTAGGTGGTGGAACCTCATTACAGGAACTGATTCGAGTACCAATTACTAGCAGCAACATAAGGTGAGTTCTTAGTATTAAAATAACAAAGCTAATCCCAGCTTTCATTCAAACAAAAGTACATCTCTAGATTTTTTATTGTGGAAAACTTTTACCACTGAAACTCTACTTCAAGCTTCCTTTTCCTGATTCTCTACTAACCAAATAAACCAAATTCTTAGAATTCTTAGCAATCTTCAAATACCAGAGAAAGCAATACCATGAAGGAATTGAGCTGGCTTTAAACAGATAGTACAAGAGATACAAAAAAAGAGAAGAATTCAGGTCTCTTTATCATCAGTGGAAGAGCAGAAAAAAAACCTTGGATGCTTATCAGAGAAAAAAATTGTTTTCCTACTTTTGTATGCAGTCTCTCTGAGGAGTTCTTTTCAGGATTAAGGATAAAATGAAGATTGTAAGAAATACTATGGATTTTAGGAAGTGCAATGGCTGTCTGATGAAAAGAAGATCATATGAGAGAAGGAAGATGATGTTTCTGATAACAGAATTATTAAAACAATTTAAAGAGAATATGAAAGTGAATTAACAAAAAATAAGGGGAATGTAGGCAGACCAATCCAGGAAAGAGTAATGGTGTAATGGRAAGAAGAAAGTAGATGCTGTTTGCATAAGGAAAAGATATGGTTAGGGAGTCAAAAAAGAGCTGAGAGGATGAACAGGAAGGAAAAGAAAACCCACATTTTAACATTTATGTTCTGGTGCATTGCTTTATTCCTTTAGTAATGAGCTTTAATTTCTGTAGCAAATAATGGGAAGGCTGCCATTTTTATTACATACATTTGCTACTGTACTGGCTACAGAAATAATGTCACTATTTAATGGGATAATGATACAGAAGGGAAAAAGAAACAGTTTCTGGTGCCAGAATTGCTTGGTGAGTTGGAGGGGAAAATGCATTGTTCAGCCACTGTCTGACTGAACATAACTCAAGCACCAGCAATCTTCTCCCTTCTTGTTGGTGAGGAGTATTCTGATACGGAGGATCTTAAAGAGCTGTGTTGCTACCCCATCCCAGAAGCTTCAGATCACCTGTGTTTGTAAGGCAATATTTTAACATACCACACAAAAACACTACCATTTCAGTAAAGTGAAAAACAGATGAGATTTTCTCATCTGCTTATAGTCAATGAATTGGCTTATTTAATAGTTCCAAGAACAATATCAAGTTTTACCGAGAAACATTTCATTTTTTTTTCATTGCATTGYAAAGTGAAATTGGACTTTGTTTTGTAGCGTTGCTGCTATCACTCTGCTTCAGAGTCTTTGCAAAGTCAGGGTGAAACATGAGGGAATCACCATGTCCAGACAGTTTTTTGCACTTCTGATGTTCTTCTTCACAGTTGTATTGTTGTGTTGTTGGAACATGAGACAGTTAATAAGTTTTAGTAAACCTCAGAATATCACTTAGAGCTGTCACTCCTTGCTGTTATGTTTAATCGTGTCTTAGCACATGTATTTTACAGCTTTTGCTTTCAGCATTTGTAGTATAGGTATGGTTGTGTATGAAAATGTTTATGGCTTTATGTGCTAAAGATTATACTGAATAATGTTGCCTTTTTTTTTTTTTTCAATAGGACATTTGCTATTGTTCTTGTGTTGGATCTGTCCAAACCTAACAAACTCTGGACTACTATGGAAAGCCTTTTGCGGGTCACAATGAACCACGTGAACAAAATTCTAACAAAACTGGGGAAGACAAATCCTGAAGTAGCTACTGAAATTAGACAGAGAATGTGGAACAATCTACAGAAGGATCATCCGGTAAGTTATTTCTAATATTTTCTCCAGGTGTCATAGGCCTTTATACAGTTAAAGATAATGCGTTTGAAAATCGTAAACAACTCTTTTAGATTTTTATGCATGACTGAAAATCCATTTGATGTAGATGAACCTGTTCACTGGAAAATTATAGCAATTTAATAAAAATTCAATAAGAGCAGAAACAAGGAAAAAAGGTTTCTTATATCTTTTTGTTAGATATCTAATGTGATTGTTATGGCATGTTACACCAATCAAAAGAAATAGTTTTAGAGTAGCAGTTTGCTTTTTTCCCCCCTCATCTTTTTTTAAATGAAGATGAAAACTAGAATGTACAAAAGTCATCTAGCAAGAGACTAGCTGAAGGTACAAATTTAAGCAAAGAATATAGTTATAACAGCCATCAACATGACTATATACTTTGCATTTATTTAAATGTCTATCACAAACTCAATGCCTTTTGATAATCTGACAACTAATTAAATTATAAAGTTTCAGAAATGTTAACATCAGTTCTTTAAACATAATTGCTAACTGAATCTCTGGAAAAGTTAAACTAGATTATGTGCAATAGAAATGAAAAGGCATTGTGCTTTATCCTCTCCAAATGTTGTGTATATATAATGCATAAATAAGTATTCAGCAGTTCAAAGACTTGGAACATAAATCTAGTACTGTGACTTCTGTAAAATGCAGTAATACTGCAAATGCTCATATAGCTCATAAATTGAAAAGTACCTTTATGCTTTTAAGAAAGCAACATATGCAACACTCAATAGACCTAGAGTATAGGATTCCAGTTCTTGCGGATTATGATTTTATTCTTTTGCTTTTAGAAAAGATAGTTCACAAAAGGAAGATGCCTTCAAATGCACATAGCCACAAGTCATGGCCACAATATCTGGGTTACATACAGGCCTTCAGCATTTGAAAAACACAGACTTCTTTCAATAAGTAAAACAGCTGACATTATGAATTGTTAAGAAGAAAAGGCTTTTATACTTGCCCTGTAGGGGACATAATTATACATTCTGAACTGGCATTTCTACTCAGCCTTCGTTATGGAAAACAGAAGGGAGGGCAAACACAATATTATGTTACTCCTGAATTCTCTTTAAAATTATGTCATTGTTAAGAGGGAAAAAATATAATGCCCCTTTTGTAGGAGGAAGTGCTGTCTTTTTATAGTCAAAAAAGTAACTGACAGTTCAAGGAAATTTTTATCTGTTATTTTGTAGCTGAAGATATTTTTATGATTACCAAGAATTGATGACACTCAGAGAGTTTGGTTTTTTGTTTGTGGTTTTTTTTTTTTTTTTTTTTTAAATGACTGGATGTATTCCATTATACTGCATAAGGAATTTTTAGCTATGATGGTARAGCATAAACCTTTCAAGGGCAGACTTTCTTTAAAAAGGCTGAATTCACCTACAGTAGTTTGTAATCCAGAGTTGTAAGGCCAAAYGAATGGAGGATTCTGATGTTTTTCTAATTCTTTCTCTTAGTTAAGAGACAGCTGTGCCCTATTTTTTTTTTCAGTTGAATAGCCCCAATTTTAAGTGAAGATAGTATTCCTGAAAGGTTTTGCTTGGCAATATATCAATTAAAACATTATTTCCTCTCAAAGCACAGTATTTGCAATRTTTATAGCTTCTTGCGAATATACCGACAGTCGTTTCACTTGTAATGTGAAATAACCAACTTTAGGAGGGAATGGTTATGTCAGCCCGGGTTACGACATAGATCTTTGCCACTCTGCTGCAAGAAACAGCTACACTAGAGCACTGACCACTAGAGCTGTCATGAGTATCTAGTTTAATGTCATGTGGATTTCTGAAAGTCTGCCAGATAACTTAAGAGTTACTGCAACATATTTATAAAACTTATGTCTAAAGTTAACTATTTAAAAGTTAAATCTACATCTTGAGTTACTGAATTACAATTATTTACCTAATTTAAGACCTTGATGAAATAAGACTTGTCTTCTGTGAATTAAGTCTTAGAGCCTTCGCTTTKTCCGAGTCGACTCACTCTGCTCTTTTTCTCTGCTTAACTGTAATATATCTGTTTAATAGGATTATGAGTTAGTTGACCCTTTTCCATTACCTCTTGTGATAATTGGAAGCAAATATGATATATTTCAGGTAAGTGATACTTTATAATTTTTATTTTTATATCTATATTTATATTGAAAAGATAAATATAACATTTTTGTATTTATAATCAAAAGATTTCTGACGAAGATTCTACAATATAATACAATCTTGGTAGCAGAATGGTAATCATTTGACCAGAAATGTGATGAGCCAGCCTTGTACCGATGGCATTATGGGGGACGTGCTGTCATTCTTTCATAAAATATCCTCAAATGGATGATTTCCATTGTATACTTAAAAAGGTCTTTAAATATAAGTAGCTGCAGGCCAAGGAGGGAGATAAGGAGATATTTTGTTGATCCCATTCTTTTATGATGAGAGAAATCCAACTCCATCTGTCTCGTCTGACTGCAACTGTATCTGTATGGCAATGAATGACAGACATCTCTAAAGTCAGCTGGTCACAATTTTGGGTGTAGTTCATTCTCAAATTTGCCTTTTTTTTTTTTTTTTAAGTACTCTTTTTTACCATGTTTAATAGACCAATGAATAATTGCATCTTTTAAAAGGTTGATTGGAGAGAAGAAAGAAATATCAGGGAGAAGTACTGCTGGTTTCTCACCTAGTATTTTAAAAATACAAACAKATATGTACTTAATTTTCAAGTAGCATGTGCTCACTGGTAACTAGAAGAGCATGTTTGATTTTAGCTGACTTGCTGGCATCTTGTTCTTCCCTGGATGGCTATATAGTGCTTTGATCCTAGGCCGAATCTTTGAGTTATTCAATTTGTATTAATAAGGTACTGGGCATTCTTTTACACTGGGGCACTATGCTGAACCATAAGACCTTCAAAATCAGTAATTCTCATGTAATAAACATGATAAAAGCCTCATTTCATTGGCTTCTGTGCACAGAATCTTCTGGGCTTCACTGGCACCGGGTTTTCATTATCTATTCATGGAAGGCCATCTATATGATCTATTGATGAAAAGATATTTTGATGCACTTTTCAAATCTTGCAAGTGTTACAATTTGGAAAGCATATAGCCAAAGGCTTACTAAAAATCAAATATTTTGACAAAAAGAAAAAAAAAATCCTTATTCTGGTAGGCAATATTTCTACTTCTGAAATTTTAAAACAATAGAGAATAGAAACTAATTGGAAATTGAATATAAATTCTCCATTAAGAAACTTTTTTTCTGCAATAATACACTGCCTGAATTAAGCCAGCTTGGTAAAAAAGAAACAAAGAGAAATTGTGACATTTCTTTTCAATCAGAGTAGGCTGTTACTGATTCTGCCTTAAGATATAATTATGCTGACAGCTGAACGCCTCATATATTGTAACCTAATGCATTGCAGTTTAGATGAAAAACTGAAAAGTTCTGGCTGTAATATCTTGGAGTTTGTTTCTTATGCATACATTCCAATATCAACTTTTTCAGGAGTTTGACTCTGAAATGAGAAAAATCATAAGCAAGACTCTTCGATTTGTTTCACATTATTATGGAGCATCATTAGTGGTATGTATCTTCACTTTTTAAATAAGGAAGGGAAAAGATGAGTAATGTTTATGCTGTGAAATAATATTTTGAAAAATAGAAATATAAAAATGCTAGCAAAAATAGAATGTATTGGGTYTTAAAGTACCTTTTTCCATGATCTAGTTTCTCAAATGTGTTACAGGTACTGGCGTGAGATAGATGAATRTGCTCTAAGAATCAACAAGTACCAGCAAAACTAAAGAAAAATTGGTACCTGCTAGGCAGCCCAGTTCCCTGGTACACTTCACTGCACAGTGGGGCAAAAGGGTTTTTTTTTTGGTACAAGAAAGCAGGACAGATAAAAGATTATTATCCTAGATAYAAGTAGAGAACTGGCCCATTTGTTAGCAGTATGAGCTTAGCATAGGCTGCATAAGTGATCAGACTTTTGTAGATTTAAAATCACGGATCAAAGGGCACATCTTCCTGACAGTATACTCACCTGGAGCATCACTGTAAGGCCTGGTCTTGCAGGTTTGAGAGGACTTAAGCTGAAAGATTAAATAAATTTTTAAAAGATCTATGTTGTGTTCTTAGTGAACAAAAGAGGAATTCACATGTCTTAATGAATCATTAAAACATTATTATAAGTAAAAATGAAAAACTGGGAGCATAATATTCCTCTCTGGATACTAAGTCATGATTCCTAGTGAAAAGAGTGGGAGAAGTTTTATTTCTTTCTTACCTGGGATGTAACCCCTTTCTCAAAGACATGAATTGGTTAAGTTACAAAAGCCCTTAGAGAGGGATAAGCATACTGCTTCCAAGGATATTCTGGGAGCTCTTGTCTGAGAAATCCGTACCAATTCTGTCTGTGCTTATCAAGCTACTTTTATGACRTGTGAACACATTTATAGTTGTTCGTTACATCTTGGTTCATGGTATTCTGGATAATTTTTAATGTAGTTTAAAATCTTAATAACTCATTAGTCTCAAGCAAAAAAAATTATTAGTTGAATGTGCATACTTCAGAAGCTGTGAATCTGTGTATTAAAATTTAAACTTTAATCTTCTTTCTTTAATGCTGTTTTTAATCTTTCTTGATCTATATGTTTAGTGACAAATACGTTCATGATTTGGAAAGGGAGGGTGAGATTTTTATCCTGGCAAATCCAGTGGACATACACTAAATGTATTGAGGTCAGGAACTAGCCGTGCTCTATTTGTAATTCTCTGTGCAGATGACATAACATGTAATATTTCTGTGATGGAAGATCATGATGTGTATTTTATTTTTTGAATTCATCTAGTTTACCAGTAAATCTGAGGCTCTCCTGCTGAAAGCTCGTATTCTTATTAATAACTTGGCATTTGGCATCGATAAAAGGTAATACAGTCTTGTCCTACTCTTAAGTGACTTGCCCAGAGCTTAAAATTACTTAATAAAAATATTTTATGATATTATTATTATTATTATTATTATTATTATTATTATTATTATTATTATTATTATTATTATTATTATTATTATTATTATTATTATTCAAGACCATCATTTCTGTGGGATTCTTTTTTTTATGCAGATTTTCCCCTTAGTCCTGCTGCTGCCTGTCTCTGTGCAGCAGGCATGTTTAGATATGCTGATGTGCAGATTTATTTAGATGTGCTTTTGTGCTTTTGTTTTAGTCTTRACTAGAATAATGTAATTTTTCTTGTTGATCGGTAAGTGTTAACATGATTTTTTTTTTCCCTCTCTTTAGTAAGTCTGTGTCAGTGGATCATAGCAGACCTCTGTTTATACCAGCAGGACTGGATTCCCTGCATCAAATAGGTTAGAACATTTCCTGTTCACTGTGCTTGTATCTTAAATTGATCATGAAAATCAGAAAAAAAATAAGATAAAAGATAAATTTACATTTTAGCACATAATTTTACTGATGCTTTTACAGAATCAATTTTAAGTGATCTTTGAAGAAAATGACTTAGTTTAAAATGAAGATTCAGTATTTACAGTAGTGAGAATGTCCTGTGCAGTATTGTTAGGCAGTTTTGATAAAGTATTGGTACTGCTTCAAATAATAAGAAAAGGGTAAGCTTAGATAGTAAAATATAATATGCAATAGTAACACAACCTCTTTAGTGAGAGGAGACCAGTGCTTTTTCAAGGCTTGTAATAGTTTGCCATTGATGAAGATAAAGTATTAAATTAGATGGACTATTGCTCAAAATGATTCAGTAATTCATATTGTTATGATGAGCTCCTCATATTTTTCTGTGCTTGGCTGTAATCCTTAGGACCACCACCTGCCTCTGATAGCGACATTGGAAAGCTGCATGCAAATACACCTTTGGAACTGTGGAAAAAAGTATTTGAGAAAACGTTTCCTCCCGAGGTACACACTTAAATGTCTGATCCACCATTTCTTTCTTAGAATAGTAGACTAATTTTTGTCCTCCAAGTCCAGTGCCTGTGATTTCAGTCACTTGAAAAAATGTTTAGCAGTTCTGTTTCTTCCAGCCTCGTTAAATAAAAAGTTTAAAAATTATGAGTTTTGTGTTGTGGTGCTTTGATTTTTACCTTCTAAGTCTCAGTTACGTTCCTACATCTAGAAACAAGAAAAGTATCAATTAGTTTTCCAAAGTAATACTATTGCCTTTCGTGATCCTGAGACAAAACCTATCCTCAGCTTATGTTGGAACTTTATAAGGTGACATGCCCTAATGCCTAAACCAGAAGCCAATCATGCTTTTTTCTATTGCAGCAAGTTCCTTTCTCTCCTAGGGTGTGAGGCTTTGAATCAGGCTAGTGTGCTGGACTTCCTTGCCATAATCTGTAATTTTTCTGTGGAAACTCTACAGGAATTGTTYGGATTAGCAAGGTAATGAGTATGTCTCAGCACCTCCAAAGCGATAGATCTTGTACATGCTTCAGAAATTTCTGGTCCCCTGAATTAAAACCTAAATATTCCTTTTGAGTAAAAGTAATTGCTGTCATAAGTGAATCAAAATTCTTTTACTTTTGACTTGAACACATGCAACTGGCRTTTTTTCCTCCTATACTGGACTATCTCTGTTCTTTATGCATGTCCATTTCCTGCTAACACTTTGTCTGGGCAGGTGAGAAAAATCAGYTAGGACTATGAGACCGTGACTTGTGTTACATTGCACAAACTTTGCTTCTCTGAGTTTTCAGTCAATGGATCTCCAGTTTCATAGAATCATAGGATGCTTAAGGTTGGAARGGWCCTCTAGAGGTCATCTAGCCCAACCCTCCTGCACATGCAGGGTCTCCTAGAGCACRTGGCACAGGGTGGTATCTGAGCAGCTTTCAAAGATCTCCGGAGAAGGAGACTCCACCACCTCTCTGGGCAGCCTGTTCCAGGGCTCTGTCACCCTCACTGTTAAGAAATTCTTTCTCGATTTCCTGTGGAACTTTTGGTGTGCCAATTTGAGGCCATAGTTCTGTCACTGGCCACCACTGAGAAGAGACCAGTCCCATCCTCCTCACTCCCTCTCCTGAGGTATTTATACACATAAATATGTGTATCCGTATGTATATGTATAATATRTATATCCTTATGCAAGATTTCAGTGCACCTTTTCCTGCTTCCTTGCTTCTTAAATATTTAAGCCTACACATTGTTTTTAGTTATTTGTGATGAGAATAAATCATCACAAATAAGCCATGTGCAATACAGCATGTCTTAGGATGACAAAGCCTCTAGTAGGAGAAACACTTGACTGTGTCCAAATGTGAAGAGCTGGAAAAAGTACTTTCTTTCTGAGGAGAGAAGCTGCTAATAAACAACTACCAAATAAGAATATTTTCTTTCCCTTTAGCTCTAATTGCATTCTTACTTTCTCATTGTTTTACCAATTCAAGATAATAAAACATATTTTTATTTAATGTGCCCATTAATAACACTCTTCCATAAYTGCAGGATTTTTAGTATTATGATATTATAAGTAAAGTGCTTCCATTAGACTCTACCACATGACATCGTCTTGTTAAATGAATAGCAGTTTAATAATTTGTGTGTTTTTTATTTTAGAGTTCCTGTGATTTACAGTATACCAAAGACCCTGCACAGGATTTGCAATATGCTGAGTATGAAGTTGATGTCATGAGAGCTCAGAAAAATGAGGTGTGTGATTGTTCGGTCTTTTATTCCAGAACCACTACCATTGCTGAAGTAATTGTAGTATATAACCGTAGCACCCTTTTTGCCTTTCAGTAACTTAAATTCAAGAATTSTATGCAACTTTCTTTATTTTCTGATTGCTAAAGATATAGCAGGAGGAACACTGTTCTATGTGAGTTTTGGTTCTGTGGTTTCTGTAGAAATTAAGGATTTGAATTTTGCCACTAGCTCTCTCCAAGGATTATTTCACTAAAATAATCTCATCATCCTTAATGAAACCAAGCCGTGAGGGTTTCTTGATAGAAGTTTCTCTCCTTATCATCTACCTTGTATTTATTTGGGAGTTGGTTAGCAGTAAGTCTAGGGAAKAGTATGAAAGGCAGTAAGGTCTAGGGAATAGTATCAAGATCTGTAATGCGAGTGTTTATAGTCTCTCCACCCTCTTTCAAAATTTTTATTTAAATTGGAATTTTAAAATGTTATGAGATTGTAATCTTGCTCTATAAAGTCTGTAGTTTATGGCTATCTCATTTTAAAAATAYAGAGAATAAAATTAATCCTCACAGTTGTGTTTGACTTAACTCCTGATTTCCAGGAAATACCTTTAGAAGAGAAAGGATTTTTTTTTTTATTAATTTCAAAGTGCTTCTGAATTTCCAAAAATATTTTTGATAAGCTAGTTTTATATAAAAATTCCATGGAGAACTAGACTGAAGCTAGAATGTATTAATAATATAAAAGAATAAAGCAATTGTAAGAATTTCTCAAGGGCCTTGAACTTGTTTAGTGCCTGTAATATCCTGTTAGTGTAGTCATCAGTTTTTAAATGTCTATTATATCAAGGGCAGTATTAAGATAATTAAAGTGCTTCCACTTATAAAGCACATTGATTTTGGCATTTATAATGTAACCTCATACTCAGTATACCTGTTTGTTATTATTAGATAATACTCACATCTTGCAAAACAAGATACTGGTTTTGATTAAACCATATGGAGAATTGTTAATTTTCTGTTCTTAAACAAAAGAGACARTCTCTTAGAACACTAATCTCTTCAAGGGAAACCAGTATAGTATCTTTTAGTTGGGCTGTCACAACCAATCTGAGCTTTAAAGAGAAAAYTACTTTTGTTATCTGCCACTGTTTTCTCAAGTTCTCTATCTCTGAAGTTCAATTACTGCACRATATCTGCATATTCTTAAAATGTTTTATACTCTTAGAATTTTGTTCCATTTGGAATGCACTAAGAAAACTATTCATCTGTAAGAAAAGAATTGCARTGGTTCTTGAAATGTCTTTGCTTTTCCCATAATGACGTGAAAAGTTACCAAACTACTATTTTAAGAGCAAAGTTTTAAGTGCATCGTAAGTGTAATGTTCTTTTCAGAGTCACATATACTATCTGTTGTTTAGGAGGAAGACTATATTAAAATGTTTAATATGCAACATTGCTGAAGAAATCATGAGACATAATGCAAAGTGAAATTGCGTATAATGATGATGCATATTCCGAGATCATTTAAGTGCATGTTATTGCTCCCTCGGTTACTTCCGTTTAATTAGTATGCCACGTTGGACTCTGTGATAACCAGTTTGCTCATTTATCTCAAAGATAAGCTTTGAAGGAAAGATAAGTACAAAGTCATAGCAGTAGGGCACAAAACATAGCATCTTGTCAGTACGTTTGATACTAGAACTAGAATATCTAATRAACTGCCTGTCTTGATCAGGACTGCTAAATAATATCGTAAAAAATGTATAAATGGCTAAGACAATGCAAAGGTTTGTAAAAGTAGGGCTGTTTCTGCCTTGCTTCCCTGTTCTGTAGAGCCTTTCAGGGTCCTGGCATTTGGTATAGCCCGCTGCAGATTGGATCCTTGTGTTTTGGATAATACATTCTTATTTCTAGGAGCTCCTAAGTTTGTATAATTGTTTGAAGGGTTGGTCTGCAGCCAGCATTTGTAGAGAAATAATGTRTCTGTTAAGGTTCTGCAGAGATTATTTGTAACATAAAATCAGTTTGGAGAAGGAAACACTTCRGCAGAATAAAAGGTTAAGTTCTTGAGTACAAAATTAAAGAATATCCAAAAAAAGAAAAGTACAGGGAGGGGAAAAAAAAAMCCAAAAAACTAGCACACTTTCTTGTACAAGCTGTTAGGATTTATTCTAGAGATTTATCTGGAGATGTTTGTGTGGAAGCTCAGGTCCGGTTCATCAGCACTCTGCCATGAGAGTGCTCTCTTTTAGATCACATTTTTTTTGCCTCTTCAGTATATTCAAACTATGAGACATCCACCCTATTCTCAGACTTCTTTGGTTTTGTTCTGAAAAACTCCCTGAGGTTTCTATTTCTTCACTATACCTTCGTTCGAGGTGTAGCACCTATTCRTTGGTCAATTGTGTCTTTTCAGAATCCTTTTTTATTTCTTATCCACCAAATCTATAACTTGCAGGTTTGTGTCAATTATTWCTGTTGAAATTGTTTGCCGCCTTTTGGTTCTCTGAAGCCAATCTCAGCATGTTGGTCTCATAGAGCACCTCAGATCTTTATGGAATATACATTTTCAGTTTATTTTAACCAGCACATTGTCTTTTAGAGCTGCACATATACCACCTGCATCCAGGAACACCTGTGAATGCATGAAAGTCTTGTTCTTCTCTTAGTTCCTTCTGAATGTTTCTGGCAGTGAAATGGCACATTGTGTCTGCACTTTTTCCTGTAGAAAAGGCTCTGTACCACAGATGCAAGCACTTCAAGTACCTTTTGAAGTGTCTTTTTTCCAGGTCCTAGCTATCTTTCTGTCTTCTACTATTAACTATCGGTCAAAATAGGTGCACGGACCTTTTTCTTTTAGACATTTGGCGATGGCAATATCATTGCATTTACAGGAGCAACAAGAGCTCAAAGAATTAGATAACCTGTCCCATCAGGATGGTTCCTGGTGGTGATTAGACAAGGGAGGAGGCAGATAAAGGCTTTGTAGAGAAGTGGGTAGAGACAGAACGATAGGAATGTACTCCAAGACCTGGATCTGAATATGGTGGACTTATCTCTCCTAATAATAAATATTGTAGCACTCGTTGGAAGAGTCTGTGTCCCATGGCTGAATGACCGACTTGACCTTTTATTACAGCTGGTGGAAATGAGCTTTCAGAGATCTTATGCAACAGTTTGAGAGCAAATTCTGTAGAAACTGAATAAAAAGAAAGTCGTGATGTCACTCCCTAACAACTGAAGAAATGCAGCAATTAAGGCTTTTTCTGCAATCTTAATTTTTCCTCCTTGTTTGTAGATATTGCCTTTAATTACATGATCATATACTATTTTCCTGATGTCTCATTCAATTGTTCAGTATTTCTTTTCATCATCTTTATTCTTTGTGTACCGTATTTCTCAACCTGCCATTCAGACACTTCATTGAACACAAAAGTATTMATTTTTTTTCCCTGAGAACATGAAGTAAAGTTATCTTATCTGAGTGCCTCACAAACATCAGTTAAGTCTTTCTTCCCAGCATCTTTATAAGATTAGGTGTGATCTTCCCCATTTGACAGATGAAGAATTTACAGAAATACTCAAATACAGAAGCATTACAGTTTTAAAAAAAAATCTGCTTACTTTATGCACCATTTAAAGCATGTTTAAATTGCAGTTTCTGTAGMTCTTACCTGAGTTGCCTACCCTGAGCACCCAGAAAGCACAGGAGGTGCTGGCTCCTTTGAAGGGATTTTACCTGTTTGGCTGTGTACTCTTTTGCAGGAGAGTGTGTAGGTACAGTGTAATGGAGAATTCTGAGTCATGTTTATAGCAGAGCACTTCAGAACCAGGGAAGGATTTTCTTGTTTTTTCCCAAAAAGGTGTTTGAGGTAACATTGAAATGTTTCGTTTTGTTTTGTTTTTGCCATTACATTTCTGCCTTACAGGGATTTATTTTAGTTTTATTTTTAGACCAAAACTAAAGACATGTACATAATATTTCTCTCCACCTGTGAATCACAGAATTTGTTAAAATATTATTTTGTAGAGATTTCTTCCCATTTCATCACTATTTCTTTTCTTTCATTCACTATTGATTAAATATAGCCTTTCTCTGATATGACTTCAGAATACTATTTCTCATTTTGTTCAAAACTTTCCTGTCTAGCTGGAATGACTAAATAATTCTGATATATATATTTTTTTATACTTCGGAGTTTTCATTTGTTTTGGGCTGCCTTTATGTTCACTAACCTTCCAGCTAGCTAAAGTTATAGCAAAAGAAAACTTGCTTTTCAGACAACTTTTTCAGATTTGAAAAATGTGAGGCTAGTATTTGTCATAAGACCTTTAGGCAGGACCCACAGCACTGTTGTCATATGTAAAACTTCATTGTCTAGTTTCAGCTCTTTAAAAATATATTAGAATGGAAATTATCAACTTAGCATAAATCGGAATACATGTGCCTCTTCAAACACCRCAATATGCTTTCTATTCCTAACTGTTGGCAAGTTTCCAAGAGTACAGAATGTTCCAAAATCATAATTACTTTATRTGAATAATAAGGGAGTAAAAATACTAAGTAAAGACTACCTTGCAGATGGAAGAGCTCAGTACTCCTAGACTTGTGGTTAATAATGCAACTTACTAGATTTAGATTGGACGCGATGTGTTCTATATTGGTTGTCTGAGCATTACGTAACTGCACAACTGGCGTCATGAAGAATGCACACTAGCCAAAAGTCCTCATATTGCTTTTAACCTGTGGTGCTTTCTGAGCATTTTGCACTACTGAGGCAGCTGTTGAAATCAAGTGAATTCTGTGTATTAATTTCATATAATATATGTATTATATGCTTTCTTTGTTGCTCTGTCCTAATTTTCTTCTRCTCTGGATTGACACTGCTGTTAAACTCTGCAGATAGGGATTTTAGGTTATTTTTGTCATTGCCAGTATTTGTATGCCTATAGTCAAACATTYGTTATTTTATGTAATCCCTCTTTAAAAATCAAAATAACAAGGATATACAATGCATTCCTAGTTTCCAGTGTGTGTAACTACAACCTTTGTGTCGTAGTTAATAGATAGTTAATAATACTACAAGTAAGATAGGACTCTTTTTACCTTGGAGATGGTCTTTGATTTGGGCTAACAGTTACCTCATTGTTACATTCCTGCTAATACTGTGCAAATCTTGTGTTTTTAAAATTACACTAAAATTCATACAGTACACTTTTCCTACAGTTAATTTTTTTTTTGCTTATGGTTTGAATGTTTAGGTGGCTCTTGAATGTTTTTTACCAATTCCAGTCATGAGGATATTAGATGAATATGTATATATGTTTGTGATTTAGGAACTTGAACAATACAAGAGAAATGCCTCTAAAACCTGGAAAGAAATGGATTTTGATCTGGACTCATGAGCTGCTGGACCTTTGGTTTAACATGGACAAAATTCTCTTTTTAAGCTTAAGCATTACATGATCAGTTTCATTTGATGCAGTTAAAAAGCGACAACGTCAAACTACAAAACTAAGAAGGTATTTATTAAGCATTCCTGATATTGTTATTAATATTATTTTGTTATTAAACTATGTCAGTTTATTAGTCTAAATTAAAATATGGCTTAGTATTGAGATACAGTTTAAAAAAAAAAAGAGAGGTAGGATGGTGGGTGGGGAGGAATCGAATTCCAGATTTTTTAGATTGGAGGCTGAGTGTGAAGACTAGTAATAGTCATTTCTACCTCTAGTTATTTGGTTTTAAATGATTCCATCTTACATAGGCATTTAAATGTAAACAAGTTTTCACAGCCAAAGAATGAACCTGCATGTTTAACCTGCCATTTTTTCCCAGGCTCTTGTGTATGTAATTCAAGGGCAAAATTTAAGGTTATATTTGGACCATAGTTTTCTAAATTTTTTATCATACTTTCACAAAAGCTCTGAGAATAAAACACATACACATTAAACCCAGGTTTGTCTGACTCTTATAAACTTAAGGAGGTTTTYTTCCCCTCATTTTTAGTATTATACAGGTTATTATGGTGATTAYATATTTCTTGCACTGTATAAATTGTCAATAATTTTGCAAAAAAAAATGGAACAAATAGATTTCTGTCAAATATTACAATGCTAGAGAAGTCATTCAAATCGATTTGACAATTTGACATGTGGAGTCTGCTTCTCYGGAGATCTTCAAAACCCACCTGGACACAATCCTGTGCCACGCAGGTGACCCTGCGCGTGCAGGGGGTTGGACTAGATGATCTGTAAAGGTGCCTTCCAACCTTAACAATTCTATGATTCTATGACAARTTTTTTAGTTAGTGGTAGAACTGATTTGCCTAAGTAGTGAAGTGTGGCTTTTTGGCCTTGGACATGTTTCATACAGTCAGCTGGACTGGGCCCTTTGGGAATGAGAAGGATCTGGATTACAGCAAGAGGTGTCACCTGAGAGGTAAGACTTGGCATTGGAGTTTGTGTCTGTGCAGTCACGTGGCAGACTAGGGGGCAAGAATGTTCCCTGACAACCGCATGAAAAGTGGAAAGCAAGACAAATATTTTTATAGTTACTAATTTTAACATATTTGTTTAAGGTTTTTATTTCCACAGATGTGGTATCTGTGTCTTGGAATAACATATAAAATTATATAAAATCTTGGCCTCATAGTTAAGTGCAAAACTCGACTTCTTACAGTGAGCATTTCATACTATTTTTTAAAAGAACATATAATTTCAAAACTATCAAATTAATTATGTTATTATGGGTTTTTAAGATGCAAATGTACTTAACTCTGTAATCTGTAACTCGGTAATCTGTAGCTACCTATCTCTAATAAATAACTTGTTTACCAAACATGACAATTGAGTTACGAAAGCTGTGAATTCAGTGTCTGCTATATCTCAATTTTGAAAGTCACATTTATAAATTTGGAAGGATAAATTGGACTCTCTTTTACAGGACTGGGAATAATTTACAAAGATGCAAGCCATAGCACTTCCAAGTAATGGCAAACAACCTTTACGTATATTTTCTCTAGTTGACTTTATTTATAAAACAAATTTACTAATTCACAGAGTGATTCTGAAACAAGATCATAAAAAGAAAAAAAAAACAGGTATAAATATCTACCTTCTCTTACTTATCATTTATAAGACACCAAAGTGAGGCGTACTTTTATATTGCTCAATGCTGCCATGATTGTATAGAATGCATAAGATGAAAGTGGAGTGCTTTCTCAGTTCTATATTTTCACATGTGTTCAGTTTATTCCCTTTCTACAGATCCCCCAAAAAAGTATAAAAGCAGAGCATAATACTTAAAACACTTTCATACTGTTCTGCTTGCAGTTTTCATTTTAAAAGCAATACTGGGAAAAAACTTAGAACACTTTTSATTAGATTGTTAAAAATTAGCACCACCCGTGAACTCAACTACATTCAAAAAGTCAATTAGACCATGTAATGCTTGTGATAGGCCTCAGGGCATGGGGAAGCCCAATAGCAGAAAGCTATTAAGGGAACATACTCTTAAGAGAGGGTGTTTTTCAAGATGGAAAACATACATTCAGTTGGAAACAAACACTGATGAAGGATAAAAATGTTTCTGTGTTTTATGTAGAATCACAGTCTATCCAAAGTCCATCTAAAATCTAACAAATTAGTCCTTCAGCTACAACAAAACTAAAAATGTAGTAGCATATGTTAAGTTCAGAACTGCTTTTTTATTGTCTGCTAATAATTATATCTCTTATTTTAAAGCTCACAATTGCT
The DNA here is from genome assembly GCA_003342815.1 of Eudromia elegans. Lineage (NCBI taxonomy): Eukaryota > Metazoa > Chordata > Aves > Tinamiformes > Tinamidae > Eudromia > Eudromia elegans. Next base: position 1,319,199 of record PTEX01000093.1, read on the forward strand.
ATAATGACAAGTACTGGTAGAAAAGCATAGAGCATTAGGAAATGTGTCGTGAAGTGGGATGTTGCATCAGGAAAGTTTTTGTCAATGAACTGAGCACCATGAGAGAAAACACATAAGGAACTAACTGCAGTGGAGGTGTTGGGTCCACCTGCCAAAATAATAAAAAAAAAAAGTTAATTTCAAAAGGTAAATTCCTTTTAGCAAAATTAAAACTCAGACTACAGTATCTAGCTCATACTTTTAATATACCTAGCCTAAACATTTGCTTGAATGATGAACTGTGCCTATAGTTCACATTTTTTCGCCCTTTTGAAAGGAACTGATATTCTACATMTTTTTTTGTAGTTAATCTTTGCCATATCTTTGCAGAGCAGAATGAAGGGTCGTTAGGAGACTTCTGTTTCATGATGCCAAGAGGAATCAGGGCTTATCAGACTGTATAGAGAGGTTTTTCAAGCACTTTGCYGGGTATTAGAGTCTTATATCATTCATACCAACTTCCAGAATTTAAAAAAGAAGGCTGTCTGTGAGGCACATTAATAAACAGCAGTGTATAAATATTACCAAAATCATATATTCACTTTCTAGCAGTTATTCTTACAGTTATATTCTCACAGTTACTACTTATGTTTTTGTGTTAAGGAAGGGCAGGAGAGACTGATGACAAATAGTGGATAAAGTGGAGAGGACCAAAGCCCTGGGGCAGGTTGAAAACTGTAAGTTTTACCTCCAATGATGGCTGCTGGTCACTAACCTTTCCACCCTGACCCTGGTGTTTTGCCTGTCGCCTTGCTTACAGACAGCAAATGACAGATCCAGCTACTCAGCAGTAAGAACTGGACAGGAACCATGTAGAAATGTGAAAGAATTCAGTGATACTGACATTTCAAACTTAGCTCCTTAGCCTGTCACTTGTGCCCGTAACAGCTTCAGATCAACAAGCTGCCCTTAGTCCCTTTTCCATGACATTGTATCTGAATGTTTGCCTCACTGGTAGCAGATGTTTTCTGTTCTATTGGATGCAGTGTAATGCAGTTCTCGCAAATGTGTGTCAGGCTGCAAAATTCACCTTCTAAAATGCTTCTAGTAGGAAAAAAGTGAGGAAAAGACAGATGGAAAACTGAAAGATGAGGAACAGAGTAAGGAGAGAGAGAGAGTTGAACATTTGTCTGGTTTGCTAGTGTGGAGTTACAGTCCGTCTTTGTAACTTGGAAAGTTTTCCTTAATGACAGGTAAGTCATCTTTAACTTGTAACAGATGCTTTTATTGCATGCAGAACGAAAACATGCTTTAGCGTCTTAATAAAGTTACTTAAAGGCTTAAATTTTTTTAAAGACTTACCACATGTGAAGTTTAAGCCAAAAAATTCATTGACGACAAGAACCTCACTGCTGTATTTTTGGAAAGTAAGATAACTCAGCAGTTTGAAAGGTGTTGGCATGTCTTCTATGGTCCTTAAATAGAGAAGAAATTAAATTAGCTCTTCCTGCATTACAAGAGAAGACTCTACTCCAAATTAAAATACCGTGACGTCTTTGGTCATAGCCTGTTACAGAAAAAGTTCTTAAGTGCACAGGTAGGGTTTTCAAAGTGCATTCTTGTGGTGAATAAGGTGTCCTGATACTCAGTCCCAAATTACTTAGGACAGTCACAAGTAATTCTACGCGGTCACATTGCAATAACAAACTATATATAATATATACATATCTACACACACATATCTACACACACATATCTACACACACATATCTACACACATCTACACATATATATACATATACATAAATATTACTAGTAAAAATATTGTTTGCAAAGTAAGAAACCACAACCCCCTCACCTCATGTTCAGTAGCAAAAAAGATGGAATATTAACTCACTAGAACAATAATAATGATGCGAATAAGGCAAAGAATTAAGAATAAAACTAGAATATGAAAAGTTTTATAATAATTTTATTCAGCAAGACTTGACAACTTCTGCACCTTAAAAAAWTGCGAACAAGTTGTTTTATGCTGCGTTTGTTTAGTTAATTAAACATATAAACACAGCAGAAATAGCCACTAAGCCAAGTCTCARTGCCATTTTTAATATCCTTCCCTGCCTGTGAAGATTGATCACTGAAGACCTTCAGAGTATTAATTAGCAATTTCACTACTATATAATAAGGTGAAAAAAACTCTTATACTTTTTATGGCATTCGGGCATTATACTATGGTAGCAAGAATAACTGTTTTTCCCAGTTGAAGCATCCATTGTCATGAAATTTAGCTGGGGCCAAATTAGCTGGTTATTAAGTTAGCTGCACCTTGGTAAGCAAACATTAGCCAAGGTCTACTTGGCAGAGACAATGTCACCAGCTTTGTGAAGACCTGTGGTTTTCTTGAGGGCAGCTAGTGAGGGCAGCTAGWGTTAGGCTTAGTTCCTTTGCATGGGAAAAGGCTCAGCTGAGGGTATGATWTTTGCTGGGTAGCTGAAGAAAGCTCATTAGGTTTCTTGACACTGAGGCATTTATTCTAGCACATATCTCAAAGAGCAGAATAGTTTCAGTACTGACAGATGTTAGGAGAGTACCGTTAAAAGTTCCTGCATGCTAGTGATTTACAATGGAAAAAAAGCATTTGCACATTAATACAGCAAATGAAACATAATTTGGGGGGCATTTACTTAACTAGTTTATGATTTAATATTACTACATAGTTCAGGCTGCACAGATAGAAAAAGTGCCTGAATAGTTTTATGAATAAACTGGAGAGTAACAGCTGAAATTAACCTTTTTGCAGTCAAAGATTCACAGATTTTAATATCTACTAAGTTCCAGCAGTTACTCTTTTTTTTCCATAGAATCCTTTAATGAGGACAGCATTTCATGTGGCCCTGTTGGTATGACTATAAAAATTAACAGAACTGATATATTTGAATTGTTCATTTTTTTCTTAAATTCAACTGCAAAAATAGGCAGTGAAGAATCTTTAAAATGTCAGTATTTTTAGTAATAGCTAAAGATAATTAAATGCCTTTTTTAGGTATCTTGCACAAGGTCTGGCATGATCAGATAGTTACTTCTCTGAAAATAACAGCTGCCTTTCTCCCCCTTTTCTGCCAATGCATCATTGCTCTACATCTTTAGTGACTGTTCCGGAAGCTATTGCAGAAGTATGTTATTTTCACATTAAAACCATAATGAAATAAATCTTTTTCCTACCTGAGAAGTCCGGTTCCCACTATCACTCCTGCTGAATTAAGCAGCGCCACTCCACTTTGGACTATATTTGGGTTTTGAACCACACCAAGTAAAACAAGCGTTAGGAGCTCCCCAACTACATGAGTCGCTAAGACAACYGCAAAGAAACATCCAAATCTGGCAGCATCAGGATTCAACCCCACTGTCCTGTACAAAGATGAGCAAAAGAATATTTTAAAAGTGCTTTTGCACTGGACTTGGAATCTAACCTTTATTTATGTATGTTTATCTTTGCAATCACAGCTTMGTAAGTGAGCAGTTTGTAAGGTGTTTGACCCTCAGCATAATAGACCTCTGTTTTTCTCATTATCTGAGTGCAGGCATCTAAACAAGAGGTTCTGTGCAGGAGTAGTTGTAGCAGAAATCTGCAGTATTTCAAGACAACCACCATCACTTTTACAACCCTTTAGACTAATGTCTTCCTTCTTCTAGATTCTGTGCAGTGGGAGTTAGTTATACAGTAGCCGTGCATTTAAAGAGCATTTTTATGCAGATAATTAACAGGTAGAATTTTGCATATCTGATACCGTGCATGCAAATTCATGATTCAGAGAAGGCTGGCTCRGGTAAATATACAGAAAGATATACTCATCTGAATTAAATGGAAGGCTAATTCAATTCACCACCTATGTAATTCATCCAAATACAATTTCCTCCAAACTCTTACTCTCTACAGCACACTCTTCCCAGCAATTCCATAATTTACATAAGGAAAAAAAMCCTCATAATCCATGCTAATGGTTTGGCAGTTAAGGCAGGCCAGCGTTTCCTTGGCAAACAATTTAGTCTCATATTCTATATGACAGATAACAAAACCTTTTATTATACGGTGACATACATACTATTCTTCTTCCAAAATTACACTGTACTAGATACAGTGTCCTGCTAGCTAACAAGCAGCAGCAGCTCAACATCGTGTTTCACCTTCGTTGCTCAATGCAAAGCCCTGGGAGTTTGTTTATTTATTTATTCAAGTATATCACATTCAAACCATGGTCTGAAATCAGAAGTGTTGATTGTTCTCACAGGCTTTTCTTTTTTGCGCATAATGCAGAAGTAGTCACATTTAGAAAGGTGGCTGAACAGAGATTCTTCAAGTGTTAAACATTTCACAGGTCTAGCAGGTACTAACAACCCCTCATCACAGTTTGGTGCAGAAGTAAGAGCTCTTCAACGTCCTACCATTGAGGAATCRCCTTGTCTGAAGAGCTCTAATATTTCATTCAGAGCTATACAGATACAGACTAGGAAGCCTGGGAGAGGTATAAAAGGGCCTAAAAGAAGAAAAAAAATAAAAAAAAAAACACCCACAGGAAAGAGAATATTATAACAAATGAAGAGCAGGATAATAGAAACTGTCAAGAGTATTTCTCAGAAATATATTTAGCTGGGAAAATGTGCATAAACAGGGGCAGTAGCTGGACTGCCATACAAAATGCACAAGTTCTTGTAGTTCCTGTGTGTGTGCCAGGCCAGACCTGCCTTGTGCCGCTGTGGTGGGGTCACAGTCATGGTGAGTGTGAGTCAGGCAGCGCCTGAGGGAAATGGTTACSTGTACGAGAAGGGGTAAAAGCCTCTCCAAAAGTTATTCCATCCACAAAACACAGAGCTGCACGGATACACCCGTCAAAAGTTCACGGAGCAAATGCTAGCCCTAAGAGGCTTAGGGGCACAAAGGGATTGCCAGGAAGCCTAYTGCTAACATGGTACCTGAAGTTGATAACAGGAAGAAAGTAACAATCCAAGAGCTGATCCTGGTACTTACCAGTATATAAAGATGCTGAAAATTGCTACACTGATGATACTGAAGGGCAGAAAATGTAGTATATAGGCCACAAGCATTTGCCATTTCTGATACAAGCCGTCTTTGCTTTCTTGGTCACTGATCGCACGTAAGGGTGGAACTGGATTAAATATATTAAAAAAAAACAAACCATCATTGAATACAGAGACCAAAACTTGTTGCTAACAAAAGAGACAAACGAACCTTAAGCACTGAAACAACTTTGAGAATATATTAGAAACATTGCATTTGAAGCAGTCGGATCACCTTTTCCCATTACCAGTGCAAAATGTGCATCATCCTGCAGATTGCAGAGGTTTGCACGCTGAGGGAGAGAGGCCTGACTATGTGACACACAGGACAGGCTGTGCTTTTAGCAGATATAAATTAACTGCTTGGAAAAACTGCCTTTGTTGGATAACTTTTGTAGGTGAGCTGATCTACAGGTGACAACAGCAGTGRGTTTGTGTTCCTTATGTGGGCAGAACAGTTTTTAGGCTCCAAATAAAAACTATTGTGGGTATTTGTGTGGCAAATTTACAGCAGCTGTAAAAGCAACATGCTCTAGTAAGATTGTAATCACATAATTCTCTCATATTTACTTATCCTTAATTTCTGCCAAAGCTTTTCTGTACTTTCCTTGCCTGTGGTTTTGATTTCACTTAAAATGATAAATTAGTCGTAGACTTTGTCCTGCTTTTATAATGCTACACGCAAGCAAGCTAAGGGTTCTTGCGTAGTTCAGACTACAGCCCCAGTACAGAGGCCAGCTGTAAAAGGGGAGAGGCAGCGACTAATAGTGCAGGCCTTCACTGCGCTCCTCTAATGCACTCATCTTTTCCTGAGGGGCAGCCCTTGCTGTGGCCTCCCGTTCAGATTTCATACCATTGCATCAACTCCGACATTCCCCACAACTGTCAAGAGCCTTTCAGGAACAGTGGTGAAGAGGGATTTCCGCTATTTACAGCGCAGTAGCAGGACAGGAGGTAGAAGGGAAACTCACAAAGAGCCACGGCGTTGAGCATCCCTGTGTAGGGGGGCGCACTCACGCACTGGTAGATGAACCCCACGCGGTCCTGCACTGCCCCTTTGAGGAGGTCGCTCTTGAGTCTRAGGAGGAAGAACGCTACGAACAAGCCAAAGAGCAGGTTCTGGAAGAGGCGCATGATGATGCCTATCTTATCTTTGGAAAAGTTTCTTGTTATCCTCCTGACAAAGAAACAGAACAGTAACAACATACTCATTAGCTAGGATTGGTCACATGTTGGTTGAGTATTTAGCTTTGAACAAATCTTATGTGCAATAGGTCCATAAAGAGCTAATGTTACGACAAGACAGACAGAAGCATTAGACCAAAAGAAGAAAAGGAAAAAAAAAAAAACCACCTCAGATCAGTGCATAAGAAACAAAATAAATTAAAAAAGAAAATCTTACCGTAAAAGAATCCATAATTTGGAGAATGCATTGGGCGAGTCTTTGCTTTTGAATGGTATCGGTGGCAGGTCTTTCATACCCTTTGTCCTTTCGATGGCTGCCAGGACTTGGCTGAAGATCTGGGAGCTTTTGTAGGCCGACACAAGGATCTGAACCCTGCTGTAGGTTTCAAGCTCGCGTTCCTTGCTCCGAGTGTCCACAGATGACAGATCCACTGCAGATTGCAAAGCACTCACTGCGTAAATCACTTTCCCATCTTATCTCTCCCAGCCCCTGCAGCTTGCCTTCCTCATCTCCATCCTAAAATGTGCGAAGGAGGAAAGCCCCACTTGAAACTCTTCACAGTTGCTTTTTACTCCTCGCTTCCATTAGGAAGAGCCTGAATGAATGACTGTGCAGCTACGAGGAAAGCCTGGGCCACCTGTGGCCCCTTCCCTTCTCCATCAGCAGCACAGAGCAGTGTCGTCAGCAAAGCCCTCGTGTCAGGCAGGAACAGCGACAGGGATGRGGAGACGCCTTTCTGACCATGTGTGTTTCACGTTTCCAGGAAAATTCTCCCACACGGCTCCCTGACTGCCTTTTCCCCCACTGGCTCTTCCATAACCATGGAGCTTCCTGTTAAATTGCTCTGGGTTTGTAGAGCAAGTCCCTGCTCTTCTGCACTTGGGACATCAGTGTACACTCGTCCTGGTTTTCATCCACCTCCTTCTCAAACATGCCTCTGTTCTGATGAGAAGCTAGAGGACGCGCAGTCGGCCATGGCTTCCCACCATGGGCCAAGCCGTAGCTGGGGAAAGGTTGCGTAGTGCACTGGAACACTGCAAAAGCTCCACACCCCACAGGGTAATGCTGCCCTCTAAGAAACCCACCTGCATCTATTCCTGACACCTTTTGGGCAGGGGATGGGGGGCAGAAATTTGTGCTTGTTTCTCGTACAAGGCATACTGGGCAGACAATAGAGCTGCAGAGCTTTGGAAATTTCTTGTTTTCTTGTTTTAGCAGYGACTTTTCTAGGGATTCAGAAATCAAGAGTGTTGTTTGCGTTCTTACAGATTTTTGTATCATGTGTCTCTATTGTCTATAATGTCTGTATAAGTTATTCTTAAGCCTCCTTTCATCCTTGGACTTTTTCAGTGTTGCACTCCACTTCAAAATACAAATTGAACAACAGCAAAGAATATCCACAGCCTTGTGGCTGTGTAGCCACACACAAGTAGACACTGGTAGCAAGTTTCTTGAAGTGTTCTCCAAAACCTCAGCTAAGCTTATGAATAATTATTTGGCAGTCCAAAAGCTGGAAGAAGCAGTATTGTCTCTAATGGCAAACCTGCCCAAGACTTGGACTTAACCTCCATAAATAAGAACATCCAAAACGCACTCTTGTGAAACCTTGGCCAGGGGATGTACCTGAGGCAGCTTGGCAAACACGTGGCAAGCAGGCGTCTTTTAAATATCTAATGCAGCATGAGTCACTAGACCAGAGTAGGCAATGCCTGCCRTGCATTTGTACCTCTTTATGGAATATAACACATGACAATTCCACAGCACAACCGATGCTCAGTGCACAGGATCTTATTGTCCTCTGGTGATGGTGTAAATGATATCAGAATCCRTCCCTTCATTCACATCCTTAAATCACACACAAAAAGACCCTAAACTACCAATTTTCCAAAGACTAAATATTCAGATGATTCTTTGCTCTAAACTATATTTTTTCCTTTTTCTTGTCACATTCAGGGGTTGACATTTTAAGAATGCACTACTCTCTCTTGCCATGCCTTTTAAAGAGAGGGTCTAAATCTCAATTCATCTGTGCATTTCAAGACTATTCAAATTCATGAAGACAAAATTATCCTCACTGTCACACCAGTATTTTCAACTTCATCCCATTCTAGCTTCATGTCAACAACCATCCTCTCTCCTCTCTGAATTTAGGATGCCATCAAGACAGTAGAAAACCACTGCCTTTTCTGAACGKTTTTTCTGAGTGCAGCTTTTGGGATCAGTCAAATTCACTAATTAACATTCAGCTAATATTGTCAAATCAGCCCACATCTATGTGGGATTCTAGGATTTAAATCTATCTAGGATTTAAAAAGATGAATATATACAGATACATATACGTATGTATGATGAATATACACACATACCCACACACACACATGTTCACCAAGCACGTGTCCATGTGCACAGAGGCCCTGCAATGTATCCAGACATCATTTACAGGCCCTGTCAGGTCCTGCACGGATAGAACAGGATATGTCATCTTTTGGCAAGGGCCTGCTATCATCTTCCCTTGAGCAGATACTACCTTCCGTTACGGTAGGATACCTAGATGCCCGCAACTCCCCAAAATCTCTAAAGTCTCAATTTGTGCATCTGCAGAAATGGATGCCACRTGCATTCTGTGACTTGTCCTGCCTCTTTCCTTTCAGGCACATTAGCCCAAACATGCTTGCAAAATCAGCAGCTTTCTTCAGMTGCTTGGCATCCCAGAAGTCCCCAGGAGCCGGAGACTTGCCCGATTGGCACCACTGCCTCCAGTGGACAGCCGTGAGAAGCAACCRTTGTAATGCAGAGGTTTCATGAAGCTGAGATTTCCTCTCTAYTGGTAGCTTGTTAAACCATTTCCTGATGTTGTGGTTCAGGCCTACTGCAAACTTTGCTGTTCTGAGGGGTCCATGGAGGTCACATTGACCAGCTCTCCCTCACTTCTGAGCTGAGCACCATTACAGTGTTGGGGAGGGATTCAAATACATTTCTATCTCTGGAAAAGCTCTATCTTGAGAACAAAGCAAGTGGTTTGTTTAAAGGAAACCCATGCTTTTGCCCGAATAACACAGATGAACTTACCATAGATGTCAAAAGGATTGGCTTGCTCAGGACAAGAATAGCCACAGTCGCTAAAAAATGTGATCATTTCCATAGGGTTCCCACAGAAAACCATCTCCCCAAAGCTCATGATGGCTACTTTGTCAAATAACTGTTGGAACAAGGTAATACATTAGCAGTATCTACTGAGAAGTGCATTAATTCTTGAGTATAGCTCATGTTCTTGGTAATARAAATGCTTTGACAGGAAAAATAATTTTGACACATTCAAATGTCCTTAGTATCTTTCTGTCAAAGGAAGTTGGTCCTCTCTGTCTTTCCTGTCAATGCTAATACAGGATGACACATTTGTTGGCTCTTCAAAGAAATGATTCTCAAACGGGGCAGTCAGCTGTGTGCAGAGGGACGGCGTAGTCCCTGAACAGCAATGTGAGCTGCACCCTTTGGACCCCAGCTGGAACACACATTTGCTTAATTACTGACCCCTCCTGGCCCTTAATAGCCCCAGCCTGTAAAGTGCCCAGATTGCTGGGAAGACTGGTTATTATCTATGAAGTGCTGCAGGACTTCACTGGTACTGTTGTTGGGGTGCACATTGGCAGGGGCCCCAGCAGCGGCTATTAACGCACATTGCCTGGTGCCACTGTCAGTCCAGGAAAAGAGTCCCTCTAACTCTGTGACCACTTACATTAGATGCAGTCAGACAGAAGAGAGATGCCCTGAGCCCCAGGGCGATGCTCTAAGATTCACAAGGCCAAAGGGGGAGCCAGGAATGAAAGGGAGAAATTTGCTCCCCAGTGCAGGCGGTGACACAGGCCTGCTCCACGCATGGTCAAGGTGAAGCCACAAGGCCTGACCCAAAGRGGAAACAACATGGGAAGAGATGGAAAAATGATCCTCCTCCATTCAAAGTCATGGAAATCTTGGTACTACTACTGCTACTTGCAGTAGCTGCAAGTATGCAGCTACTCAGCTTGCAAATATGAATATGTAATCATAAATAAATAGGCAATAGTTACATATTCAATAACATATTGATGATAAATAAGTAATGATAAACAATGAATTATTTGTCTTTTCCCAATGTTTTTTGTTTGGTAGCCATATAACATACCAAGGCTATTAACACAATTAGTGCTGGGTCCCAAAACGCCCACCTACTGTCCRGAGCTGGAAGGTTAGAAATAAGAGGCCTGTTTTTAATATTGGGACAGAAGGAAGCAAGAGAGCCAATGTTCTAGGTTTAGCCCTTTTTTTTACCTTTTGCCAGACTTTAGAATACTTGATTTTTGCCCCCCAAACTCAAGTATTCTAAAGTCTGGCAAAAGGGGAAAAAAAAAGAAGCTGTTAGTGAGCAGATCTCATTTACCTTCAAGAGTTCTGAGCGAGGCTGGTGAATTGTAATGATCACGATACGGTCCCTGTGCGCCAGCTCGGAGAGCAGGGAGACAATCTGGTTTGCAGTCAGGCAGTCCAGGCCTGTAGTTGGCTCRTCCAGCAGCATGACCTCTGTGAGAACACAAGAAACATCATTAACACTCATGAAAATGGGCAGCAAATGTTGCAACTTCTGCCTTCACAGCTAACTTGACAAGTACTGCAGAAAACACTCCACATGTCAAACTCCACAGGTAAAGCAGAGCACATATGATCATCACTGTAGCTTGATCTTTCAGCTTTAATTTGCTTTGGTGGTTCAGTTTCAGTTACTAAGAATAAGGACATAAAAAAGAACTGCAGGAATACAGCAAAATCATTTGTTTCTGAAAAATTACCAAAATAATTTGATGAATGCATTGGCTTCTAAGAATGAYAGTGATAAAATTCACCACATATATCAATAAAACAGACATAATTTCTGGGAAGCTATAATGTGAATTTTAAAATCATACACATTATTCATTAATAGTATAGAGCTATATTAAAATATATCCTCCATAATTCCWCAGATACAAGAGCTTTTTATTGCACTTTCTCCATGATTTTCAACATGAATGCACATAGATGGGCAATAACAGTCAAATCCATTGGTTTTATACAAATGATATTTAGCATAAAGCAAGAGGGCAGCTMAATCTTGATCAAAGTAAGGGGGGAGCAAAACTTTCTCTGTAGGCTCATCTGTTAGAATTGCTGTGGTAATTCTTCTCATTACTGTAGAAGAATTTCTGTGCTAGAGCTTCCTGAAGTTACCAATCACTACTCCCGAGGGACTCTCCCTTTAGCGTGCCGCTTATTCCGCTTTCTGAATGCTCCCTCCCATTAATACACTAAAGCATCTGCACTCCTACAAGGACTCTGGTGCATGGTATAAATTTACACCAAAAGACAGTTTTACAGACAAGTCCCTCTGGGTAAAGACAGGTATGGTCTGTTTGGCTTGCTTTTTGTTTTGTTTTTTGCAGTTGATGCAGACACATCAGTTACGCTTGCAGTCAGGACCTGGGTGCATGATCTCATTTCAGTTAAATCCAAAGTATCTTTCCAACAGGAGAACCCATTGCAACTCTCTTAAGACTGACAAAGTTTCATCTGCTGCTTTCTATGGCTAATCCTCTCATTGACTCAGTTATTCTGCTTTGATTTTTATCCTTTTTTTTTTTCATTTCATCAAAACTACAGCCATCTGAAGAAGTGTGGCATTCACCAGCATCTGATTTCTTATCAAGAGAAACGGAATCCCATTTCATCAATGCCCACAGCCAGAGCCATGGGATGTGTCTTCTTTACTGATCTACTGCCTAAATTGGAACTGTAGCGTGAAAGCCGCTGTGCTTCTCAGCACTTACTCTCGACTGCTGGTGCTTTGTCCAAGGGAGCTTTTTGGCTCGTGGCTCTCACACACACGCGGCTCGATGGCAGCCGTTCTGCGACAAGACACTGCTTCCATATATAGGGCTTCAACGTGCTCAACAAACAACAAATTCATCTGTCACAACCAACAGCTCATACGTGYGCAAGGCGTGGGGCACTTCGGTATGAGTCTAACCACACGCTCGTTCCTAAGATTTTAGAATTATTTTCTTTCCAAGACCAAGCAATGCATTTATGGCAGACCAGCATTTCTGCTCCTTCTTCTCGGTCATTGCAAGACAATTCTGCTTTTCTGAATTGCAAAATATAAAATGCTTTTGTATTTTAAAGATGATGATGGAGGAGCACAAAGTGACACTGKTTTGTTTCATTTTGAAGATCTGTGCAGTGGTACTTACTGGGATCTTGTAGTAATTGGGCTGCAATTGAAACACGACGTCTCTCACCCCCTGAAATTCCTACAAGAATACGGCTTCCAATTATTTTGTCAGCAATGTGGCTGAGGCTCAACTCAGCCATAACTGCTTCTACCTGAAAAATAATTACAATTGATAAAGACTAGTCACTGTTAAATTCAGATACAAGTGTGCAAAGTTAAAAATTGAAAGGTAAAGAAGTAACTTTAAGCCTTCCCAATATACTACTTGTATTCCTTCTAGTGAAAAACATTTGCCGTAATCTGGTCTCCAGCTGTTGTAATTGTGCATTTTTAAATTTATTTGTATTTATTCTAAAAYCATCAGAATTTTACCTTCCGTCATAGCAAGAGATGCAGCTAGAAGAAGGAAAAGTCTAAATCATTAAAGTGCTGGTCTAGCTTTCAACCTAGGGGAGCAGAAAGGCAGATCAATTCTGAGAAAGCACAAAATGCTGAATTGAAGATAGGTGAAGAGGGAATACCAATGGCACGAGCTAGGAATATGGAATCTTTACTCTTAACTGGGCACGAAAAGAGCCTTCTAGTAGATTAAATGTACTGTTTTGTAGAGAAAGTAGGTTATTAGATCAGTGCTTTATTAGAGCTCTTCTAGTGAGGGAGRCAGACAGAGCAGCATCAGAGATGACTTTGCAGTCCCTGAGAATTGCCAGGGCTCATGGCCTCAGAGGCTTTGCAAGCCACATTTCCTGGCTGGGAATTGTGCTCAATACCAAATACAACATCTGTGGCTGTTGCTTCAAAGGGAGGTTTTTATTCCTGCATGTTCACTATTCCCTAAGCGACAGTGCAAGCCCAGCAGAGAGGAGGAGAGCACCCGGAGGCCCRTGCCCTGCTGTGGCTCAGCTGAAAAATCTCTGCATGATCCTGAGCGAGTCACTTTGCTTCACGTGCCACTTCCCACAGTTGCAGAATACAGACTACGAAACTCATAAATGTAAAATACCTCTAGGGAGTGAAAATGCTGCTCRTGATTTCTTAACAGTGAGGGTGACAGAGCACTGGAACAGGTTGCCCAAAGAGGTGGTGGAGTCTCCTTCTCTGGAGATCCTCAAAACCCACCTGGATGTCACCCTGTGCCATGTGCTCTAGGTGACCCTATGTGTTGGGGTCTAGGAGGGTTGGACTAGATGACCTCTAGAGGTCCCTTCCAACCTTAAGCATTCTATGATTCTATGATAGATGATAAAATACACACCTTCTTTTTGATGAAGTTGCTGGAGCATTTCTGGCGAGCCAGCAGAGCGGTGTAGGTCAGAGATTCTTGTATGGTGAGGAAGCTCAGCAAAGTGTCATTCTAAAATAAGGTAAAGAGGAAACAACAGTTAGTCCTGTAATAATTTTCTACCAATACACCCTTCACACATTTTTTTTTAACTACTGAATTAGTACTGATTTTACTACTGAAAGTATAGTCAGATTGCATTTTTCTGTTACACTGGCAACCCAGTTTGCACAACAGTAAGCAGAGCGCACAAAAATTAATAGAGAAATCAACCTGTGGCATGTAGGAGAAGCAGTCCTTAAACTGTTCCTTCTTCAGCTGGCGCCCATTCACATACACCTCGCCAAAGAAGCTGTCCTTGTGCTCCAGTCTTCCTGCTACTGCATCCAGAAGTGTTGTTTTCCCAGACCCTTTTTAACCAAAAGAAATTAATAATGGGATGAGATGAATTTTACGACCTAAAGGGCAATAGCCTCACTTGGATGGAGATATGAATAGAAAAATATTTTTCATTGCTAAAATTAAAACAGGCAGCCTGTTAAAGGAAGAGTAAGTGGGAGATCTCAGGTGTACAGGCTAGTATTAAACTCACCCAAATTCACATTTCACAGGGAAACATTTGGATCTAGAGGCAACCTTACTGCTATTGAAGTTACAGCTGCTGGTTAGTTGGCTGACGACAGAGCTCTGGAAACCAATGTCAGGTTATCCACAGTAAGGGTTAAACCAGCCGCGGCTTCGTTATTTACAACTCTGGTCTCTGTCACATTCAGCCCGTTGTGGGAACTGCTGGTGTTAGTTCCAGCTTGGGCGCCCCTCTGCCAGGACGCGGACTCACCGGAGTTGCCCAAGATGCCCATGATCTGCCCGCTCTCCACGTGAAACGAGACATCCTTGAGTATCTGCCGCGTCCACTTCTTGCGGTAGGAAGGAAGGTCCCACCAGGGCCCCACGCGCTCCCTTGGGGACAAACAGCAGCACGGTGAGACACGGGCAATGCTAAAGGGCCCGTGGGGCACGAGAGCGCGGTGCTGTTTTCCACACACATGTGTGTGGAGTGCAGCCTGAGCGGGTTGTGCTTTGCTGAAAGGCAGGTTTCTTTCCCCACACACAGGTTTTCCCTTTGATGCTATCTGGAAGYTGAGCCAAGTCCACGTGGGTTTCCCTGACAGGCCGTGGCCGGGGTTGCTCCCYGGCAAACGGGAGCAGGGACTCGCTCATGGAGGCCCCACGTGCGTCCTGCGGGCGCAGGGACGGGCCGAGCGAGCGGAGCTCCTCCGGATCAGCCTCCAGGCACGCTCATGAGAAGCGTGCCCTGCGCCGCGCGGCTCCACGCCCCCCGCCATACCTGACGCTGTAGCAGAGCCCCCGGCCGCTGAGGCTGTTTCGGGGCTGCCCCCCGTCCTCGCTGCCCCCCGGCGCTGGGCATGGCCGGTCCGACATCGCGGCTCTCCCGCTGCCGGGCGGGCTCTGCGCCCGCAGCTGGCAGTGCCCCCGTGCCCGGGACGGCCCCGGAGGGAGGAGGGCACCCACCGCCCTCTCTCCCCCGCCGAGCGAGCGATAGGGCTGCGCTGGGCCCTATCTGATGGACCTTGAGCCCGCGGACGGGAGCCCGTCCCCACCCGCCCGCGGGGTCACGCAGCGGCAGAGCCCGCGCGTGCCAGGCTGCYGTCCGGGCCGCTCGCCGAGTGCCACGGAGCCAGCGGGGCCATGGAGCAGCCACCAGCACTGTGCGGAATGGCCGAGAGCCCCGTGCTGGCCAGCAGCGGCGACGTGCCGGCCGCACATGGGGCTGTTGCGGTGAGTGGGGGCGGCCGCGCGGGGAGGCCACGCCGGGCAGCTGCGGGTCCCAGACACTTTTGGCACCCYGACAACGCGGGCAGCCCCAGTGCTGTGCAGGGAGCAGCGTCAGGGCCCTCTGCGAGCGCGAGCACGGGCTAAGGCACCTCTTCCACGTTGCTTTCCAAGCCATTTACCCAGCAGCGGGTGTAGTGAAGACCATGGGCGTGTGACTGTGCTGGGCAGTTAAATCAATGCCGTGTTTTGAGTTGGGTCCTGCGTGGTCACCGCCCGCAGCGGCCGCGTGCTGCCCCGAGGGATGGTCAYGAGCAAACGTGCCGTGGGGCGGCAATGCCCTGCGTGGGGCCATGCTGTGCTCTACCCCAGCAATCACGGCACCCGCAGGGAACCGCCGCCTTGTGGCTGCCCTGGCCTCCCCACTGCTCACCCAGCCCAGGGAGAGCTGCAGCGTGCTAACGCGCACAAGCAGCACTGCTGCACCTCAGTAAATGTGTCTGCCTTCCTGCCTCTTCTCCTGCGAGCTCAAAAGTCTAACAGCAACTTAGCCATTGCAATTAATCCAATTAATAATCTCTCCAGACAAAGGTCCAAGACAGTATTTTTTGCTCTGAAGAAGATAACAGTCTGTATTTCACATACGGCGGAAAATCAAATGTCCTCGAGGTCAGAGAACTCAACTACGAGGTAAAAGTTCTATTTTGTTTACTTCCCCTTAGCTTGGAGCGTACCCAGCTCCAGTTCCCTGCGCCTGCCCCTAGGCTGCCCTAGAGGGAACGCAAAGCGGCAGTTCCCAGCGCTGGGCCAGCACGGGCGCCGCGCTGGCAAACGTGCGGCCGTGCCATGCGCCCCGGGAGAGCATGCTCATGCTGCTGGCTGCCGCGGGACTGACGGCTGCGTGTGGCTGCCGCAGCCAGGGGAGAAGGCAGGGAAAGGGGGCGGCTTCCAGGCCTCCTCCTCCTCACAACGTGGAGCTAAATGAGGCTCCTGGAGAGGTGGGCAGAGCAGGGAGCCCTTGACGGCAAGATGAGCCCGTGGGAGGACGCAGGGGGGGAGCTCAGGAAGCCAGTGAGTCAGGAAGCCTTTTCTTATCTTTTGTGCCACCACGGCATCCTAAAGTATATTTCACAATGATGCCTTTTTGTTTTTCCACCAAAAAATACAATCTGGAAAGACAGGAAATGTGCATGTATTTGCGCTTATGAAGTAGGTAGTAGTTACCTTTAAGAGAGGAAAGTGTGTTTCAATTTTCAGTTCCAGGTCATTTCAAAAACATCCAGATCAACAACATACAATGGTAATAAATTACCTCAAAGATAAGTGGTAGTAATAAGTAATGTAGAGGATAGAGATAACTTCGGTAATTAGCAGGAATAAGAAACAAGGCCTGGAGACCATAGTTGGTTATAAAAACCTTCTCCCATGYATTTCTGAAAATTTACAGTATTAACGCTATGGGTTTTCTCCTTTGTAACACCTCGGCTTTGGACATATTTACTGCTAAATAGTTCAATGTCGTAACCAAAAGGCTTGTTTCTTTTTTGTTTTTAATCTTAGGTTAATTTGGCAGCCCAGATTCCCTGGTATGAGAGTCTAGCACAGATGAAAATGCCATGGGCCTGCAACTCGGGRCCAGACTCTCAAGTGTCAGTAATCCAGAACCTGAATTTAAAAGTTAAGAGCGGTCAGATGCTAGCAATTATAGGAAGTGCAGGTAAGAACCACCAATTTTCMTGATCCCACTCACTCTCAGGTGAATCATACGCAGCTTGTAATAACCATCAGGCTTCTGAACTGCAAGCTCTGGCTGAGACATGACTACTGCAGGTGCATCTCTCATGTTCCTTAAAATATCAGCTGTGAGAATACAAAGAATCTGGGTGCAGTGAAATCCGACTTTCCCTAGGAAAACAATTGTTGTTACGASCTGTACGTTCGTTACCTGCTTGTTTCTCGAGGTGCAGCCTTGGGCAGTACGAGAGCCGTGGCCTGCAGTCCTGGCTCAGCGTCAGAACAGGGTAACTGCAGACCCAAAAGGAGGATTGGTCACAATATGCACACCCACAAACAGGCATTTCCTTTAGATACAAACATACTAACAGCATAAAATATCACATTCAGATTAACTTCACAGCAATATATATATATATATATATATATATAAAAGATGATTCCTCTTTAGTTTTGCATACAGTAACTTGAAGGAGGCCTCCACTTTGCTGCACATTTTTCATTTTGTTTTCTGATGGGACTGGTGTAATCTTCTCCAGGGTGGGGTTGACTAACGGGAAGATGGCCTTTACCCTACAGAGTTACTTGGAAGAGGTAGYTGATAGGGAAGTGACCGGTTAAACTGAACTGAATCGTGTTCATGGTTTGGAGGTAAAACAGTCTCATGCTCTGTTTCCCCTGTACCCTTAGATCAGACTAGCTGTAATACCATGATGGGATTCTCAGAGAAAGGTGAGACATAATCACTGCACAAGTTTTAACTCTAATTTCTATTTTAAAAACTTAGCATGTAGATTTTCCTTAGCACGTTTTCAAAGAAATTCAAATTGTGCTTTAGAAATTCCCACAAGCAACAGAAAAAATAATATGTTGAGCTGTAGACATAGTACTTTTGTAACATAGCATACACTGAGCATAAACTCCTTTCAGCAAACTAGTCAAACTATTTTTAAGAGCTGTTTATCATCTATTTCATCAAACGCCTTAATAAAATAGATTAAACTGCTGATGGGTTTCACATTGTCAATGGCAATCAATATGTCATTCTTAAACAGAGCAATACATGGTTTACAGATGGATGGGTTTCTTTTTTTWAAATGTATATATTAAGAAACAGGTGTGGAGTTAATCCTTCAACAGACAGACWAGAAATAAATGACATCTAATCATAATAAGAGAACTCTGCGTGTTTATATACAGTATTGTACAGCATAAGGGAAAGAGTCGTTTGCAATTTCATTCCAAATCAGGCTTTGTTTTCATTGTTTTACTTTCATTCCCTTAAGTACGGGGCAGCTTTTCTTAATTATTTAAATGACTTCTTTTCTTCTTATTTCAATCAATGATTTTTTTTAAAATCAATGATTTTTTTTAAAAATCATGATTGTGAGTTTTTTGATTGTTTTTCTTTGGTAATCTAACCGTGGCATCTCAGCACCTTAGTCATGTCACTGTCCTCACTGCTGTTTCTGAACACACCAGGCACCAGCYCTGTAGCCAGAGCCACCACTGTGGGACACCCCCTGTGTCCTTCCCAGTGCCTCAAAAGTGAGAGAAGAGAGGGGACCTGCRAGATAGGGCACTTATTCAGATCATACAGCAACGATCAAAGCTCTCCTGGGGGCTGAGAAAGGTTTGAGCTGTGCACTCTGTTCTACAGGAGAGAGGATTCCCGAACGTGGGTGCTAGAGTTGAGTGCCAGCATTTTCCCTGAGGGGCCAGGCTGTCTATGAGGTTCGGAACAGCTTCAGCAAGGGTCAGSAAACAGACAACAAGGAATTGAAACTTCTGCCATTTCTTTCTGCCACTACATCACTCCTTAAATTAGTCCCCTAGAAATTAATTAATTTTTCAATTTTGTCTTTTTTTTCTAGCTGTTGGAAAGACGTCGCTGCTCGATGTGATAACCTGTCGGGATCAAGGCGGCAAGATCAGGTCGGGTCAAATCCTGATCAACGACAAGCCCTGCACTCCGCAGCTCGTTAAGAAAAGCATCGCGCACGTGCGGCAGGACGACCGCCTGCTCCCCCACCTGACCGTCCAAGAAACGCTGCTCTTCGTCGCCAGACTGCGTCTTCCAAAGTGCTTCTCGGACTCGCAAAGGARAAAAAGGGTAACTGAGCTGCTGGAAAAAAAAATAAAGTTGTCAGAAGTGTGTCTGATGGGAATTATCCAAGCCATCCCACATGTTTGGAGTCAGAACAGAGAATCTGGCTTTTTTTAATGTAGATTATGAATTATAAACCTTTTTCTTCTTTTAAGACAGAAAGCAGCAATTGTTCCAAAGCTCCTAAAAAGCGACAGTCTAGAGGAAGCATTAGAGAGGCTGAAAGAACTAAATGGCCCCTAGCTGGAGGGTTTTCCACCCTCCCTCCCAAAACCAAGCCTGGTTTTCGAGGGGCCCTTGGTCAGCTGCATCGTGCCGTGTTTCCAGCCGCCCCGCGGTGACCCCGCTCTGCCGCTCTGCCCCTCAGGTGGAGGACGTGGTGGCGGAGCTGCGGCTGCGCCAGTGCGCYCACACGCGCGTGGGCAACGAGTACCTGCGCGGCGTGTCGGGCGGCGAGCGGCGCCGCGTCAGCATCGGCGTGCAGCTCCTCTGGAACCCGGGTAAGCGCGCTAGGACGGGGGGACAAGGGCAGCCATGGGGAGAGGCTGCTGTGCTCGAGGTTTGGAGCAAACGGGGGCTGATGGCGGGTGATGGGGCACCTGGKTGGCAACAGAACTGGGAAAGGAGCCCTTGGAAGCCACCGTAGGCTCGGCTTTGCTGCTCACGCCACAGCACCTGAGCTGGAAGGCCACCTCTGGGAGCCACCCCCCATTCCCACCTGGCAGAGCTGCCTCACCAGCCCCAGAAGTGTGTCCAGAGCCCCCTCAAAGGTGGGCTCCTGTTTGTGCAGCTTTTTGCAGGGGGAGGTTTGCTTTTCRCTTGACCCCACGGCCTTCTTGACTTGGTAGGCTTTTTGGCCGGGTAAGACCTCTGGTTTGTTTTCCTTACGCCTCCGTACGCCCCCATACGGACTATGTGCATGTGCGATGGCAAGAGGGAAGGTCATGGTCTTGGCTGCACAGCCATTCGTTGCTGCCTCGTGCCAACCCCTGACACCCCTGCCTCACGCCATGAGCACACGGAAAATCACCATTGCCTTCAGTGGAAGCAAAATTCAAGGCTAAACCTGGCAGTCACTGTTGTGGAACCGAGTGCCCTCCTTGTCCTTGTGTGCATCAGCACCCCTAATAACCTTTTCTGAGCAGCTTTTGAGAGAGTTTTCTAGTAGTTCTCCCCCCGCTGGGACAAGGAGCTAAGAAGTCTTTGCATAYACAAAGTTATAATTTGTTATTAGGGGCAAGCAGAAGTCTTTTAAATCTTTTTTTTTTCCCCTTTTTTTTTTTATACTAGGTGTTGCTCAGGGATAGATGAGCTGCTACGGAAGTAAAAAAAAAGAATCATTAGTTCCAGGAAAAACAAGTAGATCTTCCTGTGCTTTTCAAATGCTGTCTCAGCACAGAAACCACGTCTGTGTATACACATTGCAAGTAACCAAATCACTTTCCAGTTTTTAAACACTCAACTATAAAACATATCCAAACATATAAGCATATGTTTTCATATCCATATGTCAATAAGTGTGAAAGATGGCACAGTTTGGGAGGAGATGCTATCTAAATTAGTGACATTTACAATGCAAGAARTCTAAGTACATATAGTTTAAAATGATTTGCAGGCAGCATATTAAACTAATGCTACTGTATATCCATGTACCAGATATTTGTGCAGGCAAAGTGCAAAGTCACGGAATGGTTGAAGTTGGAAGGGACATCCAGATCCTGCAGCCCAACCCTGCTGCTCAAGCAGGGTCAGCTAGAGTGGGTTGCCCGGGGTGGCATCCGGCAGCTCTTGAGTTCTCCAAGGATGGAGACTCCACAGCCTCTCTAGGGAGCCTGTTCCAGTATCAGTCGTGCTCACAGAGATGCACAAATTTCATAAGGAACCTGAATCTACTTCCCCATGTAAATCAGAAACAGTATTTTGTTTCCAGCAGGAATGAGACTAGATTTAAAATAATTATTCTCTGCCATTATGCTCAGCAAGTTAAGAAAGAAGTGTGGCCATTACTAATGTTATCTGTTGCTGCTGTGAAATATGATTTTGACTTTTTTGTTTTGTTTTGTTTTAATACAGGAGAGATTGCATGCAATAGTACCATTTCACTTGGAATATATTTTTGAGATCAACCATACTGTTTTACACAGTTAAACTTTTTGTCTTTGGCAGGAATACTGATACTTGATGAACCCACGTCTGGACTGGACAGTTTTACTGCTCATAACCTTGTGATAACATTATCCAGGCTGGCCAGAGGAAACAGATTAGTTCTGCTTTCAGTTCACCAGCCCCGGTCAGATATCTTTCAACTTTTTGATTTAGTTCTTCTGCTGACCTCTGGAGTCACTGTCTATTCTGGAACAGCTAGAGACATGGTCCAGTATTTCACGGAACTAGGCTATCCCTGCCCCAAGTACAGCAATCCTGCAGATTTCTATGGTTAGTATCAAGCATTGCCATAAAAAAAATGCTCCTGGGAACCATTTGCTTTCAGAAGTGTATCAACTAACACATTTTATTTTTTATTGACCTTAACTATCTTGTGGCTTGGAGGACCTGAATCAATACTATAGCAAGTTCACTTCTTAATAAGATCCTTGCTTATCTGTCAGTACAGGAAATGTAACAAAACCAAGAGATATGGGCAAAATCAATTTTTAATAATTCTCCTTCCATTCCTGCCAGGTGTAATAACTCTCCTGCATGCTTAGTACCCTTAATGTCATGTTTTATCTGGTTGGAATTTTTATCCCCACTGAAAAAGGCGGGGATGAGCTGGTGAATTGCTTTCTGAGAACAGTTGTTCCCTGACTTCTTCCTCAAGAAAAGTGGAAAGCAATAGCCTCCCAAGGTGAGGAATAACATATATCTGGGAAAGAAAGGTGCTGCCCACCCAGGCGTGTTGGAAAGGAAAAAAAATAGCCATTGTTTTATTCCTCTTCTCAAATAAATTTAATTGCCTGGTTCCAAATTAATTCCTTTTCTAACTGCTTTTTGCAACATCTGCAGGAAATTTGGCCCTMAGTCTGATGGCAGCAGCCTCTTACCACAGAGGCTGGGTCAGCTCCAACTCATGGGTGTTTGCACTGGGTTTGGCTATGAAACCCTGCACAGACATCCAAGTGCAACGCTCTGGGGTTGCACTCATATAGCAGCACTTAGGGGCAGCCCTTATCAGCTGTAGGGAGATAAACAAAAATAAACCTGCATGTCAGCGCCCACAAGGACACTTTGCTCACCAGCCAGCTCAACGCAGCTGTGAGGTAGGCTTGCAACACTCCCATACATGGATGGGGTATTTGAGGTATTTCCCTCCTTTCGGATTTCTCTGCCATTGCAGGAGGAAGGAAAGCAACCCACAGAGTCCCACCATATGAGAAAATATGGTCAGGAGGAACACGGAAACAAGGGCCTTAGACTGAGATTAAGTTAAAAATTATCAGCTTCATTAATTAAAACATAGTGTTAAGTGAGCTATTACTGTTGCTAGTATGTTGTCCTTGGATAGCGCTTTTTGGAAACTCTTAATTTCAGGTAAAGTTTATGGTATGTCTACATGATAGAAAAAGAGATGATAACTCTTATACAGATAAAGTCCTACCATTTAAGCCAAATTTATATAATGGATTATAAATGCGTACAGTACCAGAAAGGGAATGTGAATTGTTCATTCCCAGCATCTATTTCAAGACACTATTAAAATAAGACAAAAAATCTGAAATAGTATTTTTTAAATCTTACAATGAGCAGTTATGAAATCTGCTAGCGGTTCACCAGATAATTAAGTAACAGTATTTACACACATTTCCCAAGAAACAAATACACATTAACAAGCTATTCTTCTCTAACTATTAAAGTAATTGATAAAATTTTAAGAATAACTATTGTAGCTTCATTTATACACAAAAGTTGTACCTTCTGTTCATGATACAATCTCTGCTTCTAGATGAAGTTTTCACATGTCTAGCACAGACTCATGCCAAATAATGTCTTGCAGTGGATTTGACCAGTATTGACAAACAGAATGCAGAAAAGGAGATGGAAAGCCRAAGAAGAGCAAATACTCTTGCCAGCTTGTTCCTAGAGAAAGTCAAAGGCTTTGATAATTTCTTATGGAAAGTTACTGAAGGAAACGATAGTGTCACCACAGCCAGCAAACAAAGGTAAGAATATCAGGAATATATACATGTCTATATATATGTCATATGACAGATGTGGAATAACTGCCTCAGCTTGAGCTCATTTCAATTTTCCTTTTCTTTTGGGCAGTCCCCAAGGAAATTCAGAGGAGTCTATTAACATGCCTTCCCATTCGAATGACCACTTACCAGGAGTCCTAAAACAGTTCACAGTATTAGTAAGGTAACCTCTACCACAAACAATTTTACATCATATTCATTTCTATTTTTAAAATATGAAGAAAGAAGCCCAAGTGAGTTGAGCACATGCTGAAAGTTCAGAGAGGGAGCAGTAAGATGAAGTGAGCGCAGGGAAGGAAAGAGCTGCTGTGCCAGGTCTCCCCAGCCACCTGAGCTACCCCATCCCAGCCATGCAGCCCCATTTCTGTCCAGCCCAGTCCCCTCCTGCTCATGTTGCTGAGATCCTGTGGGGTCAAGCTGTGGCGGGAGGACAGGGGTATATGTCCCTATTTTGGGTGCTGTTACCCTAACTGCTGTGCCCTGGAAGCGACCTGGCCCTCAGCAAATCCAGGGAGCCAAGCAAGAGGCTCAGGCACTGCCACTCTTGCACTGGGTCTCAGATTTGAAGTCAGGAGGCTTTGCAGGTTAGAAACAGTATGGAAGTTCTATAAGCACGTGTATATATATATATATATACATATATATATATATATTATAAACGACCAGCTCTATACATGTAGAATATCACAGTCAGTATTAGATGTTATTAATATATGCTATAGGCCCTTAATAGAGAGGCTCCTCCAAGCTCTGCAAAACAGAAAACAGACCTTTCTGCGCCACTGCCTTTCACCAAGCTTTTAGCATTTTAGTTCTAAAATACCAGGTAACTATAGGTACTCCATAGCTCTGAGGTTAACATTTCCAGGATCCGACATGCAAATTCCTGTCCTCCTCAGAGACTGCAAGTTTCACAAATGAATGTTAGAAGAGTGTTTGAGGCAATATATGTAAATATATCTGACATTAGCAAGTACTATACACCTTACCATAAATGTTGCTGTTTTCCCAGTCGCCAAGTCTCCAATGACTTCCGAGATCTTTCAACGTTATTAATCCATGGATTTGAGGCCCTTCTCATGTCATTATTAATTGGATTTTTGTACTATGGCCATGAAAAAAGCAGACTGTCTATTAGTGATACAACAGCCCTGTTGTACATGATAGGTGCACTAACCCCATTCACAGTGATTTTGGATGTTATTGCCAAAAGTAAGTGTCAGTTTTATTGTAAATGTTATAAGCAATCAAAACTGGAAAGTAATTTTTAAATCAATGGAAAATTATATGTATTGAGGGCAACTCTAGGATGAAATCAACCTGTTTGTTTCTGTGTTGCAGGTCATTCGGAAAGAGCGATGCTGTATCATGAGTTGGAGGATGGAATGTATTCTGTGAGTCCATACTTCTTTGCCAAGGTAATTGGTTTTGTTCAGAAAATACACACAGCTGGCTTTAAAGGGGRAAAAAAAAGGAGAATAAAGTATTTTTTTCATATATCAACGATCACAGTCATATTACCCTTTTCCTTTGTGTCTGCCAGCTACAGCTGGCAGCTTTCCTGGCATCAACTCATTAGATCTCAAGCTACTCCAKACCTGTTGCCATAAATCACATCTCAGACCCTAGGCCAAAAAAGCAGTACAGGAATTTTCCCTGAGTTATTTGGCCAAAATTTGGGGATTCTGCAGGACAAATCTACACTATGCCAGTTTGACATACTGGCAAATTTCTTTAGCTGAAATATCTTTGAAAGCTGGATAACGTGGCGTGATCCATAACACAGAAAATTCTTATTAAATGCTACATCAACTGTGAAACAGAAATAGCAAGATGCTGTGACCATTCCAACAGTTGTTTGAGACTGTGCTGGTCAGAAAAAAGCACGACTGTATTGACTGCATAAAGAGACAGAATTTCTGGAAATKAATTACAGAGGATTTCTCTTTTAAATTATGTTCTTCTCATAAGGGTTTAGAATAATACTTCCTTTGTGATTTTGCCACCTGAGTTCTGCTTGCCATGGCATCTGTAATTCAGGTTTCCATTTCTGCATGAGATTTTAAATGCTTATTAGTGACTGACAGAGAAAAATATTCTTTGCATTCTGTCACAGGGATTGTATGCCATTCATAGAAAAAGCAATGTAATTTGTTACAACCTTACTTCTATTCTCTAATGGTAAGCCTTTAGGAAAATAATCATAACACTACATAAACCTATAGATATTTGATAGATTCCCTAAGAAATCTATCCCAGATCTCCTAAGCATATTTTTGTTTTACAGTGAATTAAGTAGTTAACCAACTGAGCTGCCCTCAGGATCAAGCGAGGAAGGGATCAACCATAATCACAGTTTTCATCAAGCCTGAATTCATATTAGATTCCACCGAAACCTGGACAAAACAAAGAGCAGACAGTAACAGCGTTACTACTATCAAATCCACAAAGGAAAAGAGGGAAAGTGTCTTAAATTCTTAAAAATTCACAAAAGTGAAAAAAAAAAAAAATCTATCCCTTAAGAGGAAGCCCATCAATTTAGCCATTAGTTATAGGAATTGTTATAGCTAGAAAACAAGTTAGGGACATTTTTCATTTTGTTTTGGTTTCTTTTTTTATGTCCCCAATAACACCTAAAAAGGGACATCAATGCATTTTAAAGGAGTATTTCCTGTAGACTTCTTAAAAGTAGTCCACAAGTGCAATAAGATGCATCTCAGCAGGTTTTATGGTTGCAACTTATTTTTCTCTCTCTTTCCCCCCCAACCTCTGCCCCATTCTCCTTTCTGAGCAGATTTTGGGGGAGCTCCCAGAGCACTGCGCTTTTGTTATCATTTATGGGATTCCCATCTACTGGCTGGCCAACCTGAACCCAGAACCAGAGCATTTCCTGATGAACTTCCTCTTCGTGTGGCTGGCCGTGTACTGCGCCCGCACCATGGCACTCTGGGTGGCCGCCCTGCTGCCCACCTTGCAACTCTCAGCCTTCTTTGCCAACGTCCTCTTCACCTCCTTCTATCTGAGTGGTGGCTTTGTCATAAGCTTGAAGAACCTCTGGACAGGTAGGACAACCTCAGCCTGGAAAAAGGGGTGTTTCCACCAGCAATTGCTAATCCGGAGGCTGAGCAAACACCGTGCAGGAAAACATTGCTTTTTTACCACTAGGATGATGGTCCTCTTGCGTGGGGAGAGAGCAGGCGTGTTACTCCCCTGGCATTTGTTTCTCCATCTGAAACAGAGATAATAATAATAATAATAGCAGCTCTGGTTAAAAAGAGCACGAGTTAAAGGCCAGCTTTATCCCTACATAGTTGCAGAAACAAGAACTATATTCAGTAGATGAATTTGAAACTCTGCTGAGTTTCAGCAACTAAGGTTGGTAATAGGAGACTGATACAGATATTAATCTCCCCTTATTTTCCATTTCTGCCTAGTTATGTATCTGCCTTTGTCTTCAGTAATAAGCTATTTGTCTACAGCCTCTAGAAATCAAAAAGTTAGACAAACCTGTGCCAACAACACAGCTGTATTTGGGTACCAAGTGTCTTTTGTATATTTACATAGATTCCTTTCCTTCTGCCATTTTTTTCCCCAGTTCCATTCTGGATTTCCAAAATATCTTTTCTGAGATGGAATTTTCAAGGCCTGATGCAAGTTCAGTTTAACGAACTCACATATGAAATGACTATTGGAAACATTACCCTTCATATACCTGGGAAAATGGTAAGTTGCTCTCCAATAGAAATGGTTATAGCTGATAGTTAATTAAAATGCTATTTACATGTCCCTCATATTTAATGTAAATACCATAGGCCTCAAACTTACTAGCCCCAATCAAGAAGCAAAGTCATGTCACACTTGGTGTATTTTAAATTGGCTCCCTGCTGCCTGGAGCTTGGAGCTGTTTGACTTGGGACAGTCACCTTGGTTGATGCATAAGCCCTGACATGGGGGAGTTTGACAGGGGTTATTCACACTGYTCCCTCTCATAGCCCCTGTTTGGTCTCAAATAAGCAGAAGGGAAACAAGAATCCCCAAATCTGATGAACTCTATGAGGTTATTCTCACACGAGCATTTGCAGAGGAGGGAAAGAGMCCTGGAAGAGCCTTCCTGGCTCCTGCAGCACTCCAGGTACAGCCAYGCAGGGACAGGGATGCACTTGGTGCCTGCTCGGAGCTGCCAGGGTGAGAACGTGCTGCCCAGGGAAACTGCTTTGCTGCATTTTCTTATCTCTGGGCTGATGCCTCAAAGTTCCATTGCGAAGGGCAGCGTTGGGTCTCTCTCACAGCTTCCCAAATTGTGGTAGTTGACTGTGGGGAGGCACTGTCCCTAGCCTGGACCTGCTGCCCCAGAGCTGCCTTGCAAAGCCTGCTTGAGACGCACTCAGAGGCACAAAATCCATCAAGGGACAGATCTGGAGACTCGCTGACACAGCAGTTGAGTCTCCTGACACTCTACACGGCTACAGCTGCCAGCAAGCCCTGCCTCAAGCAGATTTGTGCTCAGGTGTCCTGCAGTTAGTCCTTGTACACCATTCTTTGAAGCTGAACTTGACCTACCCACCTCTGAAGCACCACCACCTCTTGGAGCACCATAGCTGCCCTCAGTGGCCAGACCACGGTGACCTCTTAGGTGACAGTTGTGTCCAGCTGGAAAAGAGGGGAGCATCAAGGAAGTGCACACACAGGAGAGGCATCACTTCCCAGCACCCAAACGCTGCCACTTCCTCATTCTGTGTTGTCTGTGCTTGCAGGTAACTCGGTCTCTGGACCTGGATTCTCAGCCTCTCTATGTAAGCTATCTCATCCTTGCTGGGATTATCATCATCTTCCTAATTTTATATTACTTATCYCTGAGGTTCATCAAGCAGAAATCACATCAAAACTGGTAGCAGCAAAACTTGTAGCAGGGTACAGGGTCCCTTGCACAAAAACACATCTTTGCTCCTCATGGAAAGCACCCAAGCTTATGTTTTGCAGCCTTTGAAGATGTCATTAATTCTTCCCAGCAAGAGCAGGTACGTGCACAGTGTGCAGTAATGAAGTGAGTCCTGTGAACCACAGGATGGCAGCAGAATACCAACAGTGCGGAGCCGGGTT
The DNA here is from genome assembly GCA_003342815.1 of Eudromia elegans. NCBI lineage: Eukaryota > Metazoa > Chordata > Aves > Tinamiformes > Tinamidae > Eudromia > Eudromia elegans. The sequence continues at coordinate 1,347,894 of PTEX01000093.1, forward strand.
GTGCTCCTGGACTCGGACCACATTGTCACGGATAAAGGAAATCAAACTGAGACTTCTGCAGTTTAATTTTTGACGTATGGCTTTGCAGGTGGCAAGACATGTCTGAGTTATCTTCATCTCATAACAGCCTGAGCTACAGGCCATGGATTCAGAAGGACCGGTCCCAGTTTAGGGTAGTTGAGGTTTTAGTCAATATTTTTCACATGTGTAGTGATCATGTACTTAATTAAGGTACCGTGAGAGCAACAGTATTGGCACATACAAAAGCACTTTGTTTCTGTATCAAGTATTAAATTCATCATTCATACAGAATAATAGAGAGAAAAAGAACACAGAGAAATTCACTAAAGCTTCAGGAGAACCTCTATAGTTAAAGCTAGTGAACAAATATTAATTATTCTGTGTTGTTTATTATTGCTCAAGTGCTTTAAGATTTTGTCTGTATTAGTCTACTTAGGTGATATTTATGCCCTAAAWAAGTATTTTCTCACTGTATCAATTATTTCTTGTTATAGATAAAATTATCTTACCTTCTTGTATCTATTTTTAAGTATAAACACACACAAACTGATGGTGCTGCTCACATTTTTCTCCACACTGCTACACAATGTAGTTATTTGCTAGCGTTGGGTCCTAAGAACCTCAGGTAGAAAATATCAAACCTTTCCACCCAATAACTGAATACCTAATGGCACAACCTATGAAATGCTTGTAATCATGCACCTACCTATATGTAATCATAAGCCAAACACTCAGAAAATTAGAGAAGAGCAAATAAATGGCCATAATTCATGTGTAGTCACGGTAAGCACATGTGCAAATTAGGTGGACAGTTGTGCAAACATTTTATATGATTGGCTCGCTTGTTTTTGTCATGTTTGTGTGCATAACTATGTGTTTGTATATATCTAAAAAACTCCAAAGTGCATCTTCTACTTCCACATACTGATGTGCTATGCGCACTCAAAACTGTGTAATCAGCTCTAGGATGCCCTGGATATTGTTACGTGAAGCTGATTTTTTAAATGAAGAAATAAAAATGAAATACCACCAATGTTCCACTACTTCTGTTTGGCAAATAGGCCTTCCACATGGCTTGCCACAGAGGCCACACAGGACTAAATTTGGAGGAGGACCCTAGGCTAAAGACTTTAAGTTAGTCTGTAAAAACTCACCAGCTCCAGCCTTATGCAGTCATAGAAATCCAAAACGCTCCATGCTTTTTTCTGAGGCAAGTTCTGCCTTCCTTTTCTTGCTCCGTTTCCTCTGATTTTGAAAATACTCTTGATCTTATTCTAGTGCCATTTTGGAATTAGCAGATTTCCATTGCTTCCTAATGGCAAAGCCAATTCTTTCAGTCCAATTCAGCATCATTAAATTGTCAGAATAGCAGCTTCCTGTTTGATTCTTAATTATTCCTTTTTATTATATTTTAAGACACTCATTTTTTTTGAAGTGGTTTACTCTTCTTTGTAATGATCTGTTGTGATTAGAATCTCTTTTATATTACACTGAAGTTTTAAGGGTGTACATTGGTACTTCTAGTCTAAACCTCTATTTTCAAGGTATTTAGAGGATTAAATTCTAGGCTGACTCTCTGTTGTGAATTCACTTTGATGTTTAATAAAAAAAGGAGAGAGACAATGGGAGAAATTAAAGACAGAAGGGACAGCTCTGAATTTTAGGGGCATATTGTCATGCACAGAAGTCTCCAGGCACCTAAGCTGAGAACGCACCGCAGCCTTAACTTTGAATTTCCTTCCCTTTGTGCAGTGAGTCAGGCTGCTGACATTGCTTGCACAGCCTTTTGCGATTTAAAATTCCTCCCTCGGCGCAGCGCGCGGCGGGCCCGGGCGGCGTGAGCGCTTCCAGGGGCTGTTGTGACAGGGGGGGACACACGCACAATGGGGCCGCGAGGCGCCCGCGCGCGCCGTGGGAGCCGCCATCGCGGGACGTGGCCGGGCCCCTGTGTACACAGAGAGGCCTCCTGCTCCGTATGCTGCAATTACTCTGGCAGCCTGCCGGGGATGGCGCGTCGCCTCCGCGGGGCCGCGCGGATGGGCTGTGGGAAGCCTGTGCGGGAAGCGCCCGGGAGCCCGGGAATGGCAGCGACGAGMGCCGGTGCCCGACCATGCGAGGCCATGGGCAGCCCCTCGCGCGGGCAGCACTCTCCTTCCAAGGGTTCACCCACCACCATCCTCGCCCTGCTCTGCTCGCCACAAGACAAYGCCAGAAACGTCTCCTTGGTCACGAGTCACAGTCCCAGGTGCGGCAGGCAACTGCATCCCTACAAAATGTGAACCGCTGCCCCACAAGGCTGGCATTGAAGYGATGCAGCATTTAGGTGCTTATGGACCCAACCCAGGCATTTAGTCTGGCTGCTCTCTGCATTGGCCAGCACAYGGGCTGATGGCAAAGTGCCCCTGGGTTTCAGTTTGCACGGACCTCGGGGTTTGGGAACAAAACCCTCAAATACGAGTAACACTATAAACTCATCACACTGACAAGTCAAAAACATGTTTTCTAGTTATACCARTGCTATGAAAATAAAGCAATGTGTGCAAAATGGAAACTTGGTACAGCACCCCTGTGCATTAGAGGACAACTGCAATGAAACAGATAAGGGAAAAAAATGAGGTTTTCATTGCTTAAAATATTGAACTCACTCTCCAGGAGCGAAAGGGACAAACTTTTTTAGCGTAGGAAAATAGAATATAAAAACACTGATTTGCATTTTGGCTCAGGTGTAATGGCAATCCTCCAAAATGCTTTTAACTCGTCGTTTGAAAAAGACCAGCTTTCACTCTGCTAGAGCTAAATTAATAAGTAGCTGCTGAAAGTTCCATCCTATATTCGTTCATCACAGGCTGCATTCAGAAACGCCACRTTTGTTACAGGTATCAATAGCCATCCACCCCAAAAAAAAACCCCCCCTAAAAGTGCCACCTGTGACACACGATCCGGAGCCTCTCCACATGCAAGAAACCACGGCTGCTGATCTGCACGCTTGCCCACCAGAAACAGCAAACCGTCCGGGTTTTAGCCACAAGGACTAATTCAGTGGCAATAGACAAGAAACGGCGAACATGGAGCTCTGTGACACGCTGCGTTTTTTTAATCTGAGAGCCAAGACAAGCCGCTCGTATGTTAGCAGCTATTAATTAAGGCAACAATGTTTAAGCAGTGGGTTGAGGCARTTTTAAAACTGCTTAACCCTTTTAAGAACTGATGAGCTTTAAAAGTGTGTGTGTGTGTGTACATATGCATGTGAACGCGTACAAGCAGGTATAGATATAAAGCRCCTGTATTGTATGTACATGCAATGACAGCTGACTGGCTTCTTTCAGGGAAGATTTAGAAAGCATCTTGGATCCCTAAGTCATAACTGCTGTTGCTAATTAAGCCAATTAAATACAAAACTATTCAACKATGTTGATTTTTCATCAAATCAAACAYATGGATTTACTTTGAACTGTAGAATATGTTGGTATCTTTTTTAGTATCTTTTTACTTTCACGGTCACGACAGCTTGATACTTTCAATGCTTCCAGTGACAAGAAACTACAGCGTAAGAGCCCTCCCTCAGCCCTCACACCCAGAACCAGCGTCCGGCCCCATCGACCCTTTGCAGCGTCTCGTCAGAGCCACGTTCTGCTAACACTAGCAGTGTATCTCAGCACAGTTTCTGTTTCACTTAAAACCTGTGAAAAACGTGCCAGGCGAGTCTGAGCCCTAAGCGTTCGGATATCGTCCAGAACTCATACAGTGAGTAAACAAGCAATGCCGCTTGCATCAGACCAGGGATAAATTGCATTTTGTATATGGGCAAATGAGCCCACAAGATTCTCATCTGCCAGTTTAGTACTGAATTTATAAACAGATGCAGAGCAATTGGAGCCCTATAAACATTCATGGATATTTGAAAGTTAAACATACAGAGCACCATATCTACAATAAATTCCCAGGGCCTGGCAATGATGCACAGCATGTTAGGTAACGCCATCAGTCCTCAAGACACTCTTTTGACTTGCTTTKGGTGGGTTGAGGGAGAAAGTTTACAATAATGCTTCTGCTTTTCTGTTTTATTTTGCTTATTTTTTAATTAAAAAAGTTTCATCTAGAATGTCAGGAGAAAAAGTATAGCCCCTGAAATGCCACGTTAGCCTCCAACAGCAGCTTGTACCTGACACAAGATCACAGTAAGCTTTCCTTCTCAAATCATGACACCGGGCTGCCCTAAAAGAACCGAGTGTTATTCAATCTCTTGCTTTTCAACAAATGCCCAGAGCTTTCACGTGGATCATTTAAAATAGCCAAGCCCTTTACACCAGTGGAACCACTGCAGAAAATCACAAAGATGAAAAATGGACTATTAAAACAGCCCGCAATGAAACAGAGTGCAAAGAGCGAGGATTTGCAACGACACGACATACAAACTGAWACCCTCAGCAGGGCGCTGCATGAGGCCGCGCAGATCCCACTCACAAGGGGGTGCACAGGAGGGGAAGTGGGTGGTAGCCACAGCCAAGAAAGGCAGATTTGCTTACGGTATTTTTACTTTTTCAGTAAAATGAACTTTTACCGAAAAAGGAACTTTTGGGCTTGCAATCCCTAGCACTACGGATGAAAGCTGCCAATTCCCTTTGAGGCTTTTTAAGGGCTCTTTCAGGGCCATTTGGCGCAATCCAAAAGCCGAGAGCAAGCGCGAAATGACGCCGGCCTTCTGGCTGCCTTTCTGCCCTCGCCGGGAACCCGTTTTCCTCCTCATAATCCCATTAAGAAGCAGTTTGGCCAATATTGCTGTTCCCTTGAAAAGCACGCTTTCCGGCTGCAGCAGAGCTCAGCACAGCCAGAGGACGTGGCCACACGCGCGTGGGATTTGCCCCATTCTCCAAGCAAGCAAGGCAAGGTGAACGGACATTTYGCTTTCCAGATTTCACAGGGAATTTCTCAATGCTTCCCTATTAGAAAAAACGCATTTGCAGCACGCTCAGTGCCGCATGCATGACAAATTTCCCCTGAAATACTCGTGTGCGTGACTGACAACAGCAAAGCCACAAATTACCGTAATTTTATGCCCCCTGCAGCTAGTGGTATAAAACATAGTTTTCAACCTTGTTTTTACTTGCTGAATTTAGACAAATTTATAATGTTATTGATGACAGTGAGAAAGACACTCAAATGCAGAAATTGCATTTCGAGGCATAAAAACAATTTGCAAACAATATTTTATATATGCCACAGATGATGAAAATAAGGTCGCCATTAAAAATATAAAGAAAGGATGAAACCTGGAGGGTTTTWAAAACGAATTTTAACATTTACATATATATATTCGGCTATCACTCTAGATCAGGGCTCTTTTCCTCCATGGATGCTGAACAGTTAATCAGGTGCGACATGAGATACTGGTAGCTCCCCCACTCTGAACACTAATGGTCAAAATCAGGCAAAGTCAACCAAATGAAGGAGGAAAGCAGGAGCCTTGTTTAAGCAAAGCCTACAGACACAGGGCTCAAAATGCATTTCCCACACTTCTTTTTTTTATCCTATTTCCAGTTTTGAGGGTGTAATTTTACTTACAGAGCACACCACAGCCCTCCCAAAGTGGCAATTGCTGGAGACGGAGACGCGGGCGCAGGTGACAACCCCTGCCCGTGAACCGCTCGAGCTGCTGCCCGGACGAAGGCAGAACCCGGGACCCCCCGCGCGCAGCAAAGGCCGCCGTGCGACTCCACTTGGTGTTTGCGGGTTGCTTTCCAGCGCACGCCCACGCTCGCTATGGGGGCACGCACACAAACGGTGACACAATGACCCCAAGCAGCTCGAACTGCCACCGGGAGGGACCCGGCGCCTCCAGCCGCTCCCTCGATCRGCAGCACGAGGTGCAGGAGGCCGGGACGGAACTCGAGCACTTGGTGCTCCTGGTGGCTCAGGTTCCTCCAGCCGCCCGGTGCCGCTCGCCCAGCCCCGCAGCATGGATGTGCCCCCAAGCGGGGACTAGCGTCCTTCCTGCCCCCGGCAGCCCCATTGCTGCCTGGGGGCCTCAGGGAAGAGGGATTGAGGAGGCGCTGGGGACCATGGGGCCCGCAGCCGTCTCGTCTCCTCACAGCCCTTCAGACCTGTGTACTTCAGCCTCGGCTGTTTCCAGTCCASCCAGGCCCAAAGCATCACCCCAACGCCTCCAGACCCTCGCTCTCCACGCGGCCGAGCGCCCAGACGCTCACTCTCCACATGGTCGAGGCCTCACGTCCTCCCTCTCCGCATGTCTGAGCCCCCAGACCCTCCTTCTCCACACGGTCAAACCCCCAGGTCCTCCCTCTCCAACTCCCCAGACACTCCCTCTACACTTGGCTGAGTCCCCAGACCCTCCCTCTCCACATGGCCGAGCCCCCAGGTCCTCACTCTCCACACGGCCGAGCCCCACACAACCACCCTGCAGCTGCTTCTGGTCATCCTCCCAGCGCGCCAGGCCCCTCCTGAGCTCCGCCGCCATGTGCCAGTCCGCACTGTGGAGCCCCCTCCGGCRAACGCCCCGCGGCACCTGCACAGCCGCCCCCCAGTGCCGGCCCAGCCTCGGCAAGGCCGAGAGCCCCTTCCTGCCCGCCCTGCCCCGCCGCCGTCTCCCTTCAGCCCGGCCATTCCCCGCAGCCCCAGCTCCCTCGGAACATCCTCCCCACACCTCAGCCACCCACAACCGTCGCCAGCAAAACCCCATCTTTCCAACTCCCCTGCCCTCGAGGGCAGCCTGCTGGCAAACCCAACCCTTGCACTCGCTGCTGCTGCTCTTCAGGAGCCATCACCATCATCACCATGAGACCTGGCAGGCGGTTCGCTCGTTCCCAAACCTGGAGTAGCTCCTTGAGTGAAACCACCACTGGATCAAGAGCACTGCAGAGGGGTTTGGAGCCGCGAGGCCTCAGCAAGGCCCCCGCTGCCCTCCCGTGGTCGCTGTGCCGCCACGAGAGGCGCGCAACACGCCGTGGAGCGCCACGCACGCGCACGCAGGGATCCAAGAGCACCACGGAGAAACCTCGTGCCAACGGTTGTGCCTGAAAGTAGAACAAAGCGGAACCCCCGTCTGTAGTAGGTGCTGCAGACGACAGTTTCTGTTRTCTGCTCTGGATAACTACAGGAAACGGCAGAAAACTCAAATCTCTAACTTCCGTATCTGCTCTTATTTCCATACCGAATGGAAAACTCCAAACTCTGTTCATGCAGCTGGTGATCCACACACTCATCGAAGGACTCTGAATGATGCCCTTGGGTTCAGTTACAGTCTAAGTTGGAGCCACTGCCCTAACTAATATTGGATTTCCTCTGATTATTGACTTCTTRGAGCATTGGCAAGGAAGCTGGGACCATTCTGAAATGGTAATTTTGCAGTTGACTTTACACAGAAATTATGAGAATAATTTWAAAAATTTCAGAGGAACTTTTGCKAAAAGGCTTTTCATGCCGTTTTCCACCTTTACCGCCCTGGAGGTTGGACTTTCCTTGTAGATGCACGCGGATTCCTCACAYGGGTCGCTGACCAGCAAACATCTCCCCACGCCCTCGTTGCTCTTGTCACCTCCTCCTCCCCTGCCGTGCTCGTGCAGAGCCCGCACGTACCGCGCCGCTGGGGAGCGCAGCACAGACGGTGACGTTCCGCCGGGTGCGCTCCCCCCGTCCATACCGGCTCTTGCTCCGTGGCCGTCACCGCGGTGGCCACCGTGAACGCGGATGGGATCGCGCTGACTCCGGCGAGCACCCACAGGGAAACAAACCTTCGGAGCTGCCCCTGCCCGGGACGGGCCCACTTCAGCTGTTCGCTTCTCAACAGCGGGTGCATATTAAGGAAGTCTAACTACAGCCACTAAGCTACCAAGCTGCATTTCGTGCTATAGAAAAGGGTCTTGGRAGACAATGAGCTAAATGAACTGTTTTAGTAGATAACGATAAAACTACAGCATATAATTACCGTGCCACAAAACGACGGTATTTGTAGCTAACAGGGAAACTTTTCCCACGTTGAGCTTAGGAAGCCAAACGCCACCTCCCCTGCGGCCCACGGCAGGAGAGGAGCATCCACAGGGTGGTCGTGGGGCCGAGTGGGAAGGTGGGAGGCCCTCGCGGCCCCTCGGCCCGGGCAGGACGTGCTGCGTGGCGAACACGCACGCGCGTGCTCCCGGCGCTGCCTGGTCCCAGGAACGTGCCGGCTCGTTCCGCGGGAGCACCGTGTGCTGCCCATGGAGCCTCCGGGGGAGTGCGCTCCTCCCCACGGGATACCACACCTGCTCCGGACCCCGCTCCATCCCAGCTAGCCGCTGGCCAGCGGCAAGTGATCGCACAGCAAAGGGCTAAGTGCTCCGGTCASTGTGACAGAGTAAGTTCTGTATCTGGGCTAATAAATCACTGTGGCAAGTTTGCAAGGCTGCCATCCTGCATTTTGTCATCTTGCAGGTTTCTTACTTGGGAGATATATATATATATATATATAAAGAATTAAATAAATAATGAAGCTGCCTACATATTTTTGGTGAGGAAACATTAGCCTTCAAAGCTATATTTTTTTTCATGCTTGAAACGGCCGAGTCCCGCGGGAGCTCGGAGCCCACCAAGGCACGCGGAGGAGCTCACCACTCGTAGCGTGCCACAGGCGAGGTGGCACAAACGCCGACTCTGCAGAACCTTCCCAGGGACACGTCGGCTCAGCCGCACATGACGGTGTCCCGGAATGGCATGGATCCCTCACTGCCCCACATTGTAACGACAGGAGAGGCTCCGTTCCCCTGTGTAATCACTCCGTAACTGCACACGGAACACTTACCGAGCAGGAATTCAGAGGTGGCTGCCCCGACTGCAGCACAGCGCTGGCCGCTGCCCCACGCTGCAGCGCATGGGGCTGTGGCCACCAGCCCTGGCCCGGAGGGCYGCACCACGCCAGTGGGTCTGAGCTCCAACACCGCCTTCTTCGGGAGGCCTTCRCTTCCAGCAMYCCCTGCTCTCCCTCCATYCCTCCCTCCGTCCCRGGGCCAGCCCAGCTCACAGAGCAGGCAGGCCGGGGGGCTGCCCCAGTTGGCGCCCGGAGCTGACTCCACTTAGACCCACGGCTCGCGCGCTGAAACCGAGAGCCGCTCACGACGACCTCGCGTAGCGGGAGCTGCGAGCGGGTCGACATGGCGCTCAATTATGCTGCTATTACCCTGAGACACATTTAAGGCCGCGGCCTCGGAAGGGGAAACATCTCCGTTTCCAAAGGGAATTAACTGAGCACCGCTCCGTGTTGCTTTCAGAGAGGGCACGCAGCCATTAGGCTATGAATGAAGTTCCCACAGCTAATGCCTTGATCTCCGTGATACGGAACAATAGGGGTAGGACAGCAGGAACCACAGAGCTACGGGATATTATCCAGTGTGCACGTTCCGTTCCCATGTAGGGACACGGACATTCACATTTCAGGACTTCTCATCTCTTCCAACCCCATTCTGGATTACAGGGGTGCCCTTGAAAGGCCTGCTATTACTACATGAACTCCAAAACCAGAGACTCTCCCCACCAAGACCAATAGAAAAGGCAAAACACAGTCAAACAAAACAAAAAAAGATAGAAAAAAGCTGCATTCTAATGATTAAGGTTATCAAAAAGCCACAGCACCAACACAGGTGACAGCTCATAACTGGGATACACCGAGTCTGCCTGGAAAACAAGTTCATCATCCCCTTTTGCMTGCATCACTCCCTTTTGCCTCATTTTTTGAGTACAGGATTTATTGGTATATTTGCATTTATAARTATATATGTTCATTTAAATGAAAATTTTACTGAAAAAAAATCTCCATTTTTTTCCTTAAATAGGCTTACTTATATARGAAAAACCAAATAAACAAATTAAATTGCAGAACAAAACCAATGAAAAACTCACAAAGTTAAACGCTCCCAGATAAACTTTCAGGGGAGCCTTGCTGTGGGGCACCAGATTACCCCATTACAACATGCCCGAGTTACTGCACTGGTGCTTTACTCCAYTGGGCACGCCGATACACAGATCTGTGGGTTTCCATACCGGGCAGGGGGTAAGGGACAGACTTTCCGTGTACCCTTTCATCTCAGAAACCCACCCAAGTATTTTCAGGATCCCACAGACACGGGCTGGAAAACTCGGTGGGTTTAGAGGTTATGCAAACTCCCACATTTATACAACCGAAGTGTGTCCGTCAGTCTCCAAGCGCGTAAACAAGTGCTGTCCCTTCAACATCTCCTTATTTAAAAGGCGTTTTTTAGTGGACATGCAATTCTTACAGCCATAAGAAGARTACCAGCTACGCGAGGGGATCAGAGCCAGTACAAGTCTACAGCACGCAAGCTGCTGCAAAGKGTACAAACTTTTTGGATTTTTTTTTTCTTTTTTGAACCTTCTTTAATATCCAACCCCCAACAAGATATTTCACACAAAAGCACACGTAGCAGAATTCTAACCAAAAGATGTCTTTATTTGTTCTCAGTGAGTACAGACAGATGCATCTTGATCAATTTGTTCCTTCCACCCGCAAGTACAGTGATCACAGGAAGAATGAGGCAAGACAGGGCAGTCAGCTAAGCTACAGTTATAAATCTCTCCAGCGACTTTCTTCCTTCATATATACATGTATTTAATGAAGCCAGAGCACAATTCAGGTCACAGCAGGTCAAACATCAAAAAAGAACCACCACCTAGAAAGCGGCATCTCAATATTTCACTAGCAATTTTAATAGGAGAAAAGCATTTCTATTAATGTTTCTACTAGTTGCAGCTACATAATGCTGTTTAAACACAATATTTATATTAAAAATTACACAGAACAACATGCTTTTTAAAATTTTTATTGAATGTAATATTTAAACAATTTCATAAACTAATAAAAGAGCATTTGTTCATGATGCTTCAGCTCTGCTTTTCCTCAATTTTTCCACATAGAATTTGAAAGACTCCTATAAATAGAAAAGTGAAACAAACAAGTTCAACATTGTTTGAACTGAAAAGTAAAGTAATTCTCAACAAAGTCGCATATCCTGACAAAAGCAAAATCTATTATTCTCTGTCATGAAAAACTACATCTGTAGTGAAGTCTGTATAATTAAGAGAAACACCAGCAGGAGAGAATAAAAGGCAAAGAGAAAACCTTGCCAAAAATGCATAATGAAGAAGCATCTATTACAAAATGCGATAATATAATCAGTTTCATTTAAAAAATGAAAATACTTCTTAACTGCAATCTGCAATTCTGTAGGGAAAAAAAAGTATAAGATGCTTTTAAACATCAAGTTGTATTAAATAAATAATTGAACAGATACACCAGATGATGAATCATTCCAGTGACTTGGGGAAAAAAAATATTTTCATTAACTACATGGAAAAAAYGGACATTCTAGGATTTAATTTTACACAGTTCAAATGAAATTTATATTAGAAATTATGTCACAGTTTCAGAGAAAACAGCGCAGCTAGTACCAGACTAACACAAACATTTTGAGGCAACATTTCCTCCCTTTTTCTCAAAATTTAAAAAGAAGTCGCATTTGTTGCATTTTATCACAAATGTATGCGTGGCTTAGAAAAGGGAAACATCTCCATTTCACAATCACATTTATCATGACGCCGTATGGAGGTAACACCTATACTCAAGCCCTTAGAAAACAACAGACTAGTCCTTATTTCAAAACGTAAAAAGAGGCTGGCAAATGGCAATAAAAAAGTTAGCTTGGAGAGGGAAAATGTAACTCTCTAAAGCCCAGCACTTGGCTAAGATGGTACCAGCAGTCTGGTAGCCAGAGGAATGATGTTGCAGGCTCGACAGATGTAGTGTCATGCCACTTGTCACCTTCAAATAAGAGATATGTGTGCAGTCGCCTGCATGTGTGAGCAAAGCAACTACAAGTGAAGCTGCAATGGAAGGAAGAATTCCTGCGAGATTCCATCCTGCCAAGACAACAGCTTTGTGCTGGACATAAAAGAGCTAACTACTGAAAACTAAAACTCATTAAACAAGCAGCCTTTTGAAGTTTAACCACTGAGATAAATGTCCAAAGGACATTTGATAAACACTTACCTGTAGATGAGGGCCTAATTAAGATCAGGTACTTTAAAAACAGTATGTTTCAATTTTCCCAAAGCAAAGCCAATGAAAGATTTCCAAAGTTCCTATCACACTCCATACCTACTTCAAATATTACCTCCTTTGAGGAGTCTCTGCAGATTTATCCCATTTATGCAATTGATTATATTAATATAAAATATATACAATTCTGCAGATCTATTTCTTAATTAGGAAATACTCACGGGGGGTTCAGTGAAAGGGACAGATTCGCCTGCATTTTTCAGAAAAGTCGCTATAGATTTCAGAGAGAGCTCATGAAGCTCTATATTCTTTTCTTTCGTTTTCTCATACACAGCCTTTACGGAAGCAACATCTCCATCTAATTCTGAGAGGTGAATAAACAAAGAAAAAAAACGACAATGCAAAAACGGTTAGAGTTGCTCGTCACATGTTTTCATGATGCGATGCCACCCATTCCCATTATTTCCTAAGACATTCCAAAAGGGCTACGGACAATTCACACATGAAGAAAAGAGAGCAGAGGGGCYATTGCAGCTTTCCCTATGGCTTGGAAGCTGGCTGAGCGATTCCTTCGGAATGCGCTGGACCCACAGGAGCAGCAGCCACACAGMGAGAACACCTTTAGCATTGGAGGTGCAGAGCCAGAAAGCCCTTTCCACAGCAAATGATAAAAAATAAACACAAATGTAGAATAGAAATAACTCRTCATGTATTTGGTTGTATTTGTTCACATTTAGAAAGTTATCTTCACCAGCATAAGGGTTACAAAGCTAGTGGTGCTTCAGAAGTTAAAAAAAAGGGAAAATAAAAGGCTTAAATTATGTAGAAATAGATAGCTTGGGTCCTTCTCTTGAGAGAAAAGGCTTCCCACTCACATCTGGAAAGTGGGTGAGCTACTTTTGCAATGTGGGAGGCTACAGAACCTGCATGAAATGACAGTTTAATGAAACTCTAAAAGAAATGATTAACTTCCCATTTTGTTAAAATAGAAGTATTTATTCTAGGAAAAACAACAAAAAAAAGTTCTAATAGATTCTGTTTAATAGACTGCACAAATGAGATTTGGCATGATAGTTCCTTTTTCTAGARGCTATACTTCACCACCAGATACCAAACAGTAGGACACCACCTTCCTTCTTAAAACAGAAAGATCCTGTAGGAAATGCAAACAGAGTATACTGACTAACCCAAGCGAGCCCTGGGGAAGCATGTCAAGAAACCGATCCGCGTCCTTTCCCCCGATTCACAAGTGAAACGTGTCTCATACGGACACGTTTGGACACTAAGCTGGGCAGAGCTTTCAAGAACCCTCGGTGCTGGCACCGAGAGCCTCCTCTACAGCTTGCCAGGAGCTCAGCCCGCCTCTGCCCACATCACTACGGCAGCTCTGGGACACGGACACCCGTTCCTTCAGCTGCAATGCGGCCACGGAGGCTTCTCTGCAGCCCCTTCACAAAATGCTCTACTCGGGGGATGCTGGTAGCATTTTGAAAAGAAAAGCAGTTCGCTTACACAATTTTTTACTAGGGCAAAAGCAGTAAGGGGCCAGCGATATGTAACACCATAAGTAAAGTCCTAGTGAAAATTATGTATTTATTAATAATGACACGGTAGAAAACTCTCTTTGAATGAATCTACGGGGCTAAAATATTTTGCTAGTGATTGCTGTTTTGAACATTATTATGCGAGTGAGTTTTTAAAGCCAGATACATCCTAAGATAATTTGTACAAGTTAATTTAAATACATGAAAATTTGTATTCCTTTTACACTCTACTTGTATAAGCTGAAGAAGGTCAAAGCCATTGGGCTTGCTTCAGAAGTGTTTTACTAAAATATTCCTATTTATCTCCCCTGCAGAACATTAGGGCATGAGGACTTCTGCCATTTTGTCTTCCTGCTTGTAATACACGTGCGAAGSGGACTACACTTCCTCCCTGTAAATAAAACCTCGTGTCCGAGATCCACGTCAGAGTACACACGGCTAAGGACACCGAGGCATGCAGAGGCAAGCGTCCCGTTGCGTGTTGCCAGAGGGGACGTATGTCCTGGTTTCTCAAAGGTGGATGTTGTAAATAGACATATTTAAATAAGGCCCTTCACTTCTCTGAGCTGTTCCCTTCCGACTTCCACATAAAAAGAAGTGATCAGCACTTCAAATCAACTGCTTGGCTAAATCCAAATGAATATTAATTAGAATATTAATTTTAGCCAAATCAACCCAGGCATAAAGAATCTATACTAATAAAAATAACGTCTTTGCACTACTAATACAACTAATGATGATCTGTGGACATGTAAAAGGAAGGAAGACACATATTGCAGGTTTCAAAAACAAAACAAAACCACACCCTGGATTCATTTGTAAAGACTTTCATTTGTGAAGATTGGCCAAACAATCCTTTCCACAGGTTAGGATGGATTCTCTTCCATTCCAAGAAGCCACTACGCAGCCTCTGCTGTGGCACTATCCTTCAGTCTAACACATCTTCTTTTGYAAAGGTTTCACTCAGGCTTGAGTCCATTGGTTTTCCAGCCTGAGCGCTAGGATTGCACAGAGGCCTAACACACTTAAAGCAACCAAAGAAACATCCAGTCAAACACAAACTCCACCTCTTTGGGCTACAACTTGCACAACAGAGATTCTACTGTTGCTCTGAGGGTTTCCATTTCAGAGGCATTAAGATTTGGTTCTTACTAGAAAAAAAAATACTGCAAAACCAGTAAGTTACCATGACATCTTATGAGGTAGCGGTATGCGACTGCCAGATCTAGATGATCAGGAATCAGTTGTAGAAGTGTCTCTATCTTCTTTGCCTATGAGTTTAAATGCACAGACATGAAGAGTATTAACTTCAGATCTTAACAAACCAACTAGAATTGCCCAAATTAGAATTATTTCAGATTCTTCAAAAGAAATATACAAGTAGTGGATTGTTCAACTGACTGTAGAAGTCACATGCAGACAAGAAACAGAGAAGAAATTGGGTACAAAATGAAATAAATTAAAACAAATAATGAAGATAGAGAAAGAAATGATGGGGAAGCAAGGAACTAAAATCCCCATGAAAGGGAATCCAGAAGTTACTACCTCCAGTTTTTGAAGGAAATGATTTGGCCAGTTCTGACAATATGTAAGGGTTTCAACAATTAAATAAGGCAGACCGGTCAACAGTTTTGCTGACTTAATGGTGGCTAACTTAATTAATGTGTTTAAATTTGGAGCATTCCTCTCTCCCTTTTCTCCTCTCATCCCTTAGGTTAAAGAAAGTCTCAGGCCTTGAATTAAAAAAACCAAACTATTGTTTTTTATTTTTATTGTTTTTATTCTTGCTTATACAGAATAATAACAAAACTGGATTATGGGGAATGAGTAGGAAGACAGAAGTCTGAATATATCCTCCAACCAGACTCCTGCCCAAATCACCATAGCAAGTAACATAAAAATTGTCCTCCAGTGTAAGCATAGAGGCATTTTTTTCTTTAAAAAATGCCTAACTTGTATTTATATTCATACACTACAGCTGAAAGAAACAAACAAAATATTCAAGTTAAATTCCCATACTGAACTGGCTAGTACTGTTAATAAAGAAGTATGCCATTTGTGGGATCTAAAGTACTACATCCAAAATAAAGAAACAAGAGAAACAGTAATTATATTCTCCTTTTCATTATGTAACCAGCTCTGCAAATTAACCTTTTTTCCCCCTCCTCATAGAGAAAACTAACACTACTGTCAAACTGGGAACATGAAAACACTTCAAAGCTCAAGATCCCCCCCCAAAAATTAAATAAAAACTGATTAAACAGGATGTTGTTACATATTCAGTGATGGATCTGCAAAAATACTATACCTGTCCTGGTTTAGATGATGTTTTAGCCATAAAACTCCCTATTGTTTTCTTCTCCTCAGCTAATGCGCCACCATGCCTCTAAAGAAAAAGAAATTATTAATGTAAATCAAGAACTCATTCTTGGTAAGTAAAATGACTAGGGTGAACATTTGCCATTGCAGAGATTTACAAAAATACAGTAATATATGTTACTTATAACTATATTATTACTTTATAAAAAGAAACAACTGACCATTAAAAAAATGAACGCCCACAAAAAAGAAACATGGAAAACAGGTTCATTTCTTGCCCACTTTTGATAAATATTGTTTTTGGACTGGTAGGTATAAAGTTTGTTTAAAACAAAAGGGGAAAGAATTAAACTAATACTTCAACACACTAGAAAAACGAGGTTTAGGACTGCAGAAGAATGAAAAAGAGAAATACTGTTCCTCTCCAATTATACTGCCAAGCATTCACAAGTGAGCTAGGGATCATAAGGTTAATTATACATTTAATAAGGTGTCAGGGAGATAACTGCTCGTTTCTTTATAAAAATTAAAATGTACAAAGCAAGTTCTCTTTAAAGTATAATTACCTACACTTATGCATACAAAGGACTGATTTCAATCTCTCTATTTTATAAAAGGCTTTCACTGCAATAGACAGTGTTTGAGAGAGAAAAAAGAAAAGTTGAACTTAAAAAAAAGTTTGCGACAGACCAGATAAATCAAAAATCTGTCTTATTTTAGAAGCTAGAGCATATAAAATACACAAGACAATGTTTTAGCTCACGCTTCTCAGAGATGTCAGGCTTAAAACTGTGGCAATGCACAGTGCTTTTTATAAGGTGTAGGACACTACTACATGAGTGCCCAAAGGCCTAGGCAGAACAGAACCCTGCGCATCCACAGAGACATGTGCATCATGAATTGACTTACAGTCAATTGATACTTTAGACACCCACAGACAAAAGTTTTGTTGCCTCATTGTTACTGTGCAGTGATGGTTACTTTGTGTTACCCACTAGCGCAATGCCTGATCCACAATAAAGGTAAAGAATGTTTAAAATGAGCCTTTTTCCCACCTACAAAATTAAAATTTTATTTCTTTGCACATAAACTAAAGTCAATTAACTCTCTATTTCCAATGACCATGAAATATTTTTAGAATCTTCCCCCAAGACATATGCACACAGTATTATTTCAAGTATACTACAGAGCCATTAACTTAAGTATCTATCCAACATCTGGATTCCTYTCATAAAAGGTTTGAAAATATATCTATGGAAATATTTTTCTTAGAAGAACTGAACACGCAGCTTGTATATAAAAATGCAAAGAACTCTTTGCAAAAGTCAAAAAGGAAAAAAAMCCAAAAAACACCACCCTCATTTTTACTATCTAATCAAAGAGAAATCAAAGAGGAGGMAGAGTAAGGTCACTTGAGAAATGTTTTCATTTTGATATTTCCCACTATCACTAGTATAGGAAGAGGCTTTGCTTATACAGAACGTTTTTTGCACTAAAAATCATAATCTCCATTTAAATTAGTGACAACCAGTGAGGCAAAACCATTAGCAAGGGAATAGTCCATGGAGTCAATATACAAAGGACAGACCWCACTCTACAGCATTAACATTTCTTGATCTGTTGTTAGGAAAAAAAAAAGTCTTAGAATGTCATGAGACCTCTGATGGCTAAAGCAGGGATTTTCCTTGAATGGCTGGAAGYACTTGGCCGCTGGTAGGTGACTAGAGTGCTCTTGGCTGCCAGACACCGGTCGCTGGCCTCAGACTGACACCGGTCGCTGGCACCAACGCAGTAAGGGGCACGATCCACCAGTGTGCCTGTCATGGGCTGGGGAGCRCCCGACAGCAGAGCCTGGCTGCCCGCAGGGCCAGGGCGGCTCGTGTGGCCTCGGGGTGCCGGAGGTAACCGCAGCCCTGGAGACCGGTGTTCGTCTTTTAATGCACAGATAGAAAGGAAATGCAATGATTGCAAAGGAAAAGCAATGACTGTGTAAAAGAAAATCCGTAAAGTAGTATTGTCTCTGAACACAATTTCAAGAAATGACCAAGTTTTCCTTCCTTTGCTTCAAGTTACTTTCCAGGTTGTTAGAAAACAAGGTGTTCCCGATCCGGCACCCACTCCTGCTACCTGCACTACAGTGCTGAGCTGCGGTTCACAATAGTCTCAGCAGTCACTGCCCCTCGCCCTGCGATGCCAAGCACACCTCTACCAGCCAGCACTACACACTCCACAGCAGTGCCACCTCCTTTCTTTGGGTCACTTTGGTCTTTTTTTTGTGTGTGTGTGTGTGTGTGTGTGTGTGTGTGTGTGTCTCTTTTTGGTAATTTCTGTCATTACCTCTAGCAGCGATCGGGCATCCTCCACTCTACCTGAGTCCACATAATGCAGGAACAGATCTGTGACAGGCCTGTAAATCCCAGACTGGGTGGCTAATCGCTCCGCCATGGCACCAACTGCAAAAAGGACAGAAGGAAAGGGTGACTAAAAAGTCGCTTTTGCAACTTCACTGGCATGACTCGGGCTGACTGAGCAGGTTTTACATGCCACAGCTTTTTCGTAACATCTCTGCCTAGTCATGGTATTTAAATATCACTGCAATTAACTTACATTTTTTCAAAGCTGGCTCTAATCCTTCCTCTGACAACTTTCTTAACAGATAGGAGATATTCTTCTTGGGTTGATCAGAATTCTGTGCACTGGAGATAAGCAGAGGCTCAATGTATTCCAATGCAGCATCGAGGTCATTGCTAGGGAGGAAAAAAAAAGGCATGTGCTTAGTTTTTGACATTAAGATTGCTACACCTTAAACAGCAGCCATATCAAAGTTTATCTTCTACCTTAACACCATGCTCCCCAGCAAAAGCTAAGTATCATCAAAGTTTATCTTCTACATCAGCATAATGCTTCCCAGCAATAGCCAAGTACCCATGATTTCCTTCCTTTATTTACTGTAGCACAGTTAAACCAATTATGGATGAATGAATTAACCTGCAAATCATTTTTGAATGACCTGTGACCTGTAAAAATACCTAAGAATTTCTGAAACTCCTTTTTTTTTTTTAAACCCTCTTACTAAATGAAGATGAGCACTGTGTCTAGCTGCTTGGAAAACAAATATGTTCCACAAAATCAGAATGTAAAATCCAAAACATTAACAGAATGTATTTGAATAATTAATGCAAACAACTCAAGTATTTTTTAATGCTATTCAATTAATTATTTACCTGAATTTCCATGTGTGCCTTTTTGGATGCAAAAGATGACCCTAAATGTCATATGGTTGGTACCTTTGCCTACACAGACGCACTACTAATGTATGGACTTAGCACAGTAAATGCTAATAAAATAAGTCAGGAAGGAGTCATTAAAGTATAAAATCTRCTTCTCTAGTGTCCTGAAATGTTCAAATGACCTCTTTTATCAGTCCCCTCTAAAAATTAATTTAATTAAAAAAAAAAAATAGAATATGATAAAAGTTTGAGAAATAGAAATGCAGTGCATTTGAAAGATACGGAAGATGCTGTGAAAAGCTATCTGAGAAATACAAGCCTACCAATAAATTGATGAGTATTAAAAATATCTGTATATGTATTTTTTGCACTTGTCAAGGTACAACTTGCAAGGCATTTAAGAACAGATGTTTTCAGAGGAGAAAAAGACTCATTTCTTATGCTGTTGCTAAATCTTTTCATACAGTTTCAATATGGTAAAAGAACTAATGACGCTTTAAGTAATATTGTCTGCATACACCAGTTTATTCAGTTTTTGTAACCAATCTGATTCAGGTTAAGAATATGTCTTGACTTTGAAAAGCTTTCATGACATGGAAATATAGGAAAATATGCAGCTTATGAGACTAATCCTAAAGAACCTCCTTTACTTGGAGTTTTAATTTAGGCAAAAGTCAAATCACTAGAATTACGTGCCAAGCCCCACTCAGATCTCAGTATTTACAAGATGAGTCCTTTACAAACAGATTGTTTTTCAATGACAATAGAGTAAGCTCAACTGTTGGAACTGTCAATTTAAAGTCATCTTGCTGTTTCAAATACTTCAGTAGGTTCTCTCTGGTCTGGTGTGCTGGAGGCAATCAAGTATCTRTTTGTAATATACAGCTCTAGAGCTCTCCTGCTGAATTAAATAAAGAAATGCAACCTCATGAAACTGGTATATTAAAAATACATACATATATGTATAAATATATATAGTTACTTCCTGCAAAGTGTATTTGAGAAGTTCACTATCCCCTTTGTCCCAACAGGCCACCCACTTCAGTTTTATACATAGGAAAAAGTAGCACGGAGAGTAGTGTAGCAAGCAGCATAGAACCACGACAGGAACAAAAATGCTGGGCCAACTATGATATGAAATGAAACATCAAGGACATCTAAAATTTGGGAATAATTATCATGACGGGAAAACATTTTTGTTTCAAACATTTTTGTTTCAAAAATGTTTCTATCGACAAAAATTATAAAGTCATCCCACAAATTACAGATACACTGGATGGTTTGAGGGTAAAAACTTTGAGGGTAAAAATTTTGAGGGTAAAAACACAATAATTTTATCATTTTGACTGCTGAAACAGTTTTAGAGGCATTTCAAAGCTAATATTATATTTGTAACAGACACACCCTAAATTCTGAGATTTTTAAAATGAAATTGACAAAGCAATTGAATTCAACATTAAGATTTTTCATCTAATATGAAAGAGAACACTTTGCTTGAGGTATAATATATTAGAAGAACAGTATGAAAACTAAATGACAGTACTGAAGAGAACTTGATGCTATCCCAATTGCTTCATAGCACCCTGTATTTTGTTAAATGATTTTTGACCCCAACTGTGTTTATAGAACAACACCAGACAGGARCTGAAAGTCCAGCAGCAGAGTTTTAGAATCTAAGACACTAGCAAGAGAAATGTAATGAAGTAGGTAACGTAAGGAGGAACCTCGTGGTTTCATAATGGAAATGCAGGATCCTTCCCCTGGGGAGGAATAACCCATACACCGGCTGAGCCACTGCCAGCCCCTGCTGAGTGGGACGTGGGGATTCTGGTGGATTGCAGGATGACCRAGAGCCAGCACCGTGCTATTGGGGCCAGAAAGGCCAATAGTACCTTGGTCACCTTAGGAGAGCACTGGTAGCAGGCCRAGGGAAGCAAGCCTGCTGCCCCCCTCAGCCCAGGTAAGGCTGCCTCTGCAATCCAATCGCCAGTTTTGGGCTCCTCKATACACAGGAGACAAGGAGTTACCACAGTGAGTGCAGCAGAAGGGGCTAAGTTGACTACAGCACTGGAGGATCGCTCATATGAGGAAAGGCTGAAAGGGCTGGGATTGTTCAGTCTGGAGGAGAGAAAGCTGGGAGTCGGAGGGAAAGGCTTCTTTGCTAGGAGGGTAACTGGAAGAGGTTACCCARAAAAGCTGTGGAGTCTCCTTCCTTGCAGAAGCCACCTGGACACCATCCTGGGCAACGTGCTCTAGGTGACCCTGCTTGAGAGGAGGACTGGACGAGGTAATCTCCAGAGTTCCTAAACATTYTGTCATCTTGTGAAGTAACTTCCGACCACTTTGACTGAAGGAAATGTACATCAGTCCAAGGAACAACTTACTTCTTAGTGTAAGCCAGTGCAATGGAATTCATGATTAGTGAGGGAGATAAATCAATTGATTGCGTGATGCCTTCCACCATGCCTTCAAGTGCCTGTAGGTTCTTCAGATCTCCTTTCATTGTCAGAGCCTGAACAAGTCTTGAAACAGCTAGTCTTGAAGGCAGCAGGCCGCTGTCAAGCATTCCCTTCAAAACAGCCATAGCATCTAGTAAAGAGGAGAAAAGAGGAAAAAAAAAAAAWTCAGATTTTATTTCAGGTGCTGATCTTACTGCTGATATCCCTATCTGTTATGTAAAAAATATATACAGAAAATAATTTGTTAGGTCAAGTTTTTGCTCCAAAATTGTTATAGTGAATTGCAACATAGGTATGTGTACATAAATAAGGATTTCTAACAGCAACTTAGGATAAAATCATTTAACACTTGCTCATAAAGAGTATTAAGAGACAATCAAGACATAATGATTTTATTTTAACATGCATGTCAAGAAAAGCAGCTATGTAATAAATGCCCTCCCTATGTCCTTAGTTACAGCCATGACATTTTCAACTTATTTTTTCATCACAACAAACTATAATGRATTTTATTTATTTGACACCAAAGACATTGTGTATTTGAGAACAAAGATTTTGTTTAACATTTAATTCATTGTTAAAATGCTGAAGTCTAATATTCATATTTATCATCTTAACTGTTCAAAAGTTTATTTATCAAYACTTAAATGTTAAATAAAACCACATAATGCATATGTGGTGCATATGTCTCCATATAAAAGTAAGAATAAACAAGTTAGAAACTGGACAATTATCACAGAAAGATTTTTAAATGGTAGCAATTGCCTATTTTAAAACCACAGAATAATTTGCTCGCCACAAACACCCCACATCCAATGCAGATACAGTCACTCTCCTTCCTCTAACTAAGATTCTTGTCAGTTGACATTATACGTGAGCAAACACACATACATAAAGGCAAGCCCCTCTGGTAAAACCCTCTCACTCCTTACCAGCACCGGCAGGATTAATCACAGATAATAATTATAATACCAAGGGATAACACTTCCAACATAATATACACCCACTTGAGCTCCACAGCATTAACATTCAAATTCAATATGCGGGTACTAAAGAAACCAAGCATTACCTTGTACAGGAGAAAGAGGGGAAAGAGGGGAAGAAAAAACATCCTGTATACCTAATCTTCACAGCAAATATCTCCTTTGCTCTCATTTTTTTCTTCCTTTATTATTTAGGGAAAAAAAAAAWCAAAAGGAAGAAAAAAAGAAAAAAGACAAATTTCCCAGAATCTAAAAAAGCAAACTTAAAACACACGCTAATTTCAAATTCCCTCCTGATCATAAGCAGGGATCTCCCTTCAGCACAACGTGACTGACTTTCTCTATAATGAAGGATAGACAAAGAGTCAGAAGTTAGAGCCATGCAGCACTACTGCACAAAAGTACCCACAGGCAGCATAACAGATMTTCTGCTGGTATCTTTATTTTCTTATGTAAAAATACCAAAATGCACTCATTATTTCTAGGGCAAGTTCCTAACTTTAACCCATTATATTTCAACAGCTAAGAGCAGGTAACTACCRGCTTGTGAAAACCTAACATTTTTTCCTCTTAAAAGGTTTACCTGTAATGCCTACCAATTCCAAACCATAAAACTCAAGCTGAACTCTTCACATAATCTGTTTTTAACTGAGTTCTTTATTACAGTTCTTTCAAGGATACAAATTTTTATGTAGTTCCTTATGTAACTGTGTAGCATGTRTAATGTGCTATGTAACGTGCTACACAGAAAAGAATGATGGCAAACTACATGAGGACATGCTAAAGCAAGCAAGCTTCACAGAAGTGAAAACTTTTGAGGTATGTCTGCCATCACAGGATGCATGCCAAATAGAAAGCATCAATTTAAGATTAGAAGAAGAAAAAAAAAAMCCCAAAAATAAAAAACAAACCCCAAAAGTTTTACTTAAAATTTTTCTGGGTAACTGATGAGTATCAGAAAATAACCCCTATAGTTGAGACATACAGTGGCTTCCCATATACATCTTCGGATCATTCTGGGTATTCAATTTAACTATGAAAGAGAAGTCTGCTCAATGCCAATGCACAAACATCAAAGAAAGTAATAGTACAAACCCATGTAATTCAAGACACTTTCTGAGAAACTTTGTCTTGTGCAAGAAGAAACAGTTTTAGAGTAGCCCCTGGATAGGGCTGAGATAGGCTGGCATCAAGGATGCTGGCTAAAAGGGGTCATAGATACAGACTTCCAGAATACAGGAATATCAGCAATGTTCTGAAGAGAGAATACTTAGCCATAATATTTGATAAGAATTCACATTTTAGTGACATATTGGACAGAGGAAAAATCAGAGGGTTAACTAGAATAGAATCAAACAGGACTGTCGGGCAGAGRACTTGAAAGCCGCAAAACCTGGGGACTAGACAGCAGCAAGAGAAGCAACTGCATTCACTGCAAATACTTCRGTCTAATTCAGTCTACTTCAGTTCCAATACCTGGAAATGACATCAGACTGCAGACTGAATGGGGAAGGAATTTGAAAGACAAGTTTATCAGCTGCAGGACAGAGTGTGAGATGTACCTAAACGCTCGTCAGACTATTYTCATGCAGCTGATGCTACATGGGAATACACTATTATAACTGCACAGGAATAAATTAAAATTAAYAGCAAGATCAAAAATGATTTTTCCCTGCTTTCTCTTATGAAAGTAAGACCCAATTCATTTTAAYGTGTTTTATTCAGATGTGGCTCCTTTAACTTTTAAAGAAATTGCTGAAAATCTGTAACAACACTCTGTACTTGTTTTCATACAGAGATGAAAGTCATAGTGCTAYGTGTGAAACTATGTGCCTGCAGTTTCCTTCTCACAAGAGTTTTACAAAAGAACTGTACAAGTAGGTAAAATGTAGGACTRCAGAACTAAAGACTTAAGATTGCAAAACAACCGATGCTGAGAACTAAAGTAGCACAACAAAGTTTAGACACCATCTTGTTCTTCCCTTACACATTCTTCGTCTGCCATTACTATCATTATGATTAYAGTTAAAAAAGGCAAAATGAATATAATTTTGTTACTGCTGGTATCGAGAACTATTAAAAAGTATTTGATTAAGTTTTTAAATCAATATTATAATCATTTAGCACACAATCCTGCACATTTAACACTCAATTTAACTTATCTGGTATCTCACACAACCACCACAATATGCAAGAAACAACTGCTGGGAATTGTTTCAGATGCTCTAAAGTATGTTAATTTCCAAAGCAAAATGACTTGTGCTGTGAATTTTAACGCACTTGAAAGCCTGTACTTTCTCTCGTTCTGGAGCACAAATTTTGCATGTCTGAAGAGCTGTGATTCATCTTAAGAAAACCCATCTTGTGTTAAATGGAATGGAAACTGGACTAAGTGGTCAAATGACAAGTACATTCATATTCAAGCTGTATTATAAATGCATGTACAGTAATTTACGTCTCTCAGCTACCACAAAAGGCTCTTGATAAGCAGGTAATTTGCTAAATGGACTCCTTTATCCAAGTATTCGAAGGGCGTTACAAGAAAAATCTGCAGAGGCATTAATGTGACGTAAAGGTCAAGCATTGTGACATACCTTTCAAATAATCCCGCCTAACTTGCGATATGATGAGGAGGCTGCTGGCAGCACTGTTCAGTGTGAAGCCCTTGATGTGGGTCTCAGCACTAAAAGAAGCAGACATTTAGAAAGGAATTACTGACATGCTTCTGATACGATAATAAATGGTTGAGCACCAAGGTGAAATTATAAAAACTACTGTTCGTATGTTAAAAATATTGCTGCAAAATATCGACCTGGAGACAGCTTTTGTGTTATCCTGTCAATGGTTATAGAAGGATAATTTTTTTTTGCATTCTGACAGATGACAAAGTTGGAAGTGAGCAACAAAAGAAACAAAGTACAAGATTTTTTTTAAACAATCGGTTCAGATTCTTGAATGCTGACATATTAGATGACTAAAATAACTGCATGCCCTGCATTGTTCTGTTGTATCCTAAGCTGGATACTTTTTATTCTTTTTTCAATAGTCACCATAATTATAAAATGTAAAACTATTCTTTCAGCAATAAAAAAATGAAACATTTATTTTCAGCACTGTATATTTTAAACATAAACTAAAGCATATTATGAACTAACACCATATCATTTGGTTGATTAATTTTCAAAATTTCTGTCATCTAGATGTATACAGTTTTTAAAGTGAACATACTACATCTGCTGCCTTAGCCATGCTAAAATTGTATTTCACTTATCAATTCTCCATCTCTCACAATACAAAACTTTGCATATCTATAGTAAAGAGAACTTGTACTTTAATAACACCATTAAAGCTTTTCAGGAACTATGACTATGGAAATTAGTCAAAGGAGAGTAACCAACAATCACGTTTAATTTTTTACTACAAAAGGTTCTGGTTCCTACATGACACAGAGCCACGTTTTTAATATAGCAGGATAACTTTACAAATGTTCATTTCTAGATTACAAAATCTCTCCCCAGAAAAGCAGGGCATTGCCATTTACCATATCAGCAATCAAGATAAACCTCACTGATCATCTTGTGGCAAACAACTGAGCAGCCTACCTACTTGAACTCGCATGCTGAGCGGATTGGGAGGTAAGCAGGGTCATTGCTAAATTATTCTCCTCAATCCCAAGAAAATCCTTCCCATAGTACACAATATGACTATCCTCTCAGTCACTTTCAGCCTCCCAGGCTCACATATGCAGTCACTGGACTCAGGATTTTCTTACTCTCCCAACCAATCCTCTTAATCCCTGCCTAAGCACCCACTGCTCAGTTCTGCTTTTTTTTCCTTTGTCCCATCTGTCAAAGCCCTTAAGTCAACAATTCATGCATGAGACTGTAAATTACATATAACAAAGGATTTACTTTCTCCAATCTTCCAATCTTCAGTGTGATTAAATAGATGTTAGCTACTATTACAGAACTAATCCATCATTCCAATACTCCTAAATTTCTATTTAAAAGTTCTTGGACTAAATGCAGTAAATATTCCCTAAAACTAACTGGAATCCCCAAACAACAAGAYAGGGGCTCACCAACAGATCAACAATCTGCTATTTTTTTTCCCCAATAATGAATAGGAGTGCAATTTCCATCTAAAATAAAATCACTTTTTCATTAATGTTTCTCAGTTTAGAAAACAGAAATCAAGTTTTTAAATAATCTAACCCTTTTTTAAAGACAAAAATTACTTATTTTGTTGCCTCTGCTAATATGCATTCTGCTAATAAAACACCTTCAGGCTCTCCAAGTATTATTTAAATTTCAAGTTTGGTTTCAAGCAGAGTACAAAGAAAAAGATGTTAGCTTACACAAATGAAGGTAGCTTTCATATATTTTATGAAAATATTAGGAGTTGCACAAGTTTCAGGCCACTGCACACATTTAGGCTTTGTAGGAGCTATCTCTTTGTAATGTGAGGTTGGTAAAATTGTCAAGCATGCAGAAATATGTATGAAACACACAGATATGCTTTTCCTCAACTGTATGCACACACACAATCACTTTATATAAAGTGAATAATTTAAATTTTTTTCCCCCAAAATGCCTAATGTAAGCATGACTTACAAGAAAACAGATACACAAATGAACATCATAAACACTATCTATATTAAGAATGCTCCATCTTCTCTTTACAAGTGAAATGACACTCATGGAGGCTTCTTAGAATGTTATTATTTGGCATTTCTAAGCTACACGATTGAATGTTTGGAAAGCATTTGGAAAACTGCTTGGAAAAGCACARAAGTACTACTAAAGTTGGGTCTGAWMAGTGATCTAGAAAATTTCCATTTTCCCCAAATATCTTGATGTTTCTTAGGTATATTTCCAGTCCTTAAAAACAAACGTCAAACTTTTTTTAGTGTTCAGATCTCCCCATTTTACTCTGCATGAGGATATTTCAAAACACTTTTCTTATCATCTGTAGTGGGAATTCTGATTCATCAGAATACTGGAAACAAAATACCACCTTCTCTCTACTCTCTCAAACTGCAAATTGCTGCTGATAACACTGGTGATATTTTGCGTGTCTTCCTTCCAGGACTGTTGGAGGTGATGGCCATGGAAGCACTCCATGTGTGTATACACTCCATGTGTGTATGCACAAGCCTTTGACAGAAAGTTGGAAACTTCTTTGAAGAACCTTTCCCTATGTTACCAGTAGGTTTCAGAATCAAGTAGGACCGACTACCAGCAGCTGTGTGGGCTGTGGGGAAGGCTCAGGGGTAGTTAAGTGCAGGAATCTTSTTCACTTGGGTATTGCTCTACTGGAAAAGAGGAAGACATCTCAAGGATATGGGTCCAGTTCTGATGCCAAGTAAACTTGTTGATCCTGCTAGTTGACATGGTTTACTAGCAACACCTACTGCCATTCTCCTATCTTTTCTTGATTTAAAAAATAATGTCCTATGAAATAGAGGTATATTTCTTACCAAAATGCCTTGCCCCCAGTCATGGCCCATTTGTCTTTTAAAGGATTAGGACTTACCTGAAAGTGATCCAGGAATTATTACATAAAATAAATAATAAMTAAAATAAAGACAATTTAAAAAATCCAAAATGAAAAAGAAAAGCCTTACGTGCGTTTCACTTGCATGGCTTCTTCAATAAGACCCTGCGACAATAATGCTTTTATTAATATGATGTAAGTACGATAGTTAAACTCATCCTTTTCTTTCATTTCCTGGAAAACATTGTAGGCCTCTAAGAAAAGAAAAAAAAAAAAAATCTATTTGACATCTTCTAAAGTGCTGCTGTAGAATTTACCCAGAGAATATCTCTTTTGATATACAACATGCAGCTGCAGAGAAAAAAAAAAAAAAAAAAAAAAAAAAAAAAAGAAAAAGTGAAAAGCCCAAATAACGTGCAAGATTGCAACGATGTTAAGCATAATAAGCTTTTTTTTTTCCATTGAAAAGCTCTATCTCAATCTATTTGTCCTTGTGTTACATCTTTGCACCCAAACCTGTTGTTCACAGCTTGTTCAGAGTTGCTTATTCATAACAACTAACACCCTTCTCCACAGAACAAACTGTACCGCTGCTTTTTTTCTATATGTAACCATTTCTTATATATTCACACAACCAGTTGGAAGGGGAAGACTCAGGATTTTTAAAGCAGCACCTAATTCTGGGGTATATAGTTACAGTGTCTAGTGCATGATCACAACAGCATTTAACAAATAATATAGGAGGTGATTCCAATATGGGGAGATCAAATTATTTGGCTACGACAAGATTTACACAAAACATACAATTTACAAATATACAGATATTTAACAAGTAAACTACGCTGCATTTGTTTGACTGATTAACAGTTTTATTTCATGCATTCACAATAACTGTCAGTGTATGAAAAGATGTTACCAAAAAGGAGAAAAAATGATAAGTACACTTTTCAGTCATTTATTTTTCTGAAACAAGATTATGCAGCTATAAACATGCAGCTAGAATTGCTGTCTAGGCAGTAAGAACTGCTAGAAAGCTGTGTTGAGAACCTCAAATGATCTTTAACAACTAAAGTTATTTTTCTTTTATGCAAGAAAAGTCAAAATATAGCCACTTTGCTACTTCAGCTTCAAGTCACAAAAATCTTTAAAATAACTTCTCAGAAATACTTTGAGTGGCACCACAAGTTTAACAGCTATGTGAGAAGTTTCTTTTTCTTATCCTTCGACACTAAAAATGAAACCAAATGATCTGAATCTTACTGTCACAAGAAGGATGATACTGACAGCACTGACTACAGCATGCTGTTGAAATTTAAATTGACACTTCCAAAATCAAAACTGCTAGTATCCCTTTTAGTTGAACTTTTAAGATCAAATAGAATCCCTTAAAATTTTCCCAAAATGTAGACACAAAAGAAACCTATGTATGAAATTTATTATTTATTTACAAAACAATTTCTTGATATGACCTAATATTAAAGTTAACATTGCCACCCAAAAGCTGCTAGGGACACTGAGTCACATGAAATATACATAAACATATAAAGAACAGGAATGCCACAATAAAAATTAAATCAATCTCGACATATCACCAAGTTTGATGCACACGTGAGAGACACAGAGCGWAACAATGATTAATGTTTGACATTACAATAGCGATTGCATTGTCAACCAAAAAACCAATAATCTGACAACAGCAAGCAGTGGGCAAGGTCTTASAATTCTCCTCCTTGCTCTCTCAGAGATCTGAGCTATTTTGTCTGTTGCAATGTGCTGCTCACGTAAGAAACAGTAGTATTTGTAAAGGTGTGCTCATAACTAAAGACTTTTTATCCTGAAAACTGTAGCACCAGTAGATTAACAATCATATTCAGCAGTAACGAAACACCCTTTCATCAATGCAATRTATTATAACAGTGTAATTAATTATTTCTTTTAAAAAAATACTGCCTGGTGACATGYTCTCTCCTTGTGCTTATAAAAGTCCGCATGTATTGTAAGACAAGAATTTCTGATGTTTAGAAACACTTAAAAAAGTTCTGCTAACTTCCGATAAAACTAGCATTTCACCTGCTTTTGCTTATCACTTCCTGCTGGCCGGGTGCAAAAATGACATCAAGAATGTTATCCATGATCACAGCTCACAAAATATAGTGGACTATTAGCAGCTCTATTTTATATWTTTACTTTAACCTACTCTCACTCTGTAAAGATGTCTAAGGCATATTTAACTTCTTGCTCCTCTCCAATTGATCATATGTAACACCAAAGGCACAGGCTACTTTTCTAGAAAGAATATTACCAAATGCATTCAATTAATTTTGTCTCTCATTGTAAAATATTGTATTCTGCTATTTTCTGTGTATTTTGATTCCCCAAAATTACCAATGTGAAAATTCAAAAAAWTGTTTTGTGTCATAATACATGGCTTTCAAATACAATCCAYATACAGAATATGGGTTTGTACTCCTTATATGTACAGGTTACACTGATGCCAGTTCGTACTTCTCAGGAGTGTTCCTGCAACTCTAACACCAGTGTCATGTCACTACCAACAGAAGTTAACCATACGAATGACTAATGAATAGACTCTTCTTTAAAACTCAAATCTTATAAATCTGTGGGTAAAAGCTGCAAAATCTATCGATGACACTTGGAAAAGAAGATAACTTGGACAGTTGCCTTTATAAAACTAGAAAGATCATTTAAAAACACCGAAACACCAGCACTTCAAACAAAACTGTAAGCGTTTTAGCTTTAGTGCTGGTATTTCTCATATGAAATCACTGAAGCAAAACATTATCACCTAACATCATCCTTATGAAAATACAAGCAAATCAATTTATTAGCAACAGTTGGTAACCTGCTGCTCTGTACCTAATCATTTACAAAAATGTAAAGCTATGGAGAAAAATAGAGATCCTAGACTTCCAGGTTACCTTTTGCATTATTCTTCTTGCAAAGCATCCTTAYTTTTCTTTCTTCCAAAGTAGGAGCACTTGAACTTGGAGAATCTTCTTGCCTAGGCTTCAAAACAAAAGGTAAGTTAACAAACAGCATCACAGTAACTTAATATCTTTCAAAAGATATATATGCAGAGAAGAAATATATGCAAAAGTACTGTTGGCACAGCACAAAGTGCCAATCAAGTTAAATTTAAATTACCTTAGGCACCTCAAAAGGGACAGCCTGACCATTTTTCTCAAATATATTAGCCAATAAGATTAACGTTTTCTCACGAGGAACAACATTTTCTTCTTGAATTTTAGTCCAAAYAGCTTCGGCCTTTCCCCAGTCATTGTTGTTGTCTGAAAAAGAGATTCAAATCTTCAAATCAAAGCATGTTTACAGTATATACACTTTATCCAGAGTGATTTAGAAATGGCATCTTTGGTAAATACTTCACCAAACACTAAGGTACCMCTAAGTTCAATTCTGAAATTATGGAAATGAAGTCTTCTGGGAACACAGCTAACTAAAAACAGCATCCATAGCCCTGACTCAAGTCAAAGAAATGTTATAGGTCTTTAGGCTCTCATTTTTCTAAGAAAAAAATGTGCATATCTGAAGACTGTAAAGAGATATAAGTTTTCTAAAAMAGAAAAATATAGCAAAATTACTATCAAACTCAGGCTAATGCACCAGATCCCAACAACAATAACAATTTATGAAACTATACGAAACCACAAACAGAAACGTTGGATGTCCTGTGAGAGAAAAGGCCTCCTTAGTATTAAACTCACTCACTTCAGCTTTGTAGAAGAGGTGGTGAACTCAGTGACTTGGGTCGGATAGATGACTGGTTTTAAGAAAAGGATGATACAGATGATACTTTTAATGGACAGATTATTATGGCAGTATAAAGACAGAAAGACACTAGATCGGTGTTTTGCATGCATTTGTCCCATTATTTGGCACTTGGGATGCCACATCTAGAGCACTGTGTCTAGTTTTGGGTTTGACAAGACAGATGCTGCTGACTGTCATATTGAGTCATCAAAATATTTAGGAAGYTTTCAAGTAAATATAGTAAAAGTTGAGGGAGATAAATTTCGTGCGACTTGGAAAGAACATGCTAACAGGAAATTCAATTTTCTTCAACCACCTAATCAAGGACTGTAAAGGAAATTGAGTCAGACCCTTCTTGCGGGGTGCACAGCAAAGGACAAGAACTAACAGTGGCAAACTGCAGCCAGGGAATTTCAGAGGCCAGTCAAACTCTGGAATTTGTCAGTCAGGGAGGCTGTCAAATTTTCACCCTTGGAGGCACTCAAGATTTGGTTAGTCAAGGCTATGATTTCATCTATCTTGCAAGTTGTTCTAGCTCAAATCTAGTGTTTGGCCTAGATAAACTTCTGAGGTTCTCTCCAACACAAATTTTGATGTGATTCTACCTAAAAGAATGTTTTGTTTTTGCCACTTTGATCACAGCCTGGACTCATGTAGATTTTTATTTCATTATACTTAAAATAGATCTAAAGTTATTGTCTAGACGCATGCTGACAACTCTCTTACAGACTTCTGCATGGGGCAGCTTTGACAGATCATCTAAAATGGCTGAAAGCAGGAGTGTGCATGGTTTTTGTCTTTCATGGTGACAGAAAGACACAAATGTTTTCCACCTCTTTGGCTAGATGAAATTGGTTGTGTCTTTTCTTGCTGACTGAAGAATTTGTGTGGTGGAATTTGATAAACTGTATCTTCTTAGATTCTCTTCTCAGCAGACAGACTGTCAGACCGAGTCACTGCTGCAGGGGAACAGGCTGCTTGTGAAGGAACAGCAGGACTCCCTCCTGTTGAGAGGAGACTGTTTCTCAGGTCCAGGTACTTTATGATGGGGAACCAGTATATGGAAAGCATTGGTTTTGAAGTTTGGTTTTGAAGCTTGGTTAGGCTACTCAAAAAACAAGAAAGAATATTAAAAAAAAAAGTTCTATAGGATCCCCAGGCTAGCCTCTTATTTTTTTTCTTTCTTTTTTGCTTGCAATAAATCCAGGAGGAAAATGCTTCTTGATATATGAAAATTGCAAGGCATCTCTAATAGTATTTTATCTAGACAAACAACATTCTACTTCAATTAACTAATAATATAAGCAAGGAAAATCCTAAAGTTATTTTGAAATCAGATGCGATTTTTTCCTTGAATATATCAAATGACTAATTTTTTTCCTTAATAAATGCATAGAACATTACATTTCATATAATCATTCTGAAGTTCACATCTAATGTTGGCTTGTTATGATATATGATACAGTGAAATATACTGAAGAACAGGAAAAAAAGCTTTCGGTCAAARGAACTTTTGCTCCAGGTTTGTTCACAAATAATACCCAGGTTAGGTGGTGGTTGGATAGGTAAATAGAAAAAAAACATTACCTTTCAAAATCAGATCTAATTAATTGTTCCAAACTAAAACAAACAGATCAAATTAGAATAAAACAACATGGTATGAAAGATTTGTACTATGCAATTTCTGTGATGCTGCTGTGTTGAGGTCTGCAGATACAGAACTCAACTCTGAACATTCCCACCTAAGAAGCAACAAAACTGTATCCACACTAATTCTATATTAGGTTGTGTCTTCTCCAGTGCAGGGTTATTTCCAGTTTCCAGCTATAACAAAACAAATCCATGCAGATCACAACAAGATCAGTTGCCAACTTACCACATAACTGGAGAAGATAGTAGTACATCTCATCTCTATCACACTCGAACAGATTTTGAGTTAATTCTACCAAGTTTTCCAAAATCTCCATCTTTGAAAAGAAACAAGAAAGAATATTTGCAAAACTCAGACAAAGCACTTAATTATTTGTATAGTTATATGCACTTGCATGCATGTACTTACATATATATCCAACTAATAATTTCTTTTAAAACATACACCAGTGTTTACAAATAAGTTTACAATAGTGTGCCATATGTTCTTTCACAAACAAAATCAAGTTATTCTTGGAATCTATTTCCAATTATAAAGAAGACAGAGAGAGTCACGTACCTCATTAGATGAGATGCACTTTTTTGCAAACCACTGCAATCTTCCCGAGTGTGCTCTCAAGCCTGGAGTCTGCAAAATAACATTTTTCAGAAGAAAACAAAACAAAAACTTCCATTAAAATATTCTCAGCAAATGTAAATATAACGGTCTGTAGTCAAAATGATAGTACACATTTTTCTTTAATATGAATGAGACTGAGCTCACAAACCATTAAGTAAAGTTCCACTTACGAGAGATTTAAAATTGTGACCATATTTTATTCAAGACACCACTTGAACATGGTTTGCTACAATAAAAACTCTTGGTTTAAAAAGTTGCCGATAAATTGAAATACTAATTTATTACATTACTACAGTAACAGTAGTTAGTGTCTTCACAAGGAAATGTTACAGGTATGCCACTGCCTACGTCAACAGCAGTTTTCAAAATTATAGAAAACCGGCTGTGTGCAAACCTCTTTTCCCTCACTTCCACACAGTACTCAAATTTTCTTTCTTTCTCTGTTACTGTCTTTTTCCATCACAAAGATGATGACACAAAGATGGGACTCCGCTTTCACCTCAGGGGTCTGGATTCATATTAATACAGCAAAAAGCGATTCCAAGAAAACGCCCGCTCATCCCCATGAAAGCATGGGGATGAACAGAACTCTTGAAAGGCTTTAGCTGTCCATATAGAAATCTCTTCTTAACTATAAAGTTAAATGCAATTTCTACAATATTAACAATTAAAAAAAAAAAAGGAAAGGCAGTTTCAACAAAAGGTGTGAAAATACTGAATCTCTGTTCCAAAACAGTGCAAACAATTACTAGAGAAGAACCAGTTTATCTTCTGTCTTTTTGACACAAATGAATAATATACTTTTCCCTGTCATTTCCTCAAACATCTGGACTTGTAAAAGCCTAATTTTGTAAATCTTCTATAATTACCAATTAGCTCTTTCTGAGATAATTCAACTTATGCAGGAAACCAGCATGTAAAGCTAAAAATATTAAAGTTAGCTAGGGACGTAGGAAATTGTTCGTTATGAAATATATATCGAGGCCTATCATCCTCACCGTCACTCATCCAAACCAGTTTATGCAATTCTGGAAAGGAGTTTAAAACAAAGCAAAACAAACAAGCAAGTCCCCCTCAAATCCGAGGACACTACTCCCCCCAACCCAGGTCCTGAACATGGACAGTCTGGAATTTCACTGTACTGGAAATATGGCCATCAAACTAGGGGTTACAGAAAAATATTGGCTTCTCATATATTCAAAACTGGCATACAATAAAACCTAAATTGAAAAACAAACCAACAAATCAACAACTATCTGCAAAGTAAAATCATGTTTATTCTCRTTATTCACATTTATCAGTAGCTGTTCAGTGCTTTTTAAGATCCACTGAGCCATTACACATAAAATATGCTGAAAACGAAGTGAAGAATTAACATCTTACACAACAAGCTCTTGAAAATGAAAAAGAAAATAGTATGTTGCTTGCATTTGTAGCTAATCCTCTTTAGGACATGGCAAAATTCACATGCGGAATTCACTTACAACTTCCAATATCACTGCTGATCCGAATGCCAATGAACTCCATAGCTCCAAAGCTACAAACTTTTTATAGTAAATCCTTTCCTGTTCAGAAATGATTGATGCGTCTGTCACTACACGGACAGCTGAGTTATACAACAGATATCCTTGTGTTTCATTTTGAAATTGAGAAGTGTTTTCACATACTGCAGGTCTCAATCATCAAAAGAACATCTAGGTCAGATTAACTAAATCTCCAGGGCTTGCCTGATAGTCCATATTTGTAGCTTATCCCTTACCATCTTAGGGAATTTTAAACATTGCATTTAGCACGAAACTGACTTTCCACAATATAGCAGGCTAAAAGAGAGAACCAAAAATGCAAGGACTACAGAAAATTTTGATAAAAATATGTTACTCTAATTACTCTTCCCAACTCTTACTTAAAATACTGCCCTTGTCTCTCGCAATGATAGAGCTATATTTTGAGTATATTAGTATCTTTATTAGATTTTGTCTTTTTCTATATTTTAAAGAAATTCACTACTTTACAGTATAAAACAACTACTGAGAGCCTCAAACAGTTCATACAGTGTTTAAACTCAAACTGCATGGTTTGGGATTTTTTTCCCCCCCAATTTTCTTGGAATACAAAACAGCTGCACGGTTCCAGACCAAAGATTCATCTATCTTCTTATCCTTTCTCTAACAGTGATCAAAACCAGACATCTACAAGAGAATCCAAAATGAAGGCAAACCTATGCCGTGCTTCCCGCTTAGTGCTCCTCCGTTCCCCAGCTATTTGTGGTTCAGGGGTTCACACCGTATCTAGTAAAGGATTCCTCTCCCACGAACTTTTCTGGTTGCCTCTGCAACACACAACACATTTGGCAAAGCCCTCCACTCCTCACCTACTCTACATCAAACAAAATCCCCATTGAAAACACCCAATGGGTTCTCACCTTACTCAGAAAAGGTCATTTCAGATGGGCTGTTTAAGGGTTCACCAGAAATTCTATTCTCCACTAACATTCACTAAAATTCACTTTTTTTTTTTTTTTTTTTTTTTTTTACTTACATATGGGAATGTGAAGATGACTAGTGTTGTTTTAACCATCCAGCATTGCGTGTCCACAAAACTATTGCTTCTGATGTTTGGCTCACCCCAACTGGTTGGCAAAGTAAGTGTTACACAGTCCAGTCATCTTCCTGACAACTTATTCTAGTCTTTCACTATGATGGATAACACGGTTACTCATCTTAGTCTTTTATTTTCTTCCAAAACAACTAACACGGTTACTCATCTTAGCCTTTTATTTTCTTCCCAACAACTTCCCTCTAACTCTTTTTTTAAGGGAAATAGTTCTATTCAACTAAGAATATTCAAAAGAAACAATTTTATAAACCACTTTTATAAACCTCATCAGTACTGTGCTTTCTGATGGCATTTTTTGGACAGACAGATCCATTCATCCCTCTCTTTGCAGTTGAATAATCCAGTAATAATAAGAGACAGCTAATGCTGCTAAGGAAGAAGGAAGTTTCACAATGAGTCACATCACAGCCGTTACAGACTTATGTTCCCAGTACCAGAACCAGTTACCGAGATTTAGATGCCAAAGCAATACTGTGCAAGAAATTTAGTTCCTCTTCCAGACAGACAGCCTTAAATAGACAGCTATAAGAATGGATGTATGTCATTCCTAACAGTTCTCCTCAACATGAACATCACTGAAAATAACATGTGATGGCAAGTTCTTAATATGGCAAGTTCTTAATATAAAGATAGATTTTTTTTCCCTTGATTCCACAGAAGTTTCTACAACATCTCATAWATTCCATGAAGTTTCAAAGAAGTTAGAAATGCTCTTGCACAGCAATGCATTTGAACAAAGGTTATTTTACATTGAACACTAGTAACTTGGCACTTGCTTGATTCCATGCTWAGGCTTGGCCAAATTCCTCACTTTCACAAATCAGTCAATAAGGAGGAAAGGGCTTTAGAACATTAGCCTTACTGATGACAAGTGAGTCCGAGGAATTTTTATGTATCTTTGGGATACTCTAGATTTAACAATAGGATTGCTGAAAGAAATTATAAAGTACAATATTCCTTTACAAATTCATTAAACAGTAAGAGAAGTTCATGAAAAGTAATTGTGCTTAAAGAAAAGGTCAAGTCAAAACAGACAAAACCACTGATCAAAAAACAAAGAGTTCATGAAGGTTGTTTAGGGCTCCAAAATGTGCTCTTTGCATTCTAATGTGGGTTTGTGTTTAGGCTGTATGATGAAACCCAGAAGCATTATAAACTCAGTATTATCTTCTCTCTCATAAAACCCCCCAGGAGGTAAGAAAGGACACGTAGCTCCTACCATGACCCTATCTTCCAAATACATTACCACGCTCTTTTTCTGAAGAAAGTTGTTTGATAGTCATCTCCTTTTGTTTTTTTATCAGGAACAAAGACTTAAAATTCTCTAAAATTTACTTGAAACAAATTAATCCACTTTAAAACAAACACCTCCTCTCTCCCAATTCCCAAGAACTTCTAAGCAACAGGCACTAAACCAATACACACATATTTACCTAATTCACAAATAGATGCAAAAACAAAACCAAGACACAATAGCTATATCAGAGTCCAGTTTCACAGGGAGAAGTAATACTTTTATTAGACTAATGGGACTCAGTAATAAGAAAAAAATAATCTTTTCTTGTAATTATAGGGCTTGTGTGCCTAAAAGCTCTTCATCCTTTCCCCTCCTTCCCAGCTGTATACAGTTACTCAAATAAAAGCTATTACATCTCTGTATAAACTACTCCTCAGTGTCAGACCACTGTATCTATAGCTACCTTTCTATTACAATTTGCATTAAGCTTTCAGAACCATTTAATTTTTGTTACAATCATCTCTCCTCTCAACTGCACCAAAAACTCTTTGTAGCTCAAACATTAAACCACACATTAAAAATCTAAATCCTGCTGCTCCAAATCAAGAAAGCATCTTCTTCCAACAGTTTTATCTCCAGTATAAAATCAGTAAAACTCAATTTTATGATGTAGATTTTTACAAAACCAATCTGGATGAAAGAAGGTTGTAATCTCTCAATATCAAGTAGAAATACTCTCATTGTTTTATGGTAGATTAAATCCAGTAGCAATTGGTATCTTGAGGTCTACTGACAGTGTATGTCACAATCCTTTGCTTAAATCTATTTACCTCCAGAATTAACTTGACATCTGTTGATGGATATATGCCTATACATTAAACTTTATACTCACTCCAAATAGTTCTGTATTTACCTTTGAAATTCAAGATGTAACTTTTTTTTTTAAACACTTATTCACATTGGAAAGATGCTGCAGGAAAATTATTTCATATTCATCTGTCTCTCAATACTTCCCACACACATTTTTAGTGAGATGCAGTACAAAATATTTAACTCTGGGGTAGAGAACAAGAAAACTATTCCAATTTGATCTTGGTAAATGCAATTCTGGAGCAGTGATCTATGCATTCAAATTTCCAAGAGAGGTTGGTTTCTCTTGCAGTAGCAGCCCCGCACAGCCCAATTTTTACAGCAACTCTGCCCCCGGTTCTCTCAATCACAACCACCTTCTGCCTTCCCTTGCAGGAAAACTACAAATGAGACAGAAACAAGAGCTGTAACTCTTCTACTGGAGGAATCATTTTAACTTCTTATATCATTAAACATTTCATATGGAAAGTTTCAAGAAGTATCTGGAATAAAAAGAAAGCCAAGCTTTGCCACAAATTTCCTATTTTGTGTCAGAAGAGTAATAAGCTTCTCAGGTGGTTAAAAATACCAGTGATTTGAAATCTGCTTTTTACATAAGTATTATGTCCAACATTACATCTCCCCACCCAGCAACATCTTCCTTACCTTAAAAGGAATAAAGTTGTAAAGGTCCTGTCTTGACAGTGCAGTGCTAACAGAAAGCGAATATTAAAATAAATGCTAGCATGTACCTTCTTAGAAAGGTCTAGGAAAAGAAGAAATTGTATTTACAGATTCTTGGACAAGTATAGGGGCAGGAACGAAAAAAATTAAAGATGATTTAAGAGTTGTCTCACTGTTACTTTTTAAATATGTTCCATGAGAAGAGGAAGTATGCACATTTTAATCCAAAAACTAGCTTATTAAGTATTTTTAGCTCACTTTAAAGAGAAGAAAATCATGAGAGTCAATAGACAACGCCATGCACACATAACCTCTAAAGAGAGAGGTGAACTGCCCTTCCAGTAAATGATCCGAATGGAGACGCATAATATTAGGACAGCACTTTTAAACAGAGACTGACATTACTTGACTCATGGGAGTCTTCAGAAAAGTCCAGATTTCTACCATAATTCACTATATGCTTCTCAAGAAGTTCTCAAGAACCCTCTTAGGAAAGGGCTAAGATGGGCAGGAGAAGATGTCCCTGAAGAGACAGAGACGTTTTCGGAAGCCTCTGCCCGCTGTGAGAACTTGACGCTTTGGGTGCGGTTGTTCACAGGACGGTGCATCCCTCACCACAGCCGCCGTCAGCGGGGCTGCCTACCCCACCCGCCGAGCACCGCCTGCAGCGGCTTCCTCCCGGCCAAATGGATTCATCACCACTACAGGACTTTGTATATTTTAATCACAGATGTCAAGAGCTTTTTATTTCTTGAAAACATAGTTCAGACTTTCCTTCAGCGGATTTTAAGCACTGCTTGCTTGAACCTCTGCTGCAGGACTGCTGGAGCACTTAAATACACATAAATCCCAATTTCCTGGTTCTGATAACATGGAAAGAGCTACGGTTTGGATGGCAAATAGAGGTACTTGGTTCAAGCAAATTCCCAAATCTTTTACATAGAAGGCAAAGTGCTGCCCAAGAGATTCTTTTAGACTCCAGGTTCTAAGACCAGCTCTGCACCAGCTCTGGAACAGTGTGCATGAAAAACTACCCAAGATGTCTGAGAAAATCTGGTTAGACAATATCAAAATAAGAACACATTTATTACCAGACCGCATGTGCACACAACTCTGTGACCTAATTCTTTTTGTCTCACTCAGTTCTTCCCCTTTTCCAGTCCTACTTTTGTTACTCAGTTGTATTTTACTGAATATTGAGACTTCAGTTACTTGTGTTAGCTGAGGGCTTTGAGCTGCAAATTTTTGAATGTAGCAGCTCTGAGGAGTTTCCAAATACACAGCCAGTGGACATCCCATTTCTACAAGTGGCGGGAACACTCTGAGGCCGTGGTCTTCAGTGTGTAGCACTCCATTTAACAGATTATATTGCTGCCTTGGCTAACGCTTGAGATTCTCTTATATCAAATGACATTAGTAAAATCAGTTGACCACTATAATCAGCAACACATGATAAAAGTACATGTTGAAAGGTAATCCGTACCTAATATGCAACCACTCCTAAAAATAGAAAGCGACCCCAAATTTAATCATCTTTCCTGAACACTATTTCACGAGAAAGGAAAATAGAGAATCAATCTGATGACCAAGAGAAGGAATTTGGGTGCAGAAACCACTGGATTAGAGAAAAGGATAAACAATGGTACTCTATCATCTACATTATAAGCATTAAGGCTTCAACAACAAAATAACCTCCCAACGAAACCAAAAAACAAAAGCAAACAGTAAATTTTTTTCTGGGTTAAAACAATAAAAGCTACTTCCTGCATCAGCGAAATACTAATTCTAAGATTCTTTTTCCCCCTTTCAGAAAAAAATAATATATTGTTATATTATCCGCTATCTTTTAAGTATAGTTATAATTCACTTTTTTTTTTTAAACACTTCACCTACTAGTAGAATACATGCACAATATTCCTAAAAAAGCAAATTCCTGTTTTCCTAAAACTCAGGAACTTAAAATATCTTCTCAGCAGCATATACAAAGCTCAAACTTTGACTTCCTGGAAGCTAAGTAAGACCAAGAAATACTAGTCTAAAAAGTGTAAGTAATAAAGAGAACCAGACTCTGGCATTTACTTTCCAGACACTTAAGTGTACTGCGTTACCACCAACGAACTATCACTAACTATATGTTAGTGATTACTACTACTTTAGGATCACCAGTTGTCATGAAAAAAAAAAATCTCGGAGTAAAAAATTCAAAGCAAGAACAACCATGATTTGGTTTATATCCTACTCGTGACTGTAGCCATTAAAAGAAATGTTAAGAAATTAACAGTCACAGCATTTTGAAAAACTCAGAATCACAAAAAYAGGAGCTAAACCACACAAATTACCAAGCCTCTTATTCATTTACTATTAATTTTATTTCAATTTCTCACCAAACATCACCCTTTTTGTCCCTCCTGTACRTTTTAATCACCATTAAAAAACCCTCAAATTCTCAAGAGTGTCTTCTTCTGTTYAACATTAATGTTTGTATTCTTTTGTATTCTTAAGATACCATGAGGCCCAAAAAAACCTTCTCTAAAAAAAATCCATGATGGCTTTCAGAAGCCCTCATCATTTTTTATAGCAGAACAACACTGTTTCAGCAAGGAGTTCTGCAAAGATTTTTTAAACGCCAGAATTCTATTAGATAGTAATTCAAATAAGTATAATTGGTATCTCAAACATTTAAAATGAATTCTGAAAAAAACTATTTGGTCTTAGGAGAGAAAAAAATGGACAAAAAAATAGGTCAGAGTTGTGTATGTGCATAATGCAAAAATGAAARGGACAAAGTACTGCCTCTCTGCAAGCTCCCTCCTCCCACACATGTACTGGAAAACTTATGCAGCATTTAAAACCATGCAACTGTGTTAAGAAAAATAAATCACAATCTGGGCAGGCTCTGCAGCTGCCCCTTTGACTTATCAATTTCAGCAAGCACAATTTCAATCAAGTCTAGATAAAATATACTAATCCTAAATAGACCAAGTTTGTCACCTACCACTTCCTATAAGCTGCTTACTATACTGAAAAAGAGAGAAGGAAGAAATGCTAAATTAAATGCCAAACAGTAGCAGACAGCACTTGTTTGGCTGATTAACTTGTAGACAAGCATTACAAATAAATCTGAGCATGGTCTGCAGCAAATTAAATTCCAGTGCTTTTAAGAACAAAGAATTCCTTTGGAAAGAGGATTAGCAACTTTACACCCAGGAATGCCAGTTTAATTTAATTGTTCCACAATCCGATATTTAATATGCAAATATCATTTTGATATAAAACAGCAAATTTGACAAAGTAAGGAAACAATTTCAATATACAACCAGACTGTCTCTCTTCTGAACTGTAATTATACACAATAAAGCTGGTCGAGCTTTTTTTTTTTTTTTTTTTTCATTATTGGGATTGAATTCTATTAACGTGAATCAGAACAAGTCTAATTAAAGGTTAAAAACTTTAAATGTTTCTAATTAAGAGTCTAAATAGTTGCACGATTAGAGCACTATAGTTAAAATCCCACCTCAATGACCTTCCTGGCTTCTTTGTATTTTCCTGTTTGCAGGAAGGCAAAGAAGAGATCATAAAGAGCCATCATGTCACCATACTCTCTGCTTATAAAATCTGAAACTAAAGAGAGAATAAACCTTGTGAATTTACTAAACATACTGAAACATTTTAACACATAAGCAGACATTAACAGTGAAATTTAAAAAAAAAAAAAAAGTGAATAGTCATTAAGGATATAAACTTTTCAACATTAGAAAAAATATATCACATAAATCTTTGCAGTTTGGCAACTGAGCAAAAATCAGCACTATATTTTGTAGTTATAACTGTCAAAAAATTAGGCAGACTATACAATGGCATTCTCTACTTGTGCAAAGTAAGAATTTCCCAACTTCACAACTATTTCAGACAGATGTGAAGTAGTTCTTTTTTAAAAGTAATATGCAGATAGAAGCACTATTCATCATTACTGTTAGCTTGATGCTCTAGTATATAAGCATTAGGATTCTCTGTATTTAAAATTATTATCAGCTTTAAACCACAGACAAAAATATAGGCATCACTTAGCTGCTTTAAGATTACACACATATAGACATGCAGTTTTTCTTTCTTTCATTTGAAAGAAATATACAGATCATGGAAGAAAAACCTTCAAAATTTTTTATATAATCAACAGACAGGATCTGACTATATGCCACTAACCCTTTTGCAGAAGATCAGCATCTCCTTTCTCTATAAGTCTACAGTAGATGTTATGAAGCTGCAGAATTTTACCATGCTTCTTGTAACAGTCCATTAATGCTTCCAGAGCTGCAGACATGTCATCCCTAGTGGAATGAAACAAAGCACAAGATGAAAAGCAACTAAATATTAGAGAAGAAAAATTTATCATGAGCAGTGCATGCTAAATGTATTTTTTTCTTGAAAATATTGAGGAAGTTCATGCATAAATATAATACAAAAGAGCATTTTAAGTAAACACCAGTTATTTTTATACTGTAATATGAATTTCAAATTAAATGAATTCTTTACAGTAAACTGCTACAGGTAAAGTTTTTCTAAACACAAATATTATACATGCTAGGTAGCCACAGAAATGAAAACACAATTGCAGTTTTATCCTTAAACCTCTTAACTGTATAATTTTGAGTGCATGACCACAGTTCAGTACAAATTCATCACCATCAAAATATTCCAATGATACACATGCAATTGTATTTGATTTTTTAAATTCTACCATATACCATTATAATGATTACAGTGTAAATTTGTATTCAAGACTTTTCTTAAACACAAAGAAAGCTTTGCTTCTCAATAAATTGTGCACCTTATATTACCGTCAAATATCTCTGTTTAGACATTCTCAATTTTCAAGTACTTTTAAATTTATCCACAGTGGTTTTCCTTCCAGTATAGAACTCTAGGGTTTTAACGAAGTTAACCAGAGCTCCTTATATCACTTTATACTTGCTTCATACATTTACACACAAAATAATTTACTAATAATCACATTCACTTCTATTTTCATGCTTCTATCACAACTGTGGGACTAGTATTTTTCCATTTTTACATAAAGGTCAGAATCTATTTTTTTTTCAA
The DNA here is from genome assembly GCA_003342815.1 of Eudromia elegans. Taxonomy (NCBI): domain Eukaryota; kingdom Metazoa; phylum Chordata; class Aves; order Tinamiformes; family Tinamidae; genus Eudromia; species Eudromia elegans. Next base: position 1,392,548 of record PTEX01000093.1, read on the forward strand.
AAAAAAAAAAAATGTATTTTTCACTGAATTAAAAAATATATTCAGGTCCTCAAAGATTGACCTCAGTATAGCATGGAGCATAACGGTAAGTGCTGTAAGCCCATAAAATCTATCACATCACGAATCAAAAAGAGAGAGCGCGAGAGAGAGCAAATGCAACTTTTACAAATGTAAAAATGTAAACAAATGTAAACAATGTAACAAATAGAACTAAGTATCCTAATGCATGTATTTCCTGAAAGGATTTCAACATAGTTAAAAACAAGAGAATAATTTGAACAGTGGTAATATGTAACCATTCAAAGTTATTCAATGAAAGAGAAGATTTAAATTTAAATGAATCACACAGAGAAGCCACTACAAACTCTAATAAGGAGCCATAATTCAGTAGGACTTCATTTTAGATTTCAGAAGCCTTAGCGTGGTGGGGGTGGGGTGTCAAATTAGGCAACTTGCTTCAGGACTTAAAAATCATCATTTCAAGTTTGATGATTTTTTTTTTTTTTTAACTGCAGCTATTCAGTAGATTTTTTTTTTTTTCTTTTAATTCCTGAAGGAAGTTTGTTATTGATCACCTCAACCCCAAATTAAAATATCACTGTCAGGATGAGCCAAATTCAAAGGTCTTCTCCTCATGTTCTATTTTCTCCTGCAGCACAAATTTTGCTTTTTCAAAGAATATCTAGACTACTATCTTCATCTAAAATAATATTTCAAAATTAAGAGTAAAATATAGAAGAATTAATTTTATTCAGTAATACTGGCTTTCTGAAAAATGAACTTAAGATGATGGATTTCTACCTTATCCCCCTTACCGAGCCCTGTTTACAGTGCATCTTCTGGCACCCCATGGAGTCATTTGAATTTTTGTCATTTGGGGTGAAGACTAAATTACAGGTTAATTTCAAAACTGCAAGTAGATGTTGCAGGCTAGATTACTGTCATAAAAGAGAAATACTATGGTAGTTACCATAGACAGATATAAAGCTTTAGATAATCAGTATTTTTCTCCTGCTTTAGATGCAAGTTTAGTTAATACCTTAAAAAAAGAGTTTTACAGAAAACTACTCAATATCTAAGAAGATACAACAACATTTATACACTCAAATTAAAGTTTTCAGTGATAAATTTAGCTTTTCAGATTGATGCTCAAACTGCCATAGCATTGTCTCAGTTGTATTCCTAAAGGATTAAAGTGACTGTTTTTAGGTCAAAGCTATCAATAAATGAATGAATAATTGGAATGTCAATCAAGCAAGAACATTAAGAGTTTTCTAGACTCTAAATGTATACTTCTGAAGGCATTAATACTGTATGCACAGGGAAAAAAGTAAGTAAAGGAATGATATAACAAAAAAATGGAAATAGCGTTCTTATTATTGGTACCTACTGCTCAAATTCTCACGAATAAGTACACACCTAAGAAGGTCAGTATATTATGCACCAATTTACTAGACTTCTTTGAATATCTAGAAGTCAGATAAATTTGTTCAGCTGTATTCAGACAACTAAACATCCATCTAGCAGTTTACTAGAGAACAGTATTTATAAAGCAGCTCAATTACAAAAAAGGCAATAAACATCTATAAACCCATAAAGAGTGTAAAAGTTCAGTCTTCAACATGAGATTGTTTACTATTATTAAAAGGATACAAAGTTTGAGTAAATCATATCAATTCAGACATAAACTGCARTATTTCTTAATTTTACAATCCTGTTAGAAAATCCCAATAATGATAATGAATTCACTGTGGGCTTCAAATTTTAAGTATAGATAAAATTTCAATACGTTTCATGTTATTAGTCATGAACTTTAAAAAATGCACAAAAAAAGATTTCAAAAGTTGGAAAAAAATGATGTTGAGAAATGAAGATTTCAAGTTAACAAGATGTCAAACATTTCAAACCCTTCAGCAACCTTCTGTCAGATCCTCTTTTTTCTTCCAAAAGTATAACTTAACTAGATTAAATACCTGATCCAGAATTACTGTTTAATTATTGTGGATCAAATCACAAAAGAAAGGTAAAAAAACCCTAATATACTTAGAGGCATGCTGGAACATCTAGCTTCCAATGGCAATCTGTACAAAATAGTTTTGAAAATGTGAAGATACAAGATTCATGCTACACTTTGAGCAGACTAGATACTACTAGACTTTTCTTTAAWTCACCCACAAACATAATCTATTCAGGATTAGTATCTGTTACACTTAAATATTTTACATATTTTTAGATGAACATGTTTCAATAAGGGAGAGAAAAAGATATACTGTTATTTTCTAACAATAGGAGGAGCTTCAGTCATCACCTTATTATATTTGACCCATACCTCCAGCAGGCAAGTGTCGTAATTTGGCTTAATTTCCCAATTACATTGGTGCTATGGTTAAGACTACAAGAGTTTTAGGACGTCTATGAGGTACTATGGGCATGATGGTGGACAGTGTTTGCACGGGCAGTTTTCCTTGCAAGCACTAAAGTTCCCTGAACGGACAAAATTACTCAGATGTCCAGGTGTCTGTAGAAAATGCTCAACAGAGAGCCTGGATTTAACGTTCATGGATGCAACATCGCTTACCGGTTTCCACAAGCCACTCCCCTCTTGCTTCAAGAACGTAGCACTAAGTCTAACCCTTTTAATAGTAATAAACAACTTTCCCAACCGGAGAGTCTGCCTGATAAAAATAAGACTCCAAATATTGATTTTAATTGGAATGAAGTGCTGCAACATTATGCATAAAGCTTTAGTGAAGTGGCAATTTACCTAAGGGGTTTACTGATTGAAAAGCTCTCAAACCTGAAATCACTAGAGAGGTAGAAAGAAAAGAGGGACTCTCTGGGGTGGGGGTGGTGGGTAGCCTAGTACAACACATCCCTCTCTGCAAATCTGAAGCAGATGTTAGTGTGGAGGGAAATCAATTCAGCAAGGTACAATCAGCTTTACAAAAATTATTCTGTTAAAAGAGAACAGGCTCTTGAAAGAGCTAAATGTTTTTCTGTTCATTTGCTATACTAAGGAATCTTCAAGGAGACTGGTGTTGCAATTACAACTAATCCTCCCCAAAAAATTAACTGTGTTGAAGGCTTTGTAATTTCCCTAGGTACAATTTAGCTGTCACTTACTTTAAAATTTACTCAAACATGCGTTCCGAACAGCACTAACTTCACATGTCAAGTGCTTTCCAGCCAATTGAGTCTAAACTGGAAGTCGGTGTTAAACAACTGAATGATTAGACAAGATAGCTCATTTCCCTGCTCTTTTGTTCAGAATAAAATGCCACATTTACATTATCAGACTCAACAGGATTTTCTGACAGAGGGAGAAAAAACCCTAGTGAACACTGTCCGTACTAAGCACATGAAGCCTGTCATTTACCAATCATCCTTCAAAAAGCAATAGCCATGAATGTAACTTAATTACGACCCAATGATCCTTGACGAAAAATCATCTTATCACTGTCCTGTCCCCATAGGGCAAATGAGACACTTTTGTCCTTCGGCACTGATGATGCTAAATTCCTAATTGCAATAATGGAGTAAGAGAGCCAAATATCCTTAATTTCACTGGAGCATTTAAAGAGTTTTAATGCAAATATTTGAAATRAAGCTGCTGAAAGTTAGAAAAAAAAGGTCCCTGCTACAGACCTGGTTTTCCCAAAGTAGTCACCTGATTTYAAAAGTGGAATATTTTTAAAAGCAAATTTAAAAATCAATCACCTCTTACATGCTACAGAATCATTTCAAACAAAATCACGTATGACTAACTCTGTGAAACCAAGACAAGGGAAACTGTCAAGACACGACATCCACACATTGGGACTACTATTTTTTCAAAAATAGTCTTTTAATGAATTGGTCTGTGGTAAAAAATGTGTAGTGTGCACCTCTCTGTCACAATGTAATATAATAAGAAACATATTAAATGTGGGTTTACATAAAATTAATTGTGAACTAGCACACGGTGCTTTAATGTATAACACTATTAAAATTCATTGATCATTCTTAAATAAATACAGTCCGTTTTTATCCTATAGGCCTTTTAAAATATTAACTRGCATTTACTGACTTGAGCTACAGAGTATTTTATTCCCACAATCTACAATTGCTTTCATATTTAGTTTTCATGCAAGTTTCCTTCTCTCTGCTAACAGCATTGCTGATATAAAGAGCATGCAAACTGCAAATGTGAAGTTGCTGCTGTCTTTAACTGCAGAGATTATATTATACAGGGAAAACAGAAAGAAGTTTATGTCAATAAAAGATAGGAATTGAATAGAGATTTTTTAAAAAAAACTTTTGTGTCTTCACGTTTGTAAATCTGCTTGTATTTGAATGGGTTTCTAATAGTTGAAACAGAAAGTGGAGAGAAAACCCATCACCCTTAAAACCAAAGAGTATTCCTCCGGTAGAGCTAACAGAGCTCTCCCCATAATCAATATTTGGAAGAATCAGTTCAAAGGTAAGACAGTGTGCAAGTTCTTCAAATTCTTGTTGATTTTTAAAAGCTTCCTCATAGTTAAGTCTCCTGAATATTTTTTTTGTCACACTGTCCAAGGCAGGTCTATCGACTGATAAACCATGATTTCACACATACACCACTTCATCATCCGTTTCTGCAATTTCACCATTTCTTGAAAAATTGGTTCAGGTTCATGCATAAAAGATCATGCAACTGAGGGCATTTTTTTTCCTCAAGTAAATTTAAGGAAACAAATCAGCGAGAGACATTTCTTTCTCTAGTTATTTAAGTTAAATATTTCTCAAAATCTCAAAAGCAAAGTATCCATTCTACTAGAACGCCAGACTTCATAATCTTTTGTCAAGTGATTTTTTTCTGTGTTTTATTGCAAATTGTTACTTTTAACATGCACTAAAATTTCCAACTCTTCCTGACTGAGCAGAGACAACAGGGGTACCCATAAGCATTTCAGACTTATGTCTATAGAAGTGTTCAGGAAGCAATCAGAGAATCTCTTACAGGCAATTTAAAAGTTACATTTGAAATAAATTAAGAAAAAAAAGCACTAGCATATTTCTCTTCTGTGGAACATGAAAGAAATCCTCAAGCTGATTTCAGAGGCAAGCTGAAGACCTGCAGCTATATGACAACATTTTCATGTGATTCTTGAGCTTTGAGGATGGCAAATAGTAGAGTGCTACTGCTGGAAGAAAAGGCTAACATTTATTTCAGCCAGTCAACTTTCCAAAACTTACATTTTGTGACAGAAAAAAAAAAATCAGTGAAATTCAATTATTTCTCTCTAGAAAACTGCAAAAAAAGCTTTTTCCTTCTCTTCTCCTCAATGCTAGCAAAAAAGCAAGTGGAATTATTTCATATTATACTTATATACTTATATATGATGGATACGAAGAATTATACAGGTGAGTTTCAGCAACATAGCCAAACAGCTGAATAGCATGGAATTAATTCCTCTAAAATGTCTAGTCTCATCAAGTGTTTTTTTTCCCTTCCCTCAAGTTTTAGCAAGTTTTCAAAAGCTAAAATCATGTGGAATCAGCACTCCTTGTTTGCCTTTGCATCCACAATGACTGCGTTTTTATTTATATCATCGTATACCACTTCTCAAGCGAGATAAATCCAGTAGTACCATGTAYAACTCTGCATGTCAATGTGCATAAACCAATTACATAAAATGCAACTGCTTTTACTACATGTTACAAAGCATAATATCAGATATTTTTCTGGCACATTGGTTACATATGACTGCATTTAAATTACTTTCATAAACATCTGTCTCATCTTGTGATCTACCCAAGGTAGTGCTGCTGACTGAGAGGTGCACACTACACATTTATAACTATGGACCAATTCATTAAAATACTATTTTCAAAAAAGAATTCACAGGCAGCCAACAGGAACTCGTGACACTGTAAAAAACCTTCTGAATACAAAAAAYTAAGACCTTGCATGGACAGAAGAACATTGAGAAGAATTAAAATTTAGATCTTAGTGTGTTGCTAATTGAGAAACATTAACATGTATATTGGAGGCTTAGAAACATGATACCATGAAAAGTTCACTAATTTCATTGGTACCATATTTAAAATTAATCAAGGAACCACACTTGAAACCCATGAAGCCAACTAGAAAATACTGATCATTCACACTAGCTTTAAGAGATTAAAATCCAACAGCTACAGAAGTGACATGCTAAGGAAGAACAAACAAGATTGTGCATTTGGTGGAGAAAATGAAAAGGGTTTCTTGCCTCAGTTGCAACAAAAAGCATTACAGAGATCATACATTCTTTAATTCAAATATCCTGCACCTGAGCCAATAAGCTAATCAAAGGAACATGCCACATGGAATTATGGATAATCGTTGCCAGTACGAGCATTTGGAGTCCCTTTCCAGGTATCAAAGATATGAGCGGACAAGTGCTAAACCAGACAGTATTTCCTTCAAACTTCAAGTTTAACCATATATAGGTCCAGTATTAACACTGGATTATCTGAATAGGAATTAAGAATATGTTAGTGTCCAAGACCTGCCCTTCAGCTCACCGAAGATCTACCATACTGCACAGCAAAATAATGCTATTTTGACTGGAAACATGCTTCTTGGCCATAGCAGCTGAGACTCAACTACCATACTCTGAATAGTCAAGCTTAAATCCTGTCAAACAGACTCAAAAAGTTTTCAGCTTTCAAAACAACCAATTTCTAAACCTATTTTAATATATAACCATATGATCTCTGCCATGTCAATAACACACAGTTGCAGTTCCCATACAGATACCGTGATGTGATGTGTACGACTGTCAAAAAGCCTATTTATCCGACTGTGACCCATCCACCACTGCACTCCTAGCTCATTTAAGTTCACATGAGTGTGCATGTGCATGCTGATGTACACGAGCTCTGTACATGAATGTGCAGCTGCCTATAACCCGCACAGGTCAGACAATGTGAGTATCATAACACAGCTCGCTTCATGGCGAGCCCAAGCACAGCTTACTTTTCAAGGTGAACCGTAATCAGCGGTGAATAGAGGACAGCAGTTTCTGCCAACCCGAGGCTCACAATGGTGTCATGTAACCGATTCACGGTTTCAACTTCACCTCGCATGGCTGCAGCATTAAGAATGCGGAAAAAAGATGCAACYGTTCTCTCCGTGATAGGAACATCCTTCTCTTTCATCTCCTTTAGAACATTAATAGCATCTACAATGAAACAACACAAAAGACCCTTAGGTAATTTCATGTAGGGAAAACAAACTGCTATTAAAACAGCATTTCAAACCCAGCAGGAATGTAAATTCTGGCGTATAATGCCGATTTCAAGTTAATTACTACTTGCATTTCTAAACGAGACTACAATTATAAATCCACAATAGCATGGCTTTTTCATTTTGCTGCAACTTTGACTACAAATTACAGATAGGAACCGTGTGCCCACTTTGCACCACATAACCCTGTATAGTGTGCCCTATAGCTGCAAGATTCTACTAAATGGATGCTTTTATCGTTCAATGGTAACATCTGCTAAATCACTCCATTGTTTCTTCAGCAGATGGCTTGTCACGAGGCCAGATAATAAAGATATGTTTACACTGTATATACAGCTAGACTAATGGTCTGATACCGATAGGGCCTGTTTGCTGTGTCGATACTAATTAGCCAAGGAGAGCCAATGAAAGCTTTCTAACAGACTGCATGTTAAAACATTAGGTTCATTAAGCTTCATTAGGAAGGCAGAAACAAACATTTTGGTATACAGAATAAGTGCATTTTTATAATGTTCTTAATTATTGCATAGAAGGAATGTTTTGACCACTTTACATTTGGCTACATTTATGAATTGCTTTATTTTCAGACAGACATTTGTGCTCCTAAAAGCAAGCTAATCTTTTCTAACTGCTTTAATGCAGAGGTGGTCATGATCTGATTTGTTATGATTTGGAAAAGGTCAACTTTGCTGATTATTTTTCTAGTAATAACCCTAATAACTGGCCAAGATGCATTTCAAAAAAAACTGACAAGAAAAAAAAATAATGCTAAACATTAACTTTTTAATTTATACTGTTTTACATAAAATCATTACATTGTTCTACATTATCTACTTTTGGTCTGTGTTCTTATTTTGTTAGATTTTGTACAAAACACAGAACTAAATATTCAGAATTATCTTTAAAAGCTGATTACAACCTTGAGTCTAAAAGAGCAACAAAATAATAAAAATTATAGAAGCTACATTGTGGTAAATTACAAGAACTGTAGAACAACTTAATGCAAAGACGCAGAAATCCAGAAATAGACATAGRTTGCAAGATGCTCGTTTACCCAAATTTACAGACAGTTTGGCTTTAAAATTCGATTTAAAAAAAATTAAAAACATAAAAATATATACTTTATAAAAAGTTAAATGATTTTTTGCAGTACTTGGCTCTTACAGGAAGGTTATGTTTATAGGTTTTATGCTCAGCCTTCAGACCTTCTTAAGCAAAAACAAAGCCATTAGTCTAGGCACATACGCAATTTGTGCCATAAGTCATGATCTTCAAACTCAATCCAAACAGCAATGCTAATAAAAACTAGCTGCAGAAATGCAAAAAGCACTGAGCTGTGCAAATGTAAATGACAAGCTTGCCAATCCATTAAAACTAATGGCCTGCACTGTCCAAGCATCTCTGGTTGAATTCACATGCAAATTTGTATGCAAAATGTTCAAGCACTTTGCAGGACATGATATACCATTAATATCAACTCACATTTTTATTCTTGAAGCAAGATACCTTTATTACATAGCACAAACATACAATGAAAGCAAATGGATTACCTTCGAYTCTGCCATGTTTTCCTAAGACATCTAACAGCGCTACGTACTTTCCCACGTCAAGAGCAACAGGTGAATTCTTAGGGAAGCTAGAAATTAAATATTAAAAACTGTATTAACAGAAGCTTATTATTAATAACAGAAGCTTTTTGAGATTCAACTTAGATCTTTACTTAAAAGCTATATAACAAAAGAACAGCATTAAGAGCCAAAAGGAAAAATCTGATATGCTTTAAGAAATGCATTATTAAACTGAAAGTAGAAAATATTTTCTACACACACACACACACTTGTCCCTAAAAATCCCAAACCTAAGACATCTTTTGAAGACATAAATGGCTTTCTTACTTATTAGCTGTAACTTCACRGGAAGTCTGAACAGGCTGAGAGGAAAAATTCAGTCCACATGGTTGGTGCAGGGCATAATTCTTTACTGGAGTTGARAGTGCAGGAAACTATTCACCTACACTAATGCATTAAAGGTTACTACCTGAACAGTGCTGCTATATATTTGTTTTCTTTTTCCTGGAAGTCTTAAAATTATTTCTTTTGTTGTTTCTTTCTGYAATATTTCAAAGAGTCACTCATTTTTACTGCATAAAAGCTCACTGTGGGGATCGTGCAAGAGTGTTTAGCACAGCTAAAGCCAATATAAATCACCGTGTATGCAGAATGATAAATTTCTTGATATTCACAGCTTGATCACTTTATATGATTTCAAAGACTAGTAAGATTCTTCTTATGTAACAAGCCTGTACCCTATTAAAAAAACAGAGCAAATACTTCGTGTGTGTACACGAGGGAGAGAAAGCAACACGTAACTTTTTGTTCACTATAGCATCAGACCAAATGGGACCTTCTGAAGGAAGAAGAGGCAAACGGATGGTTGATACWTAAGAATTTACTCCATGATAAATCATGCATAACATGTTTTACCTGGCAACTAATTTTCAATGCAAAAATATAMAGCTCTGAAGTAAAAAAAATTAAAATTGAATACTTGCTGACAGTCTTAAAACGTAATGTCACTTAAAAACACTGCCATTCTAAATCCAATAGATATGCATTATATTCTGACTACATTTTAAGTGCTATTCTAAATAAGTTGAACATCAATTTGGAAGCTACATATGTTTGAAAGAAAAACACAAACAAAATATACATAGCAACCTGTTCTCTCTTTCCTCTTTTTTAAAAGGCAATTAATGACCACACAAAATAGATGTTTCTGATGCTCAATTATACTGAGCAAATTTCTTTCAACAAAAAATCTTGACTGTTTTAAATGCACATACATTGGTGGGGAAAGCTAATTAAAAATGGATGAGGGGGTTAATACTCAACCTACTTAATTCGACAAGGTCTGTGTATCAGCATAAATCTCTGTGACATGTTTCAGTGCCGGTGTACTTACACTTTTTCCTTCAGGTTCATTGCTTCTTCTACATTATCATGTCGACAGCACAAATTTATTAAGGCTGCATAGCCACCGACAACCATGTCCGGTTCATATTTGGCTTTCACTTCAAGGGCTTTTTGCATATTCTAAAAAAGGAACAAAGCAAAGATACGAACAGGAGGAAAAGTCAAGATGACATTATGAATCTTAGACATTCAGCTTGCAGTTACGTGACTACCCTTGTGTATTTAATAGTAGATGATCACAATTGAAAACATAAAGCTATGGTATTCTAGTAAATTTTACAGAAACTTAGCTCCTCATTTCTAAAATACCCTTTTAGTCATCTGAGATTAGATTTCAAAGTAAATTTTTCTTGCTTTAAYTAACATTTATAGGATGTTTTAAAGTAATTTATTTTTGTTCACTCACACATTAGCACCAAACTCTGAAATAGATCTGTACAGAATTCACAGCACTGATTTTCATCTGGTGCACAGCCAAACGTAAGACAAATCTACGTTTTGAAGAACAATAAACTAGCTAATGATGCCATGGATATTTTCATTCCCCTATCCCTACACACATATGTTCTATTTGTATATTTGACCACTATGAACTTAAAATGGCATTTGCTTCTAGCCTCATTTCATATGCAAAATCATACAGACAGTTGAAAATTGCTGTTTATAAATTKTATTTTTAGCAACGGAATATAGTGCTATCATGTTCATGGCTGTTACAGTTCCTGCATATCCTACATATTACAGGCAGGCTCATACTGAACAAGAAACTGAACAAAAGTGTGGTGATACCCCACAAATTACAGACACGCACTAAATGAATGTAAACTACAGCTGGACGCCTGCCGAATGAAGGCAAGAGACCCTTTATCTCAGAAGAGCTTTCCTGCTGCAGGAAAATGGAATTTCAATCCCTGCATTAACAACCTAGTAATATTTGAATTGCAAATGACTAGTGCATGTATCAGTTGCTTGACAATCTAGATATAAGAGACCGGAGCCATGGCTTGAAAGGACATTTGGCATGTATGATAAACCTATCACAGCTGTTACTATCATTCACTTTGCAGATTATTGTAAACAAACTTCAGCAACCCCAAAACATGCCATTCAAGGTGTTGCYGAAATTAGTTAACCTTTTGATTTAATTGCTTTTTGCACTTATGTTTGATTTATAAGCATCAAACCATGAAACCTCAAGCACTGCACTTGTCTTTGCTTAACTGTGTCTATCCATAATACAGTCATATATGTCCCTTGAAAAATATAGCTATGTGTTTCCAATTATCATGGCATTGCTTAAGATACCTCTTCTTCACAAAGAGCATGTATGAGTTGTTTCAAGACATCTGTAATAGGCTGGTTTTCAGCTTTTCGCTTTTCTAGTTTCCTCTCCAAAGCAGACACGTCAGATTTAGCACTCTAAGTGGAGGTAACAGAAAGAATGTCAATTACAAAACACCCTTCCCCCGAACAACTTGGCGGATCACTTTAATAAGAGACAGACAAAATAATCCTTTCATAGTATAAGAAAATTTTAATCATTTATGATGCTTTTATCTGTTTAAGCAGTACATACTAATTGAAGATTTGAGTCTGAATATAGTTAAAAAAACAATAACTAACATATCTACAAAGGTTCAATATTACTCTTTCTCTCATATTATGCTTTTTGTGCTCAGGGAGGTAGGGTATAGAAGCCTGGTTCCTTTTCCACCTCTACTCTGCTCAGATCAGAGATGTAAAGACATGACACTACGCCGTTAGAAGCGGTACTGACTTCTATAGCTTCTGCCACTTAGATGGATCAGAGTAATTTACAAATATTAAGTCTCATGCTGTCACTGATAAATATATATTTAGCAAAAAGGTAAACCGAGGCACAAAACTTCAGCCAACTCCAAGCACAAGCATCAGGTCTATGTGAAAGTCTGGATATTMCATACTCCTATGTGTAGCAGAGAGTAACCGCTAAACTTTTAAGTGGTAGATTTAAATAACTACTATTACCTGAAATCTATTGATTACACTTGATGTAAAACTCAGACATTATCACTGTGATAAAAACAAGTGTAGCTATTGGTGAATCTACTTACTTCTGGAATGTTATCAGCAGTTTTTCTATGAGGAAGTAGTAGTCTTACATGCTAAAACGAAGTAAGACATAAGACATCACTAAACGAGGAAAAATGTTCAATTTGTAAGTAAATCATACTAAAAATGTTGTCAAATTARCTCTATAATTATTACACTTAAAAAAATCTATTTTGGAATGTTACTAGATGACTTGAAACAGTAGTTTTAAATGTATCTCAAACTTCCACACGTGAGAATAAAACTAATTTTAACAGTTAGTGAAGAATTAGAGAAAGGCTAAAATGCTTACATATAGTCATCACTAAGTTACTTATTTTACAAAGGAAAACATATTCAGAGCACACATACTCCAATTTTTAGCTGCAAAGTAATTGCCATAGAAGCACAGACCTTAATTAAATCAGGAACTTGAGAGGAGTCCAGCAGTCTGCAAATGCCGCTGTAGTGGGCTGTAGGGATAACTACATTCTGCACCAAGAGGTGGGGAAAAAAAATTATATGAGTTTTGAAACACAACCAAACTGAAATTTGTCTAACAGAAATTATCTCAGACGTAATTCAAGTCTCCAGCTCTTGCATGTCATTGAGAAGTGGTCTGGTTGTACTTAAAAGCAGCAATTTCAAATCTAATAGATACATGTCAGGCAGGACAGGCATTATGTAGCAAAAAATGAAATGGTACCATCTTCTTCAGCTGATGGAAGTATTGTCTCAAACGCTCCTCCTTGGCCTGTACCTCTGAGTCACTCATGCTGTCAATCAAGTGATAAAGAAAATAGCCAACAGCTTCTGTGGAAAAAAACAAGAGAAAGCATTCCACTAAAATTACTGAGACTGTCATGTTATCAAGATTAATTTATAAGAAATCATTTTGGTGGGAGATGTCACCCTGATGAGAGGCTCTGAAATGGCAACAATGATCACTGAGGCATAGAGATTATGTGGTTTGGGAGCACATATCTAACTGGTGAGTGAAAGGAATATTAATTATTTTCAGACCCAGTGACAGCTTTTCAGTACAGAATCTTACTTCAATCTATTTTTTCCACTRCTGTGTGACAGAAGTGGTGCTGCCCAAGGCCTTCCCCCCCTTTCCTGCCCGCTACCCCAAATAGTTGCCACAAATATTTTGTCATTGCTCAAAAGAAAAAAACAGAATTGTAACACTTTGCATATTTATTCTGTACATTTTACCCATTATATTCCATTATGAAGCTACATTATGTATTTTAATGTAAATATAAAACAAAATATTATTTTAACCACACAATCAAATAATGCTGAAGGAGTTACCTATTGGCTAATGAAGATCAACATTAATAAATTTTAGCACACAGTACTACAATTCTTWTCGATTCAGGCATAAAATATACGAGGTTTTACTATTCAAGAACAGTAAGAGCACCAATTACTTGTTTTCTCAAAAGGTTAGCTCTCTCCATTAAAAAAAAAATATTCTGACAGGAGGGAAAAAGTGTTTTTTCTAAATCTAGATTATATCAAAAGGTATTCTTGTTACAAAACAGTATATTTGGGGTGTTAAGGTACCAATTTACTTCACAAAAATCACACAAAATCAAGGAAACTACTAAAGGTAAAACTAAATGGAAAGCTTGCATTTATTTTCAGTATTTATACAMCGATACTCTCTTCATTCTAAATCTCTCTTTTAGTTAATATATTTAGAAAAAATACTCATCAGCGAGATTTTCTTATAATTCCAAAAAAAGAAGGGATCTCATGGATCTCACAAAATATGCTCTGATTATTAGGATAAGGATTTTACCCAACATGTTTTCAAATTTCACTTTCAAAAAGAAGCAATCAGTGTTTACTGTTGTAATCTCTCAAACCCATCATTACACAGAAGAACGGATTTGTGGATAAGTTACAATCATAGAAATTGAAACTCTACCAGTTGGTCCTGGAGGCGTCAGGCAATAACGTTCATCCTTGTACAACAGTTCTGTTATCTGGTAAGACAGAATAATCGTACATTGCAGCCAAAAGCAGCAAGCAASGACAAATAGTATCTGAAATTGAATTCTCAAAATAATAAAGCGTCTCTCTGCTAAGGTATTATTATTTAGCACATCACAGTAATTCACTAAAAAATAGAAGGAAGTTTTTTTTGGTAAATAATAGGTTTTTCTTAAAAATATATTGCAAACTGAAATGCTTTCTGAGGTATGGCAATAAGACAGCATTCTACTATTCTGTTTACGTAGCTTTCTACAGAAAGTCAGTCATCGTAAAACATTGTTCATAGTAAATATTAACCAGTGTCACTCCTGGAGAAGCTAAAGTTATGTTCCAATTTACCAGAAGGCTGAAATAGTCCATAAATCTTTTCTTTTTATATTTTTAAATAAGCAAATTCAGAAAGAACATAATTTATCATGTTCTACTAAATATAACTAGTATAGTTGTTTTAAATAAGTGTAATTCTGAATGACAAAATACATCCCCATAAAATTAATTTCATTCATTATACTTAAACTAAATTTAGCATCTGTTCATATAGACTCATATAGACTGAGGGAAGAAGTACATTTGGTTTCATCTAAAAAAAAGAAAAAAAAAAAAAGGGCTTTACCCTAGAGCCCCCATTTTCTATCCCCAAGTACTTATGCTAAATAATATCATATTCTAAAAATGCATTTGACTGTTAAAAATCCCAGTTTTCAACTACTTCAGGAATTTTGCTTTATCTGCTATGATTCTAGGATGCAACCTGGAATAGGCAGGAGGGAGATGCACTCTCACTGTCAAGGAGTTGTGTTTTAAGTCAAGACCGAAAGAAAGGAACCCTCACCTTCATTTCTTAATGGAAATGAATACACAAAGCCTGAAAATACCAGACATGCAATGAAATAACTTATCTATCACTCCTCATTCTACCAAGAGCTTGGACACTGTGGACAGTTAAACTACTGCTTCCTCCTTCTCCTTTGCCCCGGCCCTTGGAGGGCAAATCAACACACAGAAGAACCTACTACTATAATAAAAATCAAAAATTCCTGACAGGATAGTTCTCCTACTGCACCAAATACTAGAGTACACTGAAAAGAAAGGTTAAAAAAAAGGCAATATTATTTTTCATGCTAAGCAAAGTTTGATTTCCTAAGTTACTAGTAATTTTTTCATTAAAGTTAATAGATGCATTTACTTGTAAAACTGAGAGAGATGACAAAATGCACCCTTCCTCCACTCCAGCAAAAGAAACTCTAAATAACTATTTTTACTGCTTTTATTTTACTTCTCCAATTGTCCTTCAAGATTTTTTTCCACAGTGGCAGTATAATAGCTTATTTTCCTTCTTAAAACATAGAAAAGGAAGGATAGATGCAGAGGATGAAAGCATTGTCTGACCATAATTTTTACACACACACAAAAAAAAAGGAAATAGAAAAAAATCTTTAACTTCAGCTTTATTTAATTTGTTTAATAGGTCCACATTATACAGTGGTGTTCCTAATTGTAATTTGTACTTCATCCCAAGATTTCCTGTCAAAAACTGAAATACCATGTAAAATATGGCAGTTGATTATTCAATAGGTACAATATCTAAGTCAAATATAGAAAGCAGAGTGCTTCCCTTCCAAAAATTTTTAACCCCATCCCACCTGCCAGCATCTCCTTTATTTTAGTACTCTGCAAAAACRAAAAACCAACAAAAACCACATTATGAGATGTCATTCCAAAGTAGCCACACTTAGAAGGGCAATATGAGCCATCACCTCTATTGGTAACTTAAGTTAAATGACTTCCTTCATCTGGCTCAGTTTTCAGTTTAAGTTATWTAAATATGAA
This sequence comes from Eudromia elegans, assembly GCA_003342815.1. NCBI lineage: Eukaryota > Metazoa > Chordata > Aves > Tinamiformes > Tinamidae > Eudromia > Eudromia elegans. The sequence goes on from PTEX01000093.1 coordinate 1,408,676, forward strand.
AATTCTAATTGTGTCTTGTTGTTACTTTAGCATGGGTTACAAGACAGGAAGAAGCTTTTGAGGATGGCAGAAAAGGGAGATTAAAAGAAGCCAGACGGGAAAACCATGGGAGGCTTTGCTCCTGAAGCTACAGGGGGATCTAGAGAGAAATCAAAGCAACACAGGCCACACAAAGTGGCCCCATTTTTTCCACAACTACACTTATCATTCTGATTTGAAAACAYCATTTCATATAGTTGTATAATCTGTCAATGACAAATGCTTTGCTCAAATTACTGAGGCCTGCAATCATCAGGTTCAGAACTCAGATTTACACTAATGCATTAAAAAAACACGCAGCGCTTAAAGAACTTGATTTGAAGAATCCATTTAGAAAAAGCTTTCATTTATAGCATTACTGTCATCACTTACCTTGCTCCAAAGATTTACATCATCTGAGCTGAAGAGGGCAGCAAAGGACAAGAAATTAAARGCAACAAAATGATTTTTTTTACACTTGCATTTAAATATAATAATAATTAAATATAATAACATAATTCATGCTGATCTTATTAAAATATTTAAAGAGAATGATTAAATATGTAGCACATTGTTTAAAATGGACACTAATTTTGTACAAAGTGTTGTATATTTTACTGCATTATAATACCATTTTCTACTAAGTAACTTTCCAAAAAACACAGTAACACAAGCAGATAAAGATTAGGAAGGGTATTTTTAGTTTAATCTTTTATCATGCAATAGTTTTATTTTTTATATTTCATTCTATTTAGCATTTTTACACTTTATTCTATTTAGCATTTCAAGAAAATGAGTTTCAAGCAAACAAGTCACGCTACGCAGCAAAAAGTCAAAAACAGGTTTCTGTACATCAAATCCAGATTTTTAATATCGGTATCCACATCTAAAAGTGTGCTTATATGATAAAAAAGTCATGTCTTAAGGTATAATACTTATTATAGAAAATAACTATAAAACAAAACGTAGACGAGAATTCTCCTTTCTTCAGAGTAATGCAGAGCTTGATGGAAAGCATTCTTCATCAAGCTACAACCAGAAACAGAAGGCTAATCAAGCCAATAAAGTATCAAAACTGACACCAGCTTGTGCAATTTAGTATTCTAGTATTAGTATTCTATCTAGAAGCTCTAGCATTTGCACAACTGTAAAAGTTCAGAGCTTTACTTTATTTAGGAGGCTCAAGCCTAAAAATMATTTATTCTTTTTATGCTGCTACCACTTGTACTTGAAAACGAGTCAAACGCAGATGCACAGAGAGAACAAAACGCTGCCTGTGAGGTTAGTTAAGCTTTCTGGGGTGAACTCGCTCCACCACTGACAGCATGACAATGAACTGCTGATATCAAATGCATCAATTTCCCCAAGTACTTGACTTCAAAAAAAGCAACGGTACTTCAAGTAGATACAGTGGAAACACTCTGAAGCAGTAACCAGAAAATAGAAGCTTCAATAGAAATCCCTCAGATAGTTTACTACAGACAATGTTCATGTATCCCTAGTGTCCATGCCCTASGCTTCCGAATGTGAATCAAACTCTGCTTATTTGGACATTCAAGGCCAGCATGTAGCTACAAAATTTTACTGAGCTCAGGTCTTGAAAAAGGTATGTTGACAATCATTCTGTTTTTCTGCTGCCCTACCATATGTTCAACCTTCATTTTTTAGGCCCTTCCAGCTATTCAGCTTTTAAAGGAAAAGGAAATTTGAACTGGCTTTCTAAAACTATACAAAGGACCAGCCAAGACTACTGTTGTCTGGCTTCAAGAGCTTCATCCTAAAGGCAGACAATGAAATTTAAGAACCCCCAAAACTGGTTTCCCACATTCGKAAGTGACAAGGAAAAGGGGCAGCAGTACACCACTAGATTTAAAGTGTAGAACTTAAATATTTATTTTCCCTTGGAATCCTCAGTTTTTAGCTCATGTGATCAATAACAATTCAAATCACAACAGTGATCCCCATGGATTTCACTACTGAGGACAGTGGCTGTTCTACTTAAGGACAGCATGATTCTTCAGCAGCTTATTTTCACCATCCAAGTTAATAATGTTTTACAAATTATTTTAATAATACTCTGAACATCTGCATACTGCACTGATAGTAGGGATATTTCAAGCTAGTGTGGGTAGGGAAGCATGGCAAACACTACCTTTCTAGTGTGAGTCTTATTTCAGTGGAATGTTTATCTGTACTTGCAGAGAGCAAACGTATTTTAAGAAGCTGCTATTTTAATTAATACATTTGAAATAGATGATTCTGGGGCTGACTCATAAAGGGAATGGTAAAACATCCTTGCTTGATTAAAGCATTATTGCAGTTATCCTTCGGAAGTCAAGGTCAGCTCAGGTCTAGTTTACATGCCCAATTTGTACATTGGCTTGCATTTTCTCCTCTTCTCTTGGTAAAGCATGATCAGCTAGACAGAACTTGCATTTATATGAGGAAATTATTTTTGCTGTATTAATCTCCTACGTGTTACTGTATAACTAAATATRGCTGCATTTCATACTCAATACAGAATTTTAGGAAATAGCTGCTGGAGCAGTAAAGAAAAACAGTCTCTAAACTCCAGGTCTGAGTAATATTTAGGTGAGTTCTGCGGTTCCCAGTGCTGAGATGCACTGCAGGACTTYTCATAGTCCCACATACTTCACTGAGTTAAAAAGGTAAGGACAGAACTGTTTGCAATTTACACAGCTAGGCACAAGCCTAAGACAACCTTGGGACCAGGTGGCTATAAATGAAAAGTCACCAAAATGGTGCCCAATACTAGGTACTAAGGGTGAGTATTCAGGAGTCCTGTGAGCCTGGAGGGCACAGGAAGATACCAGATAGGGAGAATGTAGCAAAATATGCCCRGTTTACTTTAATATCTAATGATGATAATCATTAGTGGAATCAGATTTATGTGGTAGTTTATAAACGAAAATGTAAACAAAGAAAAAAAAGTTTTCTATCCTGAGGAATTTATACCCTGTTACATACCAGAGAATAAACAATATCTGTATTAATATCACAGCAGCGAAGTTACTTTCAACCCAAGAGAGGTAATACTCTAATGGAGCCCTCAGAGATATCAGGGGGCAAGGAATCAAGGTAATCCTCTAAGATTGCTTACAGAAGGAAYCCTACTTTTAAGTTCTCCAACCCATAAAAAAAAAAAAAGAAAAAACTGCACAGACATAATATTAAGGATGGAAAACYAGAATGAAAACTTTGCTACAAAGAAAAAAAAGCTGTTCATCGACAAAATTTACCTTTTCATTCCCAAAATGAGGCTGCTCCTAAAATGACGTATTTCAATAGTGGGTGTGCTTGATGAAGACACTGTAAATGAAACAGATATTTCTAAAGAGTCATTAAAAAAAAAATCATGTTAAGTCAAGAGTTATATTTTAAAAGGGAGGTTATGACTTTTAATTCCCTTTACAGCTAATAGTTAATACCTGTTAAGTCTTCTGTGCAAACGAGAATCAGTATTAAGCACTCCTCTGTAAAAATTTAGCAAGATCAAAAAAAACCCTCCGTAATAAAAAAAAGAAATAAAACAAAACCCTAAACTCTAACCCAGAAAACTTAAGGCAGTAGTTCTGGAASAAAAACAAACAAAATAATCCTTTAAAAAAAGTCTTAAAGTAGGTTTTACAACTTTCTTGTRTTTATAGTATTTTTAAAAATGCTTATTTCTGCTTACATAAACTACCTGACAAGAAATAAAAATTAAATTTCTATAAAGTGCCAATCACAGAATTAAGTTAATAACACTCACAGAATTAACTAAAGGAGAAAAAAAAAAAAAAAAAAGAAAAAGGACATAAAACAATGCCAAGCTGTTCTACTCTAAATGCTGATACTTAAAATATTGGCTAAACACTAAATAAATTATTTATTTAAAATCACTATTCATTTAAAACCAGAATGAAAACCAGAACTATTTAAACTATTCATTTGAAACCAGATGACAATTAGAGCTCATTTACACACATGCCCTATCTTTGCATCTTTTTCCTTGGCTAAATCCTTCAAATTGCTATATCTTCCGCACCCAGCATAACTGTCCTTCATACCAGAAAAAACAGCAACAGATGCATCTAGGTCCTGTATGAAGTCATCACAATCTCCATTCATTATTAACTACTCTGAAGGAATGAGGGGTTGAAAAGGGGGCCCTCCAGGTCCCTTCAGCAAAGCCTAGAATATTACATAAGGTAAAAGAGAACTGAAACAAAAACACCAGTTCTTCCAGAACTTGGGAAACAAAAGGCTAAATAAACACACGCTGAACTACCCTTTGGTCAAACATTAGGCATTTAGCAACCRAAAACAAATGTTGCAAATGTTTTATCTCAGCTTGGAGAAGCCTTAGGAGAGGCCGATTTCAAGAGGCCCTCAACAYCAACCTTCCTGCGGTGGCACAAGAAACTTTTAGCTCCCAAGACGAGGAGCAGGAAGCATCTCAGGAAGCATCTCGGCGTGCTCAGCCGCCACTGACGAGCGGCAACCTGGTTTCCTTAGCAACAAACAAGTCTCAGAAACTCAAGTGGCTGACCGCGCGCAGTGAAATGGCATGAGAAAGGGAAAAGCAGCTCCCGTTCCCCGCCGCATTTGCCTGGGTGCCTCAGCTGATGCTTCCCGGTTTTCATCTGTCAGTAGCAGAAATCTATACATTTTGAGGCAGGAGAAGCTCAATCAATAGACCTAGAGAGCAACCAGCACTAATACCCAATCTTTGCCTTCCCCAACTACACTCATGAGATGATCTTGAACTATCTTCTGCATCGCATCTGTTCTTCCCTCTTTGCAATATTGCAAAAGAAGGCATTCCAGAAAAAAAAAAAATAAAAAAAAAAAATCAATTGATCAATATCTGTCCCTTATAATTTCTTAGGTGCTAATTAGATTTATCAGCATTCACTGTGGTTTGGTAGAATATTTACGGAAGTGTCTTCCTTTAAAGCCCCAGTTCAAAAACCAATTCTGTAGGATTCCATAAATTATTAAACCTTGTCTTCGTAAAAAGAAATTCCGCTACAAGAATTAAGACGTACATACACAGAAAACAACTAAATAACACATTATGCACGGCGAGTTTCATGATGGTAAGATGGTATACAGCCTGTTGATAATACTTTCAAAACTGACCTTTCTAGTTAACAAAAATGGGGTGTATGTGGGAATTTCATTAAGATGAATTTCATTCATCTTAACAAACAACTGCCCTTTCAAAAGAACTCAAAGGCACGAAAAKTCTACATATTTCATGGGTAATGCTTTTTGTTGGAATAAGAGAAAAAGATGGCAGAATGTAAGGACAATCTCAAAGATTAGCTGATTCCTTATAAAAATTATTTAATACAGGTATTAAATAAATAGTTAATAACTACTTAGATGAACAGAAGACTACTTCCTGTTTACTATTACCTGCCAGTTAATGCTACTTTAAAGCTTCAATACAGTGTCCCAACTCCACAGTGTACAGACTGCAAGCAATTACCTGTTAAAACTTTTGCCTCAGCCTTGGACATATAAAATTGCTGCTTAAATGCAATTCTTCTCTATCAGATTTAGTCCAAACTCAAGGACTTTATTAATGAATGAGTACATTAGTAAATATAAATCTTGTTTAAATTTTGAAAAKAATTGGGCACCCTCCTAGTTAACCATGCAAGTCATGCCATAAGTACTCAATTAATGATGTAACTTTTGCAACAGTAGCCATCAGAACAGTCTTACTGCTTACTAGAAGAAAATCCTTGAGTTAAATCATTAATTTATGCTATCATAACCCTATCATCTAATTACCCTCTTAAATTCATATATGCAGCTTCCATAAACTAATGCACACTCAAATTCTCAATACTGATCAGTTCTTTAAAGCTGATTCAGTCAATGATAATTCTGTTCAGAGCCATACTGTAATTAGTTCCATTAACAAAAAAMCAGAAATGATCCTGCATCACAGCCTTCAGAACCAATACACAAGAGCCAAAGCCTCCTTCAGCATTCTAGAAAATCTGAGAGAACTCTATACAAGGCTGTGATTTCTATGTGTGTGTGTATATATATAACTGTGTGTATATATATATAAACATATATATATATATATATATATGTACACACACGTGTCTCTGTGTGTGTGCAAAATAGTAAATTGTCTGGTACATTTCAATATAAAAAAAAGGTTAACAAAGATACGCTGTCTGGAATTGGCAGTTTCAAAGCCCAGTCTTCTCAAAGACAATCTCACATAAAAGCCTTAATACATCCATCCATTTCTCAAATATCCTTAAATCTCACACTATAAATCTCAATCTAAAACTAATTTATAAGCAAAATACTGTAACTACATGGTAGCCTGCAACATYAGAGATACTTACACAGAGAAAGAACACTTTTCAGCCTTCCACGTGCTGCTTCATATCTTATTTCTGCTAGACGGAATCCAACAGTATCAACCAGGCAGTTATTTTCCTAAAGACAAAAATCAGTCATTATAGATAAACACAGAAGACTTTTTTTTAAAACAAAGCAAAACAAACAAACAAAAGAACCCCACTTGTGTCCCATAGGGCACTGTCATTTTTGTATTGATACTTGGTGAGAATACTGAAGGTGCKCTGTAGACATCTACACTATACGGCCACATAGATCAGTTGCTGCTGGCCAAGATTTATCCAGTTTTTGTACTAAACTCAAACGCAGAAAAGAATGGTACTAAAAGCACAGAGGAACAGTTAGAAGCTTTTTAACCTTCAGACTCAAATTCTGGAACACATGAGGAAATTAAAATAAACCAAAAAAACCCAAACAAAACCAAAGAACCTCACCCACACCACAACATTAAGACTAATTACTGAAATACTAAGACTTCTCACATCCAGTAAAAGATTATTATGTTTATGTTTTCAGTTCTGAGAAAGGAAGAAAGCAAGAGAAGAGCAAGTAAAAGAGTCATCAGTAGAATGACTGCTTCAAGAATAATCAAAAATACAACAGGGAGGCTTGATCACATCAAGCATGGATTTAAAAATTAGTGGAATATGAAACTCCCAGAGAACATAAAGAAAAAAAAAAACTATGTCACAGTTACTTTTATGATTTAAAGTTACTTTTATAATTTACACTCACCTGCAGCTGAGTACGGGCAGTCTCAACATCAGGAAAATTTTTAAAAACGTAGTCTGAGTAAGTTTCTGCATCAAGTTCCACCCCCAACTCATGCATCACTTGAAGGACCTTAAAGACACCTATCAAAGCAAAATTGGTGAAACTAAAATTTCAGAAGATCCAAACATTTCAGAAAATTAAACTTGAGAAAAAAAGCATTCATTTTCAAAAATAAGAAACAACATGTCCACTTCCTTCACTATACCTGCAATGCAAAAACCTAAGATTTGATTTTAGTTACTGCATTATCAAACTCTTTATTAGTCTGAAAATGGTAGCACACTATGTTATTTTCTAACATAGGGAAAGATACGTTGATTACTGTTAGTTGTTTCAAAATACATTGTTTAAAGCTACATATTACTATCAATGCTACCAAGCCTGCGGAAAACAAACAAAAAAAAGATCTGAAATGTAGTTAATGATATAATCATTTTTAAGACAAAAACACATTCTTCAACACTTATATTCTTCACCTTTTTCCTAGCATTCAAGCTAATTAACAGACCAGCCTGTGAGATCTCCGCAGATCTACATAAAGGAAAGCAACATTTTTGTAATCAAATAGGTTGATTAGTTTTAATTTCAGTGAATCAGCTTCTACCTGGAAATTGAAAGTAAGTCTGGAGCATCTCAAGTTGCCACAAACCCCAAATGGAACCGCTATAATTTGCACAAGATCCCAATCAATTCAAGCAACCAGACTTSACGTTCATTTGTAGATACGCATTTGAAGGCAAAGAATATCAAATCTTAAAGGAGTTCAGCAAATACTTTTCAAGTATATTTTGTGCTTCTTTTTAATTGCTTACATACTTCTGATTTGCAGAAACTTCCTACAATAGCCCCAGTTAGCAAACTCTGAGCTCCTGTCAAAATCTATACAGGTATCACCATTTTTTACTGGTCTAAAAATGATTTGTCAGTTGCTTCAGGACACCAGTACCAAATAGCATATGTTTTTTTCAACTTGCATTTCATACTTATTACTTTAAAAATGTAAAGTTTCCCAAAGTCCCCATCTTTGCCCTGGAGTGCCACCTATGGAAAAGTGACACTTCCATGAATATTTTATGCAGTGCACYACGGTGCAAATAATCAAATGTGAATTCCCTTTGAGCACTTAAAAATACATGCAGGCAAGTCACACTAGATTAAAGTCGCATCATCTGTTCAAGTTTGCCTTAAACAAAACTCTGTCCAGTTTTGGCCCGGAATCCGCAAAATTTTGAATAAAGAATTAATAACACTAAATCCTTCTTGATACCTTTCAAATTTTGACAGCTAGTTTCCATTTCATGTTTGCAGCTTCTCAGAACATGTATTAAGCCCTCTTACATTAAAGACTTTTCAGAAACAACCAAATTCAAAAAGGTATCACTACGAGTAACTGTTTAAAGGCTGAACTAGACAGTACAGTGAATGAGGTGCAGTAGCCTCCAGAGACTAAGGTTCAAAGCTGTATTTAGAAGASTGCAGAGAATGCACCCCCACAGCCTAGTAGGAATGGGTCACAGAAGCTTCACGCTGCCTGGCACAGCTCCCGAGCAGAAAAGGATGTGTGTAAACATGAGCAGAAATCTCTGATGAAGACTAAGGTACACCTGTGACAATACCAAACGCAGATAAATTAAGGCCAAATCAGAAGAAAAAAGCAAGAGCAACAACACTAACAAAACAAACAGAAAACTGCTGGCACATACTTCTTCATCTCTGAGGAAGCAGATGCAGGATTTTTTTTTTTTAAATAACAAAACTATATTGAAAATCAACAAGAAAAAATCTTACATTTTCCACCTCAATAAGAGCAGGAACTGCTTTATTATCAAATAAACGTCTTTGCCAATATAAAGCAATAAAACATTCCAGACTCAGACAAAACACTGTAATAATGTCGAGCGTATGCATGAAAAAGGATGTGCCTGCTTCCGGAAAATCTTCGCTCCTAATAACAATATTTGACAATACACTAACCTCTCTCACCCTGAAGCAAAGAACATCCTAAAAAAAAAAAGCAGACACAGAATTGCAATCACACTACCTAACAGCAACAAGAAGATAACAAAAAAAGTGCTCAGTACTGAAAGGTCTTCGAAAAAAAAATTAGTAATTCTCTCTCTTTTTTCTCCTCTGCAGAGAGATGTAATTCTTTGTTCTTTTCCTAAGATTTGTAGCTCTAGTCTATCTGATAACTCATTCAAAAGACTGCATCAGTTTGAACTTTTTTTAATAAAAATATTTAAATTTGTCTATATCCTGAAGTTATACATAACTCTAGTATTTTTCTGTCTTTGGAGTGAAAAACCAAAAAGATTAATGAGGGTAATAAAATGCAGCATCCACATCAAAGTTTTAGWACATTCACTCATTGTAGAGAATGTTCACAAACTCTAGTGTTCTTTTAATCTCAATATACCCATGACTTGTCTCCCTTCTTGACCAAAAAACATTTTTTGATATTTTGTGTTGAGATACATAAAGATTGCAGAAACTGTATATCCAAAATCAAGTAATTGAGTGAAAAGATGACCGAAAGAGGGAAGAGAAGACAAAAGTTTCTGTCTTCCTTTTTGTCCTCACTGGAAATGCACTGAACATCCCAACAGAAGCAGGCAGAAAGCAAACTACCTGCTTCAAATCAGTATGTCCAAGAARAAATACGGAAGCAATGAATTACAAGACGGTCTGAGAAACTTGCTGCTTCTCAAGGGTGAAAAGTGAGGCTTGCAGCTCAGTCCACTTAAATTTCCTGTTTTTCCACAGCAAGTAATAATCTTCCTTCCTGAAGGGATGCCATAAAAATAGGTGGGATTTCTGCAGTAATGCAGAATTATTGYGCAGTAATGCAGTAAAATATAATTCAGCACGTGCAAATGCAACCAAAGCTGTTTTTGTGCTTTTGTATATTGAAAAATCTTTCAGTAGGAAAAATGAGGTCATATTAAAGAAGACAGCACAATATCATACACATTTTGTGGTACAATTTCAGATGTCCTCCAAAAGCTTATTTGCTGAAAGTCTTTCTACAAAGCAATATTTCACGTGATTATTTGGGGAATTCACTCTCCTTCCTTCCCCTGAGAGACTTGCATCCTTTTATTTACCTTTTTGTCCAACCTGCAGTAAAGTAAAAATTGAATTAAAAGTCACTAATTGCGCCTTATGCATATAACGGCACTATTTACTGGAACGTATAAATGGGAAAAAAAAAATCTGATTTTGTACAAGTTTATTTAAAGACCAATAAAGTGATTATACAGAGGGTGACTACACTATGTCTCACTGCTAACGTAAGTCAAGAACTTCTGCTTAACTATTCGAAACAAGACGAATCCCAGCACTGACAATCGTTTCAGATCTACCACATATTGATCTTCTAAACTTTTAGAAAGTGCTTAAAGGGCTTAACAGCATTTATTTGGATAAACCTATGGAAATAAACTGCTATCAACTTTGTAACAGAGATGTACATAAAAGCATGCCCCATCTAAAACTATTTCCTTGCACTAAGTGACTGAAAAYAGCTGTCATTGTCTCACAGAGGCTGAGTTCTCTGCAGCATATTTAAGCAATTGCCTTGCTTTGTTTTATGTGTACTGGACTCCACTTTACTGCTTTTCTCTCTGACTCAACTCCAAGATACAGAACTTCAATAATTTTCTTTGACATCCAGTGTCAGCTTCCCTAATGTAATTAACATTGCTAATAGTTACATAATGGCTTGGGTCACACTACACTTATGGAATTCAGGCATTTTTTCCTTTCGGCTTTGGATAGGTTGTTGCTTATATATTTTCATTGTCCTCTAATGATTATTTAGCTCATTATCTACGTTATATCAACTGTTTGACAGTTTTGGTTTTACCTCAAGTTTCCCCTCACTATGTTCAGACTTCCCCATACCGAGAGAATACTTGGGGGAAAAAGCAACTAACASCTCCTTTTTGTTAGGAGATGTGACACAGTGCGCATCTTTACTACAATTTTTTTTCCTACTCTCACTATTTTATAATACATTTTCTATTGTCACTTTTAGGTCCTCTTTGCGGCATTATTCTATATTATTTATATTAAATCATTCCAGGATTCTTTTTTTCCCATTTGCTTTCCTTCAGGTGTATTCCTTATATTTTTAGACAGTGGATCTCATTTTACTAATTTTATTATTTCTTCAGTTTTAAAAGGGAGTGGTATGTAAGGGAGTTTACACATGGTTAAGAACATAGTAAAGCAATTATACTGATTTTTCACTACAGAAGAAAGCAAACAGAAAGCTGCTCTCCTTTRTTTTAAGAACTGCAAATGTACTGACCTTTGTAGGTATAGGCACAACTAACTTTCACACTTGAAAATTCATATTGAAAGACTAAGTACTAGGTCACAAAAATATACTTGCAAATCCATGCACCTACATACAGCCATATAGAAAATTCTGCATCTAATGACTTGGCAGACAGGAAAAGAAAGGCTTTTCTATAACATGATAACGCTAAAACTGGTCTATTAAGGGTTCCTTTGCTTTTTTTTTCCCCAAATTTCTTACATGGCTCCCAGCAGAGACTACTAGTCAAAGTACAGCTGATWTCTATAATAGGAGTCCACACTTACCTAGGAGTCCATCTCTTTCTTCACCAAAAATCAAGAGAGATCTGAAACTTGTTTTTTTCCTCAACAAGCAGGTATATCTTTAGTCTTAGGTCCTAAGCCTAAAGCTATTACTGCTTCCAACATTACTAATACTAGTGTTATGAAGCTGAAGTGCTACTTGTAGCAACAAGAAGCATTTTACTAGGCAGCATCAACATATACAGAATTATGATACACAGTTCAAYAGCTTGATTTTTGGCTACAATGTTTTTCAAGTAAAGMTAAACATTAGTTACAAATATGACCCAACTGAAACAATGTTTCTACAGTTACAGAAAAGACCATTGAACTTTTAAGACTGTGAAAACCTCTGCAAYGACAAACTTGGGAAGTGGTCTAGCAGGAACAGAGCCTAAGGAGTTAATAAAAACCTGAATATTGTTTTCACAAAGGCTTTTTGAAAAGGCTTGAGACATTTTTATAGTCAGAAACAATTAGGGAATACTTGTTTCAGCATTTCTTCCAAACTGGAATATGACTGTATATTTAAGATAAAATTGCGATATGAAGAGTCTGCTAAAAGCACTTTTTTTTTGTTTGTGCATTTTGTTTGTCACCCAATGTCACACTAACAACTCTGCATCTCATTCTAAAGCACATTATACTGTGAGATAAGATGAAAAAGACAGTTTTTTGTTTCCCCAAGGGGGAAGTACTTCTGTTAAAAGCATCTTTTTATGATACCATTCTTTCTGAATTACCAATAACGCAAACCAAAGAACTAGATACTGTACTCTAAAATTTAATATTTGTTCAATTCTTATTCATATCCCGTAGACAGCCCCATGTGTAACAGGGGAAAGTATGTTAAATGCTTATGCCTACTTAAGAATCCTAAAGATTGAGCATTTCTGTCCTTCAATCAGTAGTCTGTCAGGTCAGGCTCACAGATTGAGTAATATAAGTTCTCCATCAGTTTTTATTCTTGTAACTGAATTCACATTTGACTTATAAAGGTAGATATAAAAAGTTGGATTAAAAATATGCATATATATAATTTTGTAGTCCAATGGAATTGTGGTAACATAACCTTAATTTCAAATTCTTCTCTCAAATTTCAATTTTGTCAAGATTAAATTCTGTAAAGGATAAAGAGCAACTAGAAAGCAGTAAAGAGTGCAAAGAGTTAAGAAGATAAGTAAACTCTTTCACACATTTCACACATTTCATTTAAATTTGCAGGATTGTACCAYGATTAAGTAGGACAGGTGATTTTCAAAAAGCCTTTCGGAAGAAGAAAATGCTTGCAACAAAATAACTCAGACAACAATTCTTCACTTACTTTCAAGAGATTGCTAAATTTTCATACGATGTKGTAGCAGAAAAGTCTGTGCATTAAGTTTAAAATAAGCAACCTGAGCACATATCAGATAGCTGACCTTGAATATTCTTCTCTTTCTGGTATGCAACAAGCAGTGGCCAGGAATAGTGAGGTCTGAGTGGTAAGCCTTCCTCTTTCATGATCTTCATCACATCAATGGCCATATCTAAAAACATTCATAAAATAATTAAACAGTGACCAAGTACATCAAATAAACGTGTTAAATAATTAAATAAGCATGATACCTGATCTCTTGGTCTCCAAAGCACAACGCAAAACAAACGGTAAAGGTGCTGAGTGCATTTTTGCTTCTTTTAACTCGCTACAATACTGTTTCAGCTTGCTTATAGGCTGCAAAGAATTTTAAAAATTAAYATATTTTCATTTTTTTAAAGAAAGTCAGATTCTTCTAGCATTTATAAAATGGATACTACGCATGGTGAATATTAATGGATACCGAAGATATACTCCTGTGAATTTAATTTTAATATGTAAAGCTGATATGAAATAGCAAAACCAATCTGCTTCTATTAACTTCTTTAGAGTCATATTACATTATAAATAAATATAAATAACTACTACTACTTAACTAATACATATACTGTTACAGGTAAACTTAAGATACAAGAATTACTGTGTTGCATACCATATCTGTATTTACACAATGTTGTAAGAAAAAGCTACCCTGGTCCATATTATCACGTGATAAATGATGAAGAGACTTCAAAATACGGAAACTTATATCTTCGAAGCCATGAGTTATCAAAGTCAAGCACAGGTTCATTGCATCTAGAAACAGGAAAACAGAAAAAAAAAAAAGTGTGATAAACTATCCTGGCAATAAGCCACTAAGGAAAGAAAATATGTTTTAAAAGTAACATTGACATACTCTTTAATATCAATCAATAATCATAATCAGACTTGAGACTACATTTTTAGCATTATTTRCGTTTTCAATGGAATTCTCTTTCCCACTAAAAATGCTATGCCAAAACATGTACAAGCATCACACCATAGCACGACAGAAAGGTATAAGAGAAACATTTCTAGACATGCTGAAAGAAGGTAAAAAAGGAGATGATGATTTTCAACAGTTACCAAGCAGATTAAACACACTGGGATCCAAAACTTTTACTTCAGTTAAAAGAAAGTTATATTCAGTATTTACAATCTCTCTTTCCATTAAATTCATGAACAGCTGTTGTATCAGAAGTTCTGCTACTGTTACCTGCAGAAAGGATTCCAACTTTACAACTCACCTCTAAAGACTTAATAAATTTTATAGGATAAACTTTTGTTACATTAATTTTGCACACAAACTAAGAGTGTTTCTTAATATTTAAAGAAAAACTATAAAAATTATTTAAAGCAAATGAATTCATAGACAACATAAAAAAAAATGTTTCTTTAAATATTCAATAAGTAATGTCTCCAAAAACAGGTGCTTTTTACTGTGGTTATGAACTAAAAATGCTTGCGCTCTAAACCCTGAGTAGTATTTCCAAGGAAAACACTGGAAACATACCTGGAATTAATTCCCTTTCAAATTTGATGCGCTCTTTAATATCTTCAATATACTGAGGATATCCAGCCTTGGCAAGGCTTAAAATTACCTGCATCAAAACCCTATCCATAAGATATCCTTCTGACTTCTCAACCTCTTCTAGAGTCTGRAAACAAGAATAAGTGTAAACTTTTATAAACTTTATATTGACTGAAAATCTGATATCTTAAAAGAACAACATTCACAAAAGAGCAGTTTCCTCCCCTCTGTCCGGCTTTGGACACACAGAAGATGGTAAAGAGTATACCAATCTACCGAGTTTTACAAACCTCTAGATTTTAAAAGGAAAAAGGACTAATAAATGGATAATAGATCTCTCTAATTAYGCATATATCAGATAGGACTTTCAAAAAATTGCAATGAAAAAGATCACAGTTAGTCAAACCTTGTTGCCACAGATTGTTTCCCAAAACCTTCTCTCTCAGTTGGCCCTTGCATTTGATATTACTCATTAAACTCAAATCAATTTTCTCTATTGTTTCCTTGCTGAAACTTTAACTATAAACAGAGATCTGTTTTGAAGGCAAGYGCTCAGAAAGTTAGCCTCTAAAGCAGCATTATCCTTCCCAAGCTTTGTGAACACGTACATTTGCTTCTATGTTTGTTTTGTAGCTCTGACAAAAAATCAGTTTTTGATTTTTTTTGACAGTAAAGATTTAATGGCATTGATGAGAACAGGCATATTTATATCTACAACATACACTGTTTGTCTCTTGAATAACTCACTAGCGGATGTTATTCACTGTATCTTCATATAGAGCAAAAAGCAGCCACCAAAAGAAAAATTTTTTGTTTTAAATGAAGTTAAAAAAAATGCAGTTTCAGTTAACCAACTACTCAGATGCGAATTAAAAAAAAAGTTCAAGATACCTTTTTGATACTCTCAGCATCACCCTTTTCAGCATACACATTCAGCAATGATAAATAGGTGTCTGGGCCAGGCTCAACACCAGCCATTCTCATGACYGAGAGGATATTTTCTGCACTCTTCATATCTCTAAAAGCATTCAAAAGAAAGACTCTCAATCGGTTTAATCATGATATTTATTGCCATTTGCAAATTTCCTCATTCAATTAATAATGAAATAAATAGAACAAAATKAATAAAACCAGTCTTAAGAATATAACAAACATAAACAAATCTTTTTAAGCTAAATAAACATCACTGATAACAATGCAAATATTTTGTTTATCCTATTACTTAGAMTGCTTACTTCAACTTCAGCAATTGAAAGAAGCACAGTATTTTTTTTAAATAGTATAAAAATACAATAATTATTTTGAAATTCAATCTTTTCAAATACAAGAAACCTCTGCTTTTCTTAAATATTTGTTATGCCTCAAAATGCATACACAAGTCTTTCACACATTATTTTTCTAAGTCACAAAATGCATATATGTTTTATATGTTATTTTCAAAACCATTACATTACTCCTACCTTTGCAGTTTTTAAGTTTTCTGTACTATAACAATATATATTAGTAAATTAAAAAAAAAAA
Source organism: Eudromia elegans (assembly GCA_003342815.1). Taxonomy (NCBI): domain Eukaryota; kingdom Metazoa; phylum Chordata; class Aves; order Tinamiformes; family Tinamidae; genus Eudromia; species Eudromia elegans. The sequence goes on from PTEX01000093.1 coordinate 1,424,896, forward strand.
AAAGATTAACATTACCCTGATCTTGCATGACCTTTCACAAGGCTACTGAAGACTGCCTCTGTGATTGGGAGATCTTTATTCTTCATAAATCCAAGAATCTTACTGAAAAAGAAAAATAACAATGAGGAGAATTTTTATTGTTTAAAAAGATAAGCTCCTGAGCAATTTCTGCACTGCTGGACAAGTACTAAATCAAACAGATGCAAGTAATTATTTCATGAAGCAATTATATTTTAGGATGTTGCATAACATGGTCATAATAGAGTCAATTTCATTTTTCCAAACAATTTTATATATCACTTAATAATATACACAGACACAAGGATAGGGTTTTTTTATTATTATTTTATCTTTATTTGTTTTTCAGGCTCAGCRATCACTCTGATATGACTTAAAAGGCAACCTTTCTAAAATTCATGGAGCTAACATTATTTAGCCATCCTGGCCATCTGTGTAACAACATCAACAAGAAAAAAACAAGAAAAAAAAAAATGCTATTTACTCCTTATTCCACTCTGTCTTCAAATAAATACTGTCTTCTCCAGGAGCCATTTATGTTTCATAAACTTACATTTTTTCAATGGACGTAGAAATGACAGAACAAATTGTTTTCAGAGCAACTTAAGAGACAATTAGATTTAAGTACATTGGTCTATCACTTATTTTTATTTTGTTTGTGTAGGCTTCAGTTGCATCTAAGAAACTACTATTCAATGCTTCATTAAAATACACTTAATTCCCTCTGCTTTGCTCATGAAAWACATCAGGGATCACCTGAACAAAACTTTGAACAGTAATGTCAGGAAATCTGACAAGCAGATTTATTGATGTATTTAAATATAAATGTAAACRAATACCTGGCTCCCTCAATGTCCCCCTCATTGCAATAAGCAGCAATCAATCTCTGGTAGGTAACCTGCAGAAAATAAAGGAGAAGTTAATAATTTCTATCCAAAAAATGATATTGCTATTGGAAAGAGGATATCATTGGAGGCTACCTACTCGATTGGGCTGCACATTAGCTTCCTCCATTCTGGCCAAAAATTCRGTTGGGGAGAACTTATGCTCATTCTGAAGGTAGACTTTAAGTAAAGCATTGTAATGGCTTGTATCATACACGGCACCTGAAAAAATATTTCAGACAATCAAACAAGTGTAGACTCTCCAAACTGTATGTATTATTTTATAGCTATTCCAGCTAGTTAAAGTTGGAACAAAATAAAATTGATATGAAATTATGTAGGATCAGGTTGTTTCCTTTTATTCACCTTTGCAACACTAAACAACTACTCAACAATGCACATTTGCTTTTAAAAGGCCAAAAGATCAAGACTACAGAAATATGTTTGCTCATATTCATTCCATTCTGCAGTCTGCCAATTATTTTGCAGATTTAGCACCATTGTGCTCAAGAAGTGGTTCTTCTGTGACACATTTGTAGATAAGTGACTAATTTGAAATAAAAAGCATCATCTAATAAAAAACATTTGGCAACACCAGAAATTCTCAGGCCACAAGATACCAAGGTAAGTGGTCAACATCTAACTGAGAAATAAAATACTTTCTTACAATAATCTAAAGCAAGGAGAAATCTGATTAAGCAATGAGAGGGGAGAAAAGAAGGGGGGAAATTGTTATTAAAYACCCCTAGATGTCAGTATAACATTCAGAATAGGAAACAGGTCTCTCACTGTAATGACAAAACCCAGTGTTCATTTGCTAGTGAATATTTACCATGATAACCTAACATTTAAACACCACTAAAATGTATTCAGTCCTTTGTTACAAAGAGAGCAACCTGGCAGTACTAAAGCACATAGCTGTTCTTTCGTGAGGGRGTAAGAACCAGACCTACCCAATGCTTTCATTTTGTCCCATATCATATGGGCTAGCTCAGTTCTTTCTGATGAGACCACCTCTGGTAATAAGGCACCACAACTTCTCAAGAGAAGCAAGGCCTGGTTACTCCCTGGAGATCCTGCAGTAAAAATAGTAAATTTATTAAGAGATCTAAGGTTAACCAGAAAGAGTCACGTAAATAAACATACACATACACAGATACAACAAGCTTGTCAAATAACACTGGGAACTATATTTTTAAATTAATACATCCATTTTTCCTCTACTGCTTTGATAGTCAAGGGTAATATTATAACAATTATTTAAAATATCTTTATAGATTACTGTCTATATTTAGGGCCTTTAGGTTCCTATAGTAACTTCTTCAAGTAATCAGGTACACTTCTGAAGAGGTAGGCACTCATCCTTTTAAATGACGTCCCAATTTTTTTTTTTTTTTTTTTTTTTTAGTTCTTTCTGTAGCTCTTGGATGGTAAATTGGTTTCTGTTTTTTCTTCCACCCAAAAAGAGATCACACAACAGAAGGATCACAGCAACAGTCCTTTCAAGGGAGCCAAACTTGCAGAACCCCATACTGAACTCACACATACATACCAACTTTTAGCAGTGCTTATGTCAGTTCAGGATTACACCCAAAACAGGTAGGATGYTCTCTAACAAAAGCTTTTGCTTTTAATGCTAACGCAGATCCCTAAATAAGTTCTAAATTCACTCCAAAAGAGACAGTCCTATAGCCCTGCTAAGTTTGCAGTCTATTCAATCTATTATTAAATTGTTCAGCTACTGCTGTTAACATTCAGCTTTAGTCCACAAGGTGAAATCATTCAAGTCTAAAGCTAAAAAGCAAGTCTACTGGCAAACAGCATGAACTGTRTAATAGTATGAATATCTGAATGTTTCTTTCAGAATGAAAACTTGACCATTATTAGGAATTGAAGAAAAAGATGARAGGAAAAACTTCATGTCTAAATTTCTTCATAAAGTTCACATTTAAAATCAGTAGAAAAAAAAATTTTAGATTGACACATTGAGACACATATGCTTTACCTATACAGAAGAATCTTCTTTGAAATTCATAAGTTTTACTAGAAAGATTAAGCAATGACTGCTACACGCTGAAAATTATTCCAGACAAAACACAGCATTTAGTAGAGTACTGAGGTGAGCTGAGCAGAAATTCAAAAAAAAGCAGAACAACAAATCTTAAATTCAGATCATCTAGTACTCGAAATGTCCCAATGACATGATTCCAGTGATCCCAATTTCCCAATAAAAGATCTATAAATACCTTTTCACTGGAAAAGAAATCCAGGGCAATTTCTGAAACTACACAGTGTTTAACACCAGTATCAGCATGAGTTTCCACTACTAGCACCTATTCCAGCTTTCATTCACAGGCAAATTCAAATAAATGAGACAACTTTTGCTAAACAATAATGAAGGAACCCAATAAAAARTTAACTTCTTCCAACTTCTGAACATAACAGACTCCAAAAAAAAAAAAAATCTATAAGCTTAGTTGTCAATCTTGGGCTGCACTACTGCTCCAGAAGCAGAGCATGGCAGGGMTGCCAGAGTTGCTCAGTTTTAAATAATCAAGACTTCCAAAGACTTTCAGTCCACATCATTATAAAAGCTTTGCAAGTGATTTCCAAATTGCCACACCAACACCACAGCAGCATATGGCCCAACACAGCGGCAAAAGCTGCTGCTGAGAAAGGCATCTCCAGCTGCTCATATGTGTAACAGGAAATGTACACATGCCAGAGTGTGCCACAGTAGCTTAATTTGCAATTAATTATACAGCATTATGTATATGATTACAAAATAYAGGTAAAATAAAATAAAAATGCTCAAAAGCAGAAAAAATCACCCAAAAAAACTCTGCTTAGCAGCAAAAAGTTATATAATGTCTAAAAATAGACAAATATTTGATAATATTTTTACTAATGACTGCGTATTTTGAAAGTCAAAAGAAATAGGAAAAAAAATATCAGGAATATGAGTACAGGAATGTAGAGCACAAGGTAACCACATCAATCACCATTTTTTCCTGTAATTAGAATCTGAAGAAGATTATAAACACATACAAATCCTTTTTAGAAAAAAAACATAACCTCCCACACTTTTGCTAAATTAATTTCTAATGTTGCTATCAGAAATATAAATGAAGATTGAGATTTTATAACAGAAATATTAGTCATTTATTCAAATGGCACCCTACTTAAATCCTCTGAGAAATTTTACTTTTTTTTWAGCCTAAAAAAAGCACCTCTGCTTGAAATATACTTACTTGGCCAAATGAAATCACTATGAGCAATTATCTCCTTGCTAGAATGACTCCCTAAAAAGTGTGTAATCAAAGATCATGAAGAATTGTGTTTTGAAGGCAAGCACAGAGACATAAAACCTTTGCCTACCCACACTCACAAATTATAAAGTCTAAAAAGCAGTCAGAACCAGAAAAGATATCACAACCAAAAAGTCAAAACTGAAGCAACTCAACAGAAAGAGAGCAAGAATTAAAGATTCAGCTTTTAAACAGTAAACTGTAAAACTGTAGGAGCTTAAATCCAGGTATATAAGCCAATATATAATGCCGTCCAGAGAAGCAGGCAAAGCTTTTAATTCAACCAAAATAATAAATATTGCCATTTTTCAATGTACTCTCAGAGATTACTCATGTCAAAGCCCTAATTTATCAAATATCTCCAATGCCTCATCTTTTGACCTAACTGGTACCAAATATCATCAACAACTACAGTACAGTTTATAAAAGATTATTCTGGATATTTTTGGTCAAAGCAGTATTGAACCTTCCAGAATGAAAAATGCTTCCRCTATTCATTATCTTTCTATCAAAAAAAAATGACCCTAATTATCCACAACTACCTGAGCATGGGGTCCACATCAGCTCCACATTCCCCTATGGAGCTCCATTTTAAAAACAAGTGCTACCTTAATGACATCACTACAGCAGCGTACACAAGCTTACAGGATCTTACATTTTTAAAATAAGCTGCATAAAATACAGATCCCTGCTGAGTTCACAGTATAGGCTGTATGTCAATATATCAAAGTTAACATTCAGCAAGGAGGAAAGTGTAACATTACTGCATAAAAATCCATACAAAGCAAGTGAATAACATTGCTAAAACATTTGAAGTCTGTTCACCAACGCATGCACTAGGTTAAAGCACATCCAAAAGACAAAATAAACATAAATCAAAATTCTGTAATTTCTTTGGCTTTAACACATTTGTTTGAATTAAATGAAGCTTACCTTCCCTGCATATTTCATGGAAGATTTTTAGTAGAAGTGTTCTAGGGATGCGTCCTGTTTTTCTGACAGAGGTATCCAGTTTATTTAATGCCCAGTCAAACTGCCATGCCCGTCTGTTTTGAATATCTAAATTTGGTTCTTCTTTAATTCTTCCCTCCTGTTGAGGTGCGACTGTAAGGAATCTTGTTGGGTACATTGGATTTCTGCTTAAATAAAAAACAAAGCAAACACAGAGCTTACACTGCTTACACTTGTTCGAGTCATTKTGCAACTACCCCAGACACATTTAAGCATTCAAAAAAAAAATCCATTTTWATTTCTTGTTCCTAAACAACCAGTTTCTCAGAATCATTCTACATTGATCTAAACACATGTGGGCGATTCATCTCACTGTTAGTCTTTTTACCTAAAAAGATAGATACAGTCATACACACTTGCTCACAGTGAGAACTATTTGAGGTTAAAAAAAAAGTATGACAACTGCAAATGTAACAAGGTGTTCTTTTTTTCTAATAAAACAGGAGTTTGCCTTAAAAAAAAAAAAAAAGTTGATCACATAAGAATAAGTCAAATGGTATTTGTGTATACTASAAATGTGACAGGGTGTGCAGGACAAAGTATCATTGTGCACATGCACTTTTTGAAGTCTAAAGTGTATGTGTATAAAGTGAACTTTGAAGATACATCTCCATGCAAAGAAGGTAGCAAATACTGGACAATCAAGTTAAGATTCAATAGTTTCTAAAATCTCTCCCCTCCTCACTGTCTTTCTAGCCCAGAGCTCCATACCTAAATTYCCTAAGGGCTCTACATTCTTGGAAATCTGAACAGATTTTATGCCCCCTCCTACCACAGAAGCTCCAGAAATCCTATACGGTACCAGCTGTACATTTTGTTGAAAGCACAACCAGAAGTGAGGAGGATGTGCATCACTTCTCACGCGCCTGGAGCTTCTCGACACTACCTCTAACGCTGGGTGGCTTCTCCCCCTTTCAGAGCTAGCGGGGAGACCTAGCATGGAGAGTCTGGGTGAGTCCAGGGGCTGTTCAGAGCTGGACAGCAGGCACTGCAGGCTGCTTCCTGGCAGGCATAAACATCAGTGCCCATGTTCCACGGCACAGCCCAGAGAAAAAGCAAACGCAGTAAAATAGTCCCTGTCCCATCGGGTTAGAGAATGTAACCGTCTCCTAATGGCTAGCAAACACCAGAATGAACCAAGAAAAGGGCTTAGGAATATGTGGCTAAAAGCAGAACAACATGGAACAATTAAGAAGTAAAACATTACAGCTGGTGATAAGTAACTTGTCAGACCAACTCTAAGAAATACTTTTATTACGGATAATACTATTTCTCCCTAGAAATCTGCATTCCCCAGGGTCTTATTTTCCCTGCTGTTTCTTCCTGTTTGTCTAGCTCTGTCTCCTACTGTATCATAGCCAAGGWCAGACTACTGCCACAAAGAAAAATAGAGAGAGAAAACATTGAGTTAATTACAGCACAAGTGCCACAAAACTCTTGGGTTTCAGATTAAAATTGGAATTAAAAAAAGAAAAATCTGCTATTTTATAGATACATTAAATATTATTCCATATAGCACACTTATAACCATATAACTGGTCTGCATTTACATCTTTGCTACAGCACACCCACTGCTTTAACACAGCCTTCCTCTAAGGTTMTCTAAGGCCAAAAGCCACTAACATTTTAAAGTATTTACACATTTGTATGGTCAAACCCTGCAGACTTGACGGCTATAAACTTGAATTTGTTACTACTAGTAACAAAAGTAAAAATTTACAAGTACAGATACACCTTAAAACAGAGAAACATATACAAATCATACACTGTTTAGCTTTTACAGAAAATGTTAATCATGAGCATATATTAAACTAAAGTAAACTCAGAGTATTAATGCAGGGGTGAATGGACTAAATCACTTTTAGAAACATCAACTGTATTCGAGAAATATTTAGTGGATTTCAGACAATTCTCAAATACTTTGGATCTCCTTCAAAAATTCACTGCCACAAATGGCAAAAACAGAAGCAATGTTATCACTAAAATATAGATTGACCTACAAATAAAAGGGAAGTAACAGTATCTAATTCATCAGGCATCACATTTGTAATAATATTCAAATATTAATTGCAATGAAATATTAGAACAAGACCCTTTGACAAAACAAAACTTTCTGGTTTGGAAATTATTAGGAAAAAATTCTAACAGGCATGATCTTAAAATGGCAGTACTACAGGTTAAATTAGATACCCTCACAATGTAAATATACGTTTCCAATTATTTTAATTAACTTTGTTCAGAATCAGATGCAATGCTACATAACATGCTGGAGAAGTACACAAACTGCAGCAAAAGGTATTTACTTTGGTTACTATTCTTAACTTGCTTTTTAAGATTTCATCCATGTGAAATGTCACTGGCAAGCAAAAGGCACACAACAAATTTCAGATCTATTTCATTACCATTGGATTCCTCCCTGAACTGTGTAATTTCTCTTCACTGTGTTTCAGAATTGTGTTTCTTTTTATCCACATGGGAAGAAGCTCAAAAGGATAGATTAAAGCTTAAGCCAACTGCAGTGGTCTTTCACTATAACATGAACTCTCTGCTACAATCATAAGACAGAAAGCAGTCTTCCAATTTTCAGTTTTCCTTCTACATTCATGAGGATTAAAAATATAGGTCCTGCCCACATAGGAAAGGTTAGTTCATTATATAATATTTTTGTAATCTCAATATGCAAAACTCTTTACTTAGCAATAAGGTTGACTTTTTCCCCCTTTCAATTTAGCTTAGAATGCTTGGAAAGTAATTAAAGTACTTGGGCATTTTCTGTAATTCTGGAGTAAATTTAAGAAAGTGCATTTGATTTTCTAAAGGCAAAGAAGATTGTTATTTGCACATCAGTCTGAATAAAAAGGGTCTACTGTCTTTCTCAAAACTCAGAAAAAGTTGGTGTTTTGTTATCTGTGAAAGCAGAAATGTCAAGTTTCTCTAACATTCTAGAGGCAATTTGCCACCATACAGATTTTGCTTCTCTCTYTCAGAGCCACAGTGAGATAATGGCTATCTTTTTTCTATAAGTGCACCTATAAGTGTGGAATATTTTCCTAATTTTATTTATAAATAAACCAGGCCAAAGAATTAAAAGGTCATTTTTGTAATACAAGCTATGCTCAATGGCAGAGAGAAAAAAAAAAAAAGGTAACTTAAAGTGCAAACTTCATTACTGTATGTAAACCCACTGCAGATTTAAATAATTTTTGCCAAATTTATCAGCTATTATTGCGGCATTTATCAGTTGACTGCCAAATGTTAATTTCTCTGATTTACTTTTGGTCACATACACACACATACAAAAAAAAAAAAAGTTGCAATGATTAGATCACAGAATGAAGATCACTAGTCCAGTAAAATACAGTATGATACTATGAGAAAAGTTTTTTTCATGTAGACTGAGGAGCCTCAGGCTTCCTGGAGAATATCTCAGAACTTTAGKTAAGTGATTCACAAAAAGCAAAGCAAAAGAAATCTTGTCTGGTGCTATTTCTTTTTTAGAAAAAAGAAGTCTCTATTTAGAGACCTTTTACTTTGGTCAGAAAGTCATATATAGCTCATGGCATTTAATTAAGACAATAAGTTTCTTTAAAGTTACCAATATTAGTTCTACTAAATATCTCTTCTGAATTTAATGCATATTACTTCTAGCACTTTCCTAATACAAGGGAATTAAGTATTTAATTTGGACTTCCGTCCACTTCTGAAAGGTTCCCGAGTATGACAATGAACAACCAGAAGGAACTTGTTTGCTGATAGTTTACATAACTTGCATCACAGAAACAACCACAAATCATTTGTTTTTAACATAAGGCTTCCCATAGCTCAAATCAAACCCCCAGATATAACACTAGATTCTTTAACAATGTATTTTCCCTATCTCAACAACATGCTCTCCATCCTGTAGATACACGCTACAACTTACAAAAGCCCAAGTCTTTACAAAGGACATTCAGAAAGTGTGGCATATGGCACTCAATTTCACCTGCAGGTATCTCTTATGAACTGGACAGAATAAAGATTATAATGCAAATCTTGTGGAAGAAGCAGTTTTCACTACAGAACATTGTCATTTTGGAGGAGATGCTCTTTTCTCTGCAATCATTAGAATCAATATTCAAACTTAGAGGTGAGAATATCAGAATTAAGAACTGGCAGCAAGACCAGAAATATTTGGAGAGACTTGCCTACTTGATCTTCCTGCTCAGCATATTCTACGGTCCCATAGTCCAGTTGTAACATCAAACTCTGAGAAACCCTGAGACTATGTAAATAAAGCCCCTAAAAGATATTCAGACCTTAACTCCAAATCCTCTACGGATATGTGTGGCTTGTTATAGCACTCTCAACTGTCAGCTACTATAGCAAATTTAAGTATCCTTTCATTCTGTGAAGTTTCTATAAAGACAGTTCAAAAAAAGATTTTGTAACGCAGAAATCATTGCAGAGTTAAAGTCTGTTGTTGCAGATCTGAAGTTCRTTGTATTCATTTGTCATGACACATCTGTTTTACTGCAAGTGTTTATTCCATATCTGCTTTATTCTATATAGTACAGCTCAGTGTATACTTCACAGCATTTAATACTAGAGATAGATATGTGAAATGGGAAACTTGTCTTAGATTTGGTCTGAATTTTTTGCTATAAAACAGTCCTCATCCATCCAGTGAAGGTGGATACCCACATATTGTTTTCAACAATTTTCAGGGAGGAACATTCCCACAAACTATTCCATCGACCCAGAGCTGCAGCACTCCTTGCAGGGAAACTACATTAAACCAGTCCATCCTTTCTGTCCTGTTGTGCTCAAACTTGGCTCAGTCATAGAAGGTAAGTTAACTGATGAGATTAGCAATTGCTGGGGAAAGAAAAAACACCTTCCACAAGAGCAGTTAAGTGTTGCATTCTGATTGTACATCCAAAATCACTTTAACTCCCCCCACCTCCACTCCTGGTATCAATCTATCCCTTAATTCAAATTCTTATCCACAGATCTCAAAGTGATCCTACAGTCAAGGCACGTACTCTCACTTCTCATTCTCCTGCTGCTCTCCAGCATCAGGAAATACACTACAGAAAAGGTTGCAGAGAAACATTTGGGAAACAAATGCTGATCTAAGAGAGGAAGAAAGTCAACCAAATTAAGGCAACTTTATGATCTACAAGAACAATCTGGCTGCAGGCTATAAGGTCTCACTAGTTCAACAACAGACCTTGGCAATGATGCCAAGTCCTTTGATGTTTTGCATAACTGCTTAACCATACCAAAGACTCTGAAGTGCCTCTATGGATTTTCAGTTGGTTATCATTCCTTTTAGTTATTTACAAATGACCATTAGAGCCAAATGTTTTTTACTGCAGCTTTAAGAAACACACAAACCAAAACTAGCAGCAAATAGGAAAAGCTATTTGTAATTACCCATTCTAATGATAGTACATGCATGGATCCTGCCCAGAAGTTTAAAATCAAGGACAAACAAGTTACCACGTTTCATAGGACAGACTGAGTTTCAAGATACCTGAACACTTGACCACCTCACACCCTTACTGTTCAGGTTTTGCAAAAGGCATCCGCTCAGGATTTTAGCTGGTCTGTTCCTGCACCATTGTAAATACCCACCAATGTTAAGACTTGTACTGCTAATACATACATTATTTTACAACTGTAAAGCAGAAGTAGAGTTTATACTTAGGCTATGGTAGTCTCTTAACAACATGTCAAGCCTGAGCTATTTAAAATCCACTTTGGATGGTCATGGGATATCATGCTTAGGTTTCCTTTTGTTATTCAATGAGGCAGAAACTGCTGTCCAGGAAAGAGGGCAAGAGAGAAGAAAATCTAAATTCGAGCCATCTTCTTCACTATTATAGTTGCAGATGCACTTCAAAGTACCGACTTCAGCCTAAGACTTGAGCATAACTTAAACTTATTTATATTCACAGCTGCCTTTTCACTCACTGAAAATTGTATCGGCTCTGACCAGATAAGCAACATATCCTGGGCATCTCTAGAATTMTACAGGTATAACAAGTAGACCAACTACCTTTTGCAAACTCTACCTTTTGGGTATGATAATAAGAATGTTTCTGCAACATCAAGACCATAAGATGTTCTACATTATTAGATTTTATCCAAAAAACATTGTCAACAACACAACCTTTTTAACAAGAGGAATTTCAAGCTCGCTTGCTGATGTTGACCCAATCCACATGCTGACTCTTTGGCACAGAACAATGATATGTTCTCATTCCTATTTTCATTGTAAGATGAGCAAAGGAAGATGGATGTGAGTACAGTGAACAAATTCTACAGTTCTCAGCTATTTGTGCTCCTTTGCTTCATATCTAACAAAAACTGATAGCTGCTACCAGAATACTTTGTAATCTGACAACATCATCCAGTAAAAACACCATATCTACAGAAAAACCTGTGGTCAAAAAGAGCTAAAAAATATGTATCAGAAGCCTTGGTTGTGACATATGTTCAGGGTTTAGCCTTTATGTACTTCTATGTCCAAGAAGTGAATGCTCAAGACAAAAAGAAAAACACAATTTTAGGATTTGGAGAGTATTTTAAATACCACTGGAGAGAAAGCTTAGCACTCTCAAAGCTAAAAAGAAAGTGCTGCAACGCTTTGATGTGATCACACTAGGTCCTGYGGGACTCCTCGGGTCTCACAGAACCATGGAGAAGGACATGAGATATCACCACTCCATGCTTTGCTCATGTTTTCTACTTTGATGACCAGTTTGATAGAACAAATGCACTGTTCTTAGGCAATGTGGCTTCAAGCTCCCTGCAGGGCACCCACAAAGCACTAGTGCAATCAGAGGAGAGTGGAGTGCTCCATGGTTGAGGGAAATGAGAAAACCCCATGAGAGAAATGAGGTACTCCTCCTGATAAGGGGCCCAGCAAGGCCAGGGGGCAAGCACAGCAAAGCTCCGATTCTAATTGCTTGGTTACCTATAGTAGCTCACAGCATTGCCCAACGTGCCCTCTCCCCTCCTCCCCGCTCCCAGAGCCTCTCCAACTCCAGCTACAGCCCCTCGGGGCACGCTTGTCCCCTGACCTTCACAGCCAAGGGGAAACACGCCGCGAGTTTTCACTGAGGTCAAAGAGGCGGGAGGGCCGCTCCGCCTGCCGCGGGGCCGCACAAGCCGCTGCGCTCCCCGCTCCTTCCCACCGACATCACCCTGCGCACACATGGCGAGAGGCCGCACGGGGCCCCGCGCCGAGGCGGCCGCGGGGAGGAGAGGGGCCGGGARAGGAGGGGACGGGGAGGGCGCAACGGCCGCCGCGGCCCCCGGGTCTCACCTGGCGGGCGCCGGGGCGCGCGCGCGGGGCAGAGGCAGGGGCCGCGGGCAAAGCGCCCGCAGCCGGCCCGCGCACCTCAGCAGCGCCGCCATGACCGCCGCGCGCGCAGCAGCACGTGAGCCGCGCAGCAACGCCACTGCGCAGGCGCGCCAACCAGAGGCCCACGTGACCGGAGGGAACCATTGGCGCGGGGGTGACGCGCTAGGGGCGGCCAACTGGTTGCTCTGGCGCGCTTCGCAATCCCCCCCTGCGGCGCGGGTGGAACGTGCCGCGCGGAGCGGGCGCTGCAGCGCGTCACGCCGAGCGCGGGACGACGGGAAAGCGGCTGGGAGTCGCGCCCCGCACGGGCGCCCGCGGCCGGACCGGAGCCGGGGGCTCGCCGCGCGGGGAGCGGGGCACGCGGGGGCGGTCCCAGAGCGCGGCAGCAGGGGCGGCACGCGGGGGGCGGGGCGCGTGTGCGGAGGAACCCTTGCCCCGAGTAGCGGTTGGCTCTGAGGGGCTGGGTGAGGGCCAGCCGGCCCGCCCGGAGCCGGAAGTCACGTGGTGTCGGGGAGTGGGCGGGTGCGGTGTGCGCGGCGGGTGGTGGGGCTGTGGGAGGGAGCGGCGCGGCCGCGGCTGCGGCCGTTGTGCGCGCGGCGGCGCCGGGCTGTGAGGGCAGGGGCGGTTGGCGCCTGGCGCCTGGCGCCCGGCGGGGCGCAGCCGTGGGGAGGCGGCTGCAGCTGAGGCGCGCGGCTGCGTCCATCCCGCCGGGCTCGTGCTGGGAGAGGAGGGTGGTTCTCTGGGGTCCCTGCAAGCTTAGGGCTGTGGAGCTGCTAGCCTAGAGTGTGCTCCTTCAGACGCTGTCATTGCCTAACTCTCACCAGCTGCTTTGTGCATGTGCGTATGTTATATATATGTGTATATATAGCTCATGACAGGTGATGTACAAATAATCATAAACTTACATTTTTCTTATCATTAATAAAAAGAGATCTATCCAAACTCAGCAGATCTGCCGGTGGTGCTTTAAGAAAGTTGTGCTGACCAAGCTTGGCTGTGAGAGTCACTGGTGGCRCTCCGTCCTTGCAGTGCTGCGGAGACAGGCACTGATTTGGTTTTCTCCTTAAAGAGCAAAGCTGAAGGCCCTTTAAAATGTCATCCTCTGCGTTTCCTCCTCATGGGAAAAACTGGGGTTATGGGGCCTGGGAGGAAGAATTTGCGTTTTAAAAAGTTTATAACCCCCAAACTGTGAATGTGTTTGCTGTGATGCTCCCTGCATTGTAATTTTGTGTTAGCATGCAAGTTAAAGCTGGGTTCCAAGATGTAATTACAACATCAAATTCGATTGGTACTTCTAAGTTAASTGAATGTTTTCATCCAAAAACATCTAATTATTTTTGCCATAGATTGCACATAACTACTCCAGGGGGCAGATTGTTCATCAAAACAGATGCGATAGATTGAATTTATCAAGTCAATTACAATCAGCCATTTGATATTACAGTTTACTTTGTACAAATTGTAAAACCTTGCAAACATCAAAATATGCTAAATGTTGCTTTTGCTATTTCTAAGAGTCCTGGGTGCTCTTTACCACTCATAGTTGAGTGCTAAGGCATAAAATAAAGATAATAGGACAATATTTATAAGGTTACTGCTTATCATGTGTTCAGCTTTACCACAATGCTGTAATATTTCACACAACACACATTTTAGTCTCAGTAAGAATAAGAGGATACAAGATGAGTTTCTTAAGTGCAGGAACTYACCAGTTTGGCTGTGGACTAGAGCTCCGCTATGGTAGGAAGTATAAAAACACAATACAAAGATGTCTACGATGCTCATAAGAAAAGGCAAAAGGGTGGAGAAGAAAAATGAAACAATGTGACAATGCGATTATTAATAATGTTAATAATAACGTGATTGTTAGTAATGCTGATAATAATTGATGAGCATACAAAGTAGTATGCATCTTTTGCTGAGACTTCATTATTATTGAATTAGTAAAGCACAATTTAAATGTTTTGAAGAAGACAGATTGACCAGCACCTCTTCTAAAGGGCAAAGAAAACCCAAAGCTGTTTACTTGAAAACCTAGTAAGTAAATGGCAGAATCTGCAATGAATATGTTTTGCRTCTATCCTGTATCCACTAGTACATTGTTAAGTCCTCAAATGGTTTCTGCTAATTTTGTAGAGATTTTATCAAAAGCAAGTCATGATGATTTTAAACCTTAATTAAAATGTGACCTGGGCATTTACAAAGCAGGAGTTAAAATAAATGCACTAATTCAGAACTCCTTTCCCTTACTCTTATTTGTTCCAAAAACAAAACCTAGAACAAATGAACTCTGAAGTGTTCCAAACAAGTAAAGAAGATCCCACAAAATCTGAAAAGCCAAAGTTAAATTTCCACTCTGATGGCATCTTTTGAGTATGAGCAACTGCATGACTGTGGAGAACGGTTCAAGATGCCTTCAAAACAAGTGTACATGGACCCGCAGCAGCTCTGCTGTCTTATTTGTGTACGTAATGCAAGGCAAGGAGAGTTAAAATTGACCTGAGGCTGTTGCTTCTTGGCCGTTTGAATGTGGCAGGTAGTAAGCGGACACAAGAATCACGACTATATCTTTACCTTGAATGAGGTTTATGAGATGGCAACTCTTGAAAACTAACCTGGCCTTCGGTTTGAAGGCTGCACCGTAGAGCTGAACTACCCCACAGTTGCCTCGAGGGTGCCAGCCCTGTGCCTGCTGGAGCTGCCTGCAAGGGGCAGTCGGGTCTGCCTGGTTCCAGTGCTGCCCGGGCACTGGAGGTGTTGAGCTGGGCACAAAACACGGTGCAGTGGCAGCCTGTGCTTGCTGCGCGTGAACGCGGGGCAGCAAGACGGGATCTCCCAGCCTCCTGCCAAGGCCATGGSCCGTTGACTGCGTGATCGATGCCACGTGCTGGGGGTGACAATGCGCTTCCCCACATCGTTTAATGGCTGCACTCATCTTGGGGAAATGAACTGTATGGAAGGTTTGCCATGGAGAGAGTGATCTGGGGGAGTTCCCTGAGCCGCTGGGAAAAGGTAGGCCRTGTAACTGGGAGTGTGGTGAGCTGGGTCTGCATCTGTATTGCTAACGTTAATGTTGGTTTCATTTCTGACRTTTGAGTGAGGATAAACCTAGATTATAACCTTCTGGCAATGCAGCACTTGGGGATTCCGTTAAGAAGAATTTGCTGTTAAACCTTTCACACACAACAACTTAGAGGCAAGTACAGCACTTGATGTCCATGTTTTGTTCATGGATGGTAAGGATGCCTTTGGGGTAGTTTGCTTCTCAAGCGTCAGTTGTTTGTCTTCTGCTTCTTGTGTACAAACACCCACCCACAAAAACCC
The DNA here is from genome assembly GCA_003342815.1 of Eudromia elegans. NCBI lineage: Eukaryota > Metazoa > Chordata > Aves > Tinamiformes > Tinamidae > Eudromia > Eudromia elegans. The sequence continues at coordinate 1,440,792 of PTEX01000093.1, forward strand.
CACATTTGTGTTGGAAGTTTTCCTAAGTTGAAGCCAATTTCAGGATTCATGGAAACCTGACCTCGCAGTCTTAGCTTTGGCAATAGAGTGTATTGTTTTGCTTTGTTTGGGGTTTGGCAGAGTGATAAAATCAAACTGAGGTCCTGGAAGTGAGTTAGCAACAGCAAGATAAAAACCAAAGAGCCACATTGTAGGAGGAGGGTGTAGGCTAATATCCAACTTTCCTGTTGAAAAGACAMACAAGTAAACAAGCCCAGGCATTGAAGTAAGATGGATAATAGTTTGGAATGGAAAAATGCCTGTAGAGAGTCCTGGTGATTTTGATATGAACCATACTTGTTTTTCACGAAAAAAAAAAAAAAAGGCAGTTCATTTCCAAAGGCCAGATTGGCTTTATCACTAACAAAGAAGATAAATTAATTCTTTACTATATGTATCTGTTAGTTAAAATATTATTTCTGCAGGCAAAAAATATGCCTTTACTCTTACTTCGATATTCCCAAATTCTTAGATGATGTSCCCAGGACTTTTAGAGCTCTGCTGCGCTTAGAGCAACTCCACTGAAGGTGCAAAATAATTCAGCTCMCTCCTACCTCCCAGTACTCCTCAAGTATGTTAGTTTTGCAGTGTTAGTAGAAATTTTAATAGTAAAGTCTTCATTTTTGTAACCAAGTCAGCAGATCTTAACCTAGCTRTCTATGGGGAGTAGATTTGATGAGTAAGGAGGTGCCTTTTTTTTTTTTTTTTTGGATATAGTTACTTTTCAGAGAATTGCAATTTGGAAATGGTTGTGACATAACTGGGTCACATCAGAARTTTTTCTATAAGCTGCATAAAGTGAGAAGTTGAGGTAGCTGCTTTTGTAAGAGGGTATAGATCTGTAGTGAATCATAGCTGAGAGATTTGCATTTTGTATAGTTASAGAAAACTGCAGAACAGTCACGAACCTGTAACTGATTTAACAGTCCTTCAGTTTCTTTAACCTGCTGTATTTCATTAAGGATAAAATAGAGATTAAGTAATTTTGTATTTGAAAATGTTCATGTAGGTGCAAGTGCATCACATAATGTGTTTCCTTTGTCATTTTRTTTAATTCTGGGCATGCTGTACCATAGAGAATATCACAGCTGATATTCAGCTATGATATTMAGCTATGTTGAATGAGAAGGGAGGGAGTAGTCAAGCTAGTCTAGGGAGTGCTAAAATATTATTTCAGCTGCCTATAGCTCAAAAAAATAGTAAATTGTCTACAGGTTTGGATGCACGGAAAATTTCAGATTAAGCAATAAGTAGATKGTAGCTGGAGTGAGAAATTATAGTAAACCATGATTCATTAGAGGGTTTACTTTAGATGAGAATCCTTGTGCATAGATTTGGTTTTGTATCAGTTGGCACAGCGGTGGGTCCTCTCTGCCAAATACCCTCTTGTGCAGAACAGTGAAAGGGTTTAAGCCTGGACACAAGACAAATCCAGACGGTTGTCTGAAGTGCAGGCGTCTGCTTTGGTTCAAAGTATCTGAGGATTCCTTACAGAAAGTCCAACTTACCTTAATGGTTACCGACCGTGTTAGGGATTGGGCTATTCTGCAGTCACATGTGATTAAGAAGGGTTAACTTAATGATTAGAACCAARTACACAAATATTAATTCTCTTGGTGCAAGTGTACGATGTGTGTATACTCCATGCATACGTACCTAACTGGGATATTGTTGGGGCAGATGCTGCACACTACTGTAAACGTGTACAGATCCTTTGTCTAAACATCACTCAATTTGTGTTCAGTCAAGTCATCAGTATATGGTTTAGGAGTCTGAAATTGTAACTGGATTGTTACCTTTATGAAAAATAATAAAAAATAGTTTTTATTCTGTGACAAGCTCCCATCTTTCTGTTTGCTTCTCTTCCCCCAGTTTGTGAGGCCRCAAACTCAATTGACTGAGAAGACAAAAATATCAGGAGAGATGAAAACAGGCATTTGGAAGGGAGGCAGGGAGCAAAAATCTCTTAAARCAGACTGGCCACAGGTAGGAAAAGTTTTTAATTCTATTGGTAGCTGATCGGCTTTGARAAATTTTCCTTCTCTTACTAATCTTTTCCATCATCCCAGCTGGACATATCTGCCCAATGGGTTAAGTCAAATGCCAAATCAAATGTTGTCATGTTGCTCTTACTGAAGGGTAGATGTTTCCAGTTGTGAATACAGGGCAGACTYTTTTTAAAACTATTTTTTAACAAGTACTGATTATGTTACAAGGCAGAAATTTATAATTCAAGTATCATTTAGCCATGTGGAATGTTTGTAGAAATATTGTAGAAATATTTGTAGAAACAACTTTATAGACATTCTCTCAAAGGAGGAGTGTTTTTGATAGGTTTAACTGGGATAAGTTTGAATTGTCACCCTCATTTTCATAGCTGTCTGAGGTTCTTCTTTCCTGAACAGCTGAGTTTGAAAAACAAACAGATATATTTACCCAAAGTAGGTTAGCGATGGCCGTTTCCATGTTGYTCTAGCTCCTTGCATGGGCTCTGCATACACTTTTAGTGTGTTATAAAATAAAAAAAAACTGTTCTGAACAAGCATATATTTAGTGTAAAACATCTTCCTACATAGACCTGTGCACACATTGATTTTGGGTGCAAAGTGTCTGCTTAAATGAAATTTTAACTTAGCTTTTKTGTTACTCAAAGTAAATGTTTATCATGAAATATTGTAGAGTCTTTAATTTTTTTTTTTTTCATAAACTGCAATTAGGATAACTGGAGTGGTATCATTTAACTGGAGAGGGCAACCTCTTTCAGCAACATGGGTAGTGTTGCTGGTATTTTCCCATCACTGCAGTGTGTGATGGCTGGGAAGTTTAAGTATATCCTRTAGGGCAGAGAGTGTCTAGATAAATCAGGATTAAATAGCAGTCCAATATAATAGCATAACCAATGTGCGGTACAAGTGATCTCAGCAAAGCAGGACAAAAAAAAATTAACATTTTAAAATTATCTTCTAAGAAAAATACCCTTTTACTTGTTTTTTGACTTGCCAAATAAAATGTCTTAAATACACAACTTCTTATAGCATAACATTTAAGGTATTTCTGTTGATTCACATTGCAGATTTTAAGACTAAATAGATGACTTAAACAGCAGTGTCATGTGGTACTCACTCTGATTTGTATGCTGAATATAACCATTAAATACTGACCGGCCTCTGTCCTGGACTATTTTGTTCCTTCATTGCTGCTGTTATTGTAGTCTTCTCCAGTGAGAATTTCTTCCCACATAGTTGTAACTTTTGAGATGAATAAATGTTAGCAAGGGGAAAAGCAAAGC